>JAYKKI010000012.1:25250000-25850000 GCA_039881145.1 Druceiella hillmani
ATATTATAAAAAACTAACCTGTGGGGTTCATTTTCAATACCCGAACAGCACAAATTTTTATTGCTTAAGTAATTTTAACGTTTTTTTTTAATTTTAATGCTTAAATAATTTCAGCTTATGTATTTTTTATCCCGATACGACAAACTTTTTTCGCAATTTTTTAAATTGCGAATATGAAATTAATGTCTTCAGCAATTTCAAAAGAAAAATTAATTATGATATTTTTGTACACCAAACGATAATGAATCGGTTCATTATCGAAATAAAAAATTCACTAAAATAAAACTAATGCGGAATATATTGAGGTAAATTATTTACCTGCACATCAACGGCAGTGGCGAGACCCGTGATTAGGCTGTTTTATAAACTCGGGCCCCTTGTAGCGTGACAGTTTGCTGTACCGCCTTCGACAGATCTAAATATGGTATCTGAACTAAGTGACATATTAAATTATCTGTTCATAATTTAGTTAATTCTAGTTAAATTCATATCATAAATAATGTAACGTAAAAAATAAAAAAACAGACATATTGTTTGTCTCCAATCTTTGCTCACTTGAATAAATATATTATAATAAAGAGTTACCTATATTTATCTACACGATATATTAACTGTAGTATATATTAATCATAAATTGAAGGGATTTGAAAAATATCTTTTAGGAAGTAAAAGTAACATTAAAAGACAAGCAATTAAACTGAATTATGTATTTATGGTTTCAATTTCTGAAATAAAATGAATTCTGTGTTACTCTTCAAGATATATATTATAAATATATCTGATTTTGTGGAGATCTGTTCTAGATCAAACCAACAAACTCGTTTTTACATTTATATTATTAACCATGAGTAGGATTACGACAGCCGTACCTTACAAATTGTTTCCGTTTGATATGGTGTTCTGCCACGGTTTGTCTACATGATGTACCAAAGAACTTGCCTTACACAGGTTATTACGGACATAAAAATGTATATTTGAAGTGCTTTTCTCTAAAAAAAACGTTACTTTGGAATCCTTTTGACGGCAATTGTTTCTGAAACTATTGGGAATTTTCAAATAGTGTCTTAAAAATGTTTACTCATTTTGATCGATGGAATCACCTGTATGAATCATAAACACTTTATTTGTTAAAAGCTGTAAAGTATTCAGATTAAAACCTGCAAGAATATATTTTTTCACGACATGTTATAAAAACGTTCAGCTAAATGTATCACTGGCCTACAACTTAATTCGAAGCGGGTTACCTGCAAGGGGTAATAAAACATCTTCAGACAAGACATTTCACAAAATATCAGCTATATATGCTGTATGAATTCTTATGCCGTACTTATACGGCCCCATAAAGATCTATGGTACTGGAATATTGATTCTAATACCACGATAGCTGGACTTGCAATTCCGATTAGACTTCTGTTATTTTTTTAAAAATATTTTGCCAAACAAACTTCAATAATACACATTAATTTATTGTAAGTATCTCAGCAAACCCAACTATACACAGTATTTTTATGTAATATTTTATGTTAGCTCAAACCAATGAAGTTGGTTTTTACGAAATAATTTAATTCGAAAATATTTAACGTTCATTTTAAATTTAAGAGAATTTTCTGACAATACCAAACACAATAGGGTGCGCAAATTTCATACTCACTTCTTAACAAGGTGATGTACCTTAAAGAATTAATTTAAAGGATATACTTGCAAAATATCATACGCGTAGACCTGCATGTCAAATTGTAGAAAGTGTAGAGTTGTAGAAAATAGAGGTGCGGCAGAAGGACGGACAAACACACGGACAAGGTGAAATCATAAATGGTTGACTACGGAATCCAAAAGCCCGGCAAGTATTCCTATATCTCTTGAAATTTATGATGTATTTTAATAGAAATAATTTCAACATGGAATAAATATGAACCTCGTGAATTAGGTATAGATTGGATCGACATTTCCAGATTTTAAAAATTCTTACGAAATTAATCGTCATAAATAATTTAATTGTTTATTTCGCTCAATTAAAATATGTATTGCTCTCCATCCTCCATTGTGTCGACGGCTGCAGACAGCGCGGCAGATTGGAGAGTTACTATTAATTATATTATTTAAGGGGAAGGAAGGTGTTGATGGTATGGCACACTAATTATATGTGTATAGCTCGCAATATACCATTTTTTCATTCCATCATAATTTTTCATACATTCCGATGTCATTTAATATTTTTATAATGTCGTCCTTTAGCAGGCAAAAAAGGATATTTCATAGTATTTTAGTTTTAGGTGAAAATTAATTATGTAAATAGTCAGAAATAAATATTTCTTTGAATTAGTACGACATTAATTTTTTTTCCATTTGCATCAAATAATAAATCAACGGTCTAATTAATCACTGTCTACATGTTTACTGTACTACAATCACTGTCATAGGTGACAATACTTTTCCTGTAAGAGACATGTGTACCACACGTACAATCATTTGTAATTTATTACTGAAAGTGGATGAAAAGGAAATGATTTATTACAGAATAATGTTTTTGCCACAAAACAGAAATTTTAAATGTACATTCTAACATATTTCCATTTAATTGTGTTCACATTATCGATAACATGTATACATAAATATATTTTATTCCTAAGTTGTTAAAGTTATTGCCTTGTTCAAATTCTGCCATCACACAGCGCACGTTTCAAAAATGCTATGTTTTATTTTTATTAGCCACATTAAACAAAGTTCAGACAAATATTCACAATAATTTTTTAGACCACCTCAATACAAAAGAAATTGATTATCTATGGGACATATCGTATAAAATTGCCAATTCAACGTTTGACAAAATGGGAGGAGTAATGGTTTGGGGAATCGATGAATTTTCATTAGGGTCTGTTTTTCCCGCCTATGATGGAAATATAATAGTACGAACAATTCAATCATCTCATAAATTCTATATTACAGCTGTTCCTCAATATATTGTATTCTTCGCTACGACAAAGGAACTTGACAAATTTCTCTATTGGGGAAAAAAATCACTGTTTAATAATGCCGGTAAATTTATAATGCTTTGTTCATCGCAAAATAGCGAGAGCTGCAGTCCAAAAACTGTATTCGAGTTGTGCTGGAATATCAAGTTGACGAACATTATATTCATCACTGCGAACGTTAATGAAGTTATCGAAATCTTTACATACTACCCCATTGTGAAAATACAGCTCCAGTAAAGCTGATTGCGACTAACTATTCAACATTTGACGAAGCACGAACTTCCTTGTTTTTTGAAGACCAATTTCGCAATTTTAGTGGGTGTGAGTTAATATTGTCTATTTTTCACAAAAAAAACCAGCTATTATAATATCTCGAGATTTTAATGGAAATACTGTCTTAGACGGTAATGACGGAAGACTTCTGAATATAATATCAAAATACCTGAATTTCAAACTAAAAGTGATTACACCAAAGGATGGATTTCATGGTGTTTACAAGAATGGTAAATGGGTCGGTGCGCTCGGAGATGTTATGTATGGGAAAGCACATTTTTCCATGTGTTCTGATGTTTTGACTGTTCACAGTTACCAAATGTTTACAACCTCCTATCCGTACAAACACGTGAACCTAATATGGCTCATATCTTCAAATTCGTTGATGCCATCGTGGAACAAATTATTTTTACCATTCGATTATTATCTGCGAATTTCTTTAATTGTATTATTAGTCTTTTCACTAATTTTTGTTTTATTTTTAACATTTATATCGCATTAGTTTACATTTATTTACACAAAAAGAAAGCCGAAAACATGGAATGACTTCCATTTTATTTCGTGTGCGCTATGCACAGTGCAACCTGCCAAATTTCCCAATTTTAATAGACCGTTCACTTGTTTCTTAGTTGCTCTCTTATGGTTTACGTTTTTCATCCGTAATGCATATCAGGGTGCGTTGATAACAAGTTTGAAACACGATGTATATATGGATCAATTTGAAACGTTTAAAGAGGCTTCGCGAGTCGTTAATTACTACGGTGGAGATGAAAGATTAAAAACATTCTTTCAAGATGAAACCGATGTTTTTCTGTCGTATCGAAGTACAGAAGGTGATCTGGAGTCGATAATGAAACAGTTTAAAAACGAATCAGAAAAGAGAGCATTTTCTGTTAATTTTCAATCAGCTATGTACTAAATATCATACCTAGGGCTCGAAAAATATACATATATATTACCTGAAAAAATTGCTAATGTTCCAGCGTCTATATATATGCCATTGTACACTCCGTTTTCTAAATCATTAAATGATATTCTTAAAAAACTCGGTGAGAATGGGATTATGTACCAAATACACGAAGACATTTTATACGAGATTAAATTATCGAATTCCAAAAGGAATAAAGAAAGTGAAAATATTACCCTACGGTTTGATCATATTAAAGGTTGTTGTATTATATTGTTGTGTGCATATGTGGCTAGCATTGTGACGTTTACTCTCGAAGTTGTTGTATTTAATCCAAACCAAAGAAAGTCTGTAAATAAACGGAGGAGAGACTTTCAAGCAACTTTGAATTAGGAGAGCAGTTACAAATACAGATTTAGGTGTATTATTATTTAACTAAACAATCATATTCATCGGTCTGGAGGGAGATTTTGTAAAGAAAATACTTAAAATAAAAAAGGGAAATCATTTGGTGCGAAAGGTTTCTTTTCGTTATTTCCAGTGAAATGTAAATAGTATATTTACATTTTTTTTAATTTTTGGCTTGTGCTGAAATTTTTCCTGAAATTATCAAGAACAAAAAAAAATATGTAAACATTATCAATTTTAGTATTATTTTCCCTTGAGATATTGATTTACTGTTAGTAAATAGGGTCAGGTGGTAGTGTTATTATATATGCACTTAAATAATTTTTGTTCGAATTCCTCCCCTGTGACAATACTCTATTATTATAGACAAAGGAAGTTTTAATTAATGCATATTGCTTATAAGGATTTAAATTATTTTACGCCATTTACCTACTCATGTGCCATCCTGGATCGACTTTGTTTGCCATTACGTTTATTAATTATTGCAATCTTGAAGGATTTTCAATAGATATATCCAAATATGCATTAATACATTTCGGAACAAATTATTTATTAATTTAGCTTTAAAAGAATCAATATGTGACAAGATTACTACAGAAAGTTGATCCACATGCTAATGATTTTTATTATGCGATAAGTAATATTCAATAATCTTAACGTTGCTATGATTATTACTAACATAATTAATTGAGGCATAACATTGTGTTACTATAAAAGTTAGTACAACTCGTGAATTTATTATAGAATTACTATGTAATTATTATTTCATTATGTGAGTACTACAAAAACAACCAATGTTGGATAAATCACGTACAGTAAAATAATTATTTTTTAATAAAAGCTTTTTCCTACTAAATGTGCGTAATTTACAAACTTATTGACAAATTTGTTTCCGAGAATAAAGCAATAGTTAACGAGGAAAATAGAAATATAATGAACAAATTGTCCTCACTCAATGTCACAAAAACTATACCATTAATCAAACCGATGTGATTTCATTGCCGATTTTAAAAATTTTACTAATTTTCATTATAACCTGAATTTTCTATTAACATTGAAAACAATCTGCCAAAATAAGGAAGTTAGTTTGCAAGCTTTTCTGTTAGTTTAATGAAACTCGTTTTGAACTTATATTAAAATATTCAGGCTTTTCGCTTAACTGTGTTGGGACCCGCCATACAGAAATTACCTTGCCTTGCCATTAATCTACAGCATAATAACGAGCCAACATTTTACTCCAACCTAAAATTTTCCGATCCGATGCGATACTTGCAAGGTTGAGAATTGTTTTCAAATGTTTGTAGAGCACAGGACCTCTTTGCCTGCCTCCTGTTTATTCACAATGTGAATTAGTTATTTCTTGGTCTCTTCTTCTTGTCGTAGATCATCGTTTAATAAAGTAACATATTTCTCAAATAAGACCTTATAGTTACTATAAAACAATTCTTATTTAAAAGTAATGTTTGAATTATTAGTAAACTGGAAGTTAATTGTTATAAATAGAGTTTACCTTTCACAGAGATTTTTAAAAAGTTTGCGTCCATAAAGGAAATGACATCACTGTATACATTTATTTACACATATATAGAAGAAATGTTACCTGTGGTAAATCATGTATTAACACTTAATGTGTTAATACATGATTAATGTGTTAGTACCAAATTATGTAAGCATTTTATATAATATTTAAATGAAAAGTAGCTTTATTGATTTATGTCAAGTACTTTTAAGAAAAATAGGCAATATTTTCCAATTTGAACAATAAAATATTTTAGTTGCTGTTCAGTTATCGTAAAGTTTTAAAAATGAAAAAAAAACTACTCAAAATATAGCCAACAATTAAAAATACCGATACGATAAGAGAAAAGAAAGTAGCATGAAAATAAAAGCATATAAAACGAGTGGAAACGCATAGGTTACCTTGCAAGAGCAGTTTAATTAAACATGATAAGAATGTTTTGAAAAGGACAAGACATATTTATAAATTTGAAACTTGTGTAGGTTTTCTAAAAGTAGACAGTCAAAGTAATAGTAGTAGTAGGAATGTATTTTAAGCAAAATCTTTGAAAAATATGCAAACAGCAGAGTGACTCAATTTTTATATAAGTAACCTAAATAATAATGCGTAATTCAACAATTATTAAAATTTAAAAATATAAAGATTTCAGAAACTATCACATTCTTTCAGTCAGAATTGAAATACTTAAAACTAAGTTAAGCAATTACCGTCAGTAAATATTGTATAACATTTTTTCTCTATGTTTAAAGAACAATGTACATACATGCGTACATGCATGTATTAATATTCTTAATATACTTATATTTTTAATACTACAATTTTCAATCGATTTTCTATAAAAATAATTCAGATTTTGTATACTTTTTACGGATTTCTCGATAATTCGCCACAGGTTCTAATTCTTTACTCCAGAAACAGATTGTCACTGCGGACTCGATGAACTCCCCGCGTGCTCCCTTTCTCAAAGCTTCAAAGCAAATGGTTACGAAATACAAAAATTTTCTGGACTTTTGAAAATTTCTTCCAAACAACTAAAGCTATAAAACATGGTACAAGTCCTTACCCTCGACTAAAAATATAGTAAAGTCAAGACAACCCTGACTGACCCGTACTAAGAAGGGGAAGCGACAAGAAATTGAATTCGGTTAATAAAGAATTGAAATTTATTTGACTTTTCTTATTATTTAGGAAACGCGCAGGCTTACCGACTGCAGTAAATCTAATAAAATATTAATATTGATATTTACACCGTATCAGTATCTTTATTAAAAATAATTAATAGCGTCTTCTTTGATTGCTGATAACGTATCAACGTCGAGATTTTGTTGGGTATCCCTTGCACATGTGTTCCATATAGGCTACATTTTTCCTTATAAATAATACATTTTGATTTATCATTCCGAATGTAAAATGTCTTGGGTGAATTTGAAAAAGGTAAAACGCATCAGTTTTTTAATAATTTTAATTACAGGCACATTTAAAATACATTACGTTGTATTGGAAAAACTGAGAAGAAAAATAATGTATTTAAAGGAATATATTATTTGCAAAATATATCTTCTTACTTATTTTTATTATTCAGAATAATGGACTTAATAATACAGGGGAAAATGTGTCGAAAAATATAATGCAGCCTGCGTGTATAAAACTTTATTTCCTGTATCTATTTGTCGTAAGATTAATTGAAAGTGGGTTAAACGTTTGATAAATTCATTGGAATTCGTGGTTAGTATTTACCACGAATTCCAATGAATTTATCGAAACTAAAAAATGTAAACCTTATTAATTTGATTAATTATGACCTTTTAGCACATTTAGAAATATTTGAAATAAGAACTCGGTGATACAGAGCAGGAAACAGTGGCTTTAATTAAAACATGACCCCGGAAACGAAGAGGTTTCAATATATGGGAGAAGATGTCAATATATTAATAATAATATACTATAATAAGCAATTAGACATTCATTAGTATAATAAATTAAAGAAATGCTTTTTAATGAACAATAAAAATATTGCTCTAGGAAAATGGTTGAAGGCGGCGGCGAAGACAGATTTTATATTAGGTGTGTGTAATTGGTTGTGTAAGACCGTTAAGGATATTAGGAAATGACGGGCAAAACATATGTTGGCAGACGCGAGAGAAAAATATCTACTTTAGAGTTACATGCGACTTATTATGTGACATTTTTATATTTCTCAGTTATATAGTTCGCAAGGAATTACACGCCAGAAACTAAAGTTTTTGTACGTGTTGTGTACGTGAGTCGGTTCGTTAAAAAGAGTGCGTTTTATGCTATAGAGAGATGAGACAAGCAGTTATTTAAATTCAATACTTAATGTATTTATTTTATTTACTAATTATATTGAAATTATTTTAAATACATTACTTTCATTGTAAATGTGAAGCTTATGTCCCAATAAAAGAAAACCTCATTATTGCATTTAATACCAAAAATTCAAAATATATATTACAGCTAATATATAAAGATATTATAACATTTATCATATATTTGTTTTGTCTACATCTCAGTGTTAGAAATAATTTTCCCGTTAAAGGAAAATAACAATAAAGTCGGAGGAATGTTTTTCACACAATAAAAATATTCTGAAACCCACCGCAGCTTTGGCAAATAAGGAAACAAGAATTTTGAAATTTTGTTCCCGTTTACATCATTCTGTAAAACAGTGAGTGTGCAGAGTGTAAATTTTGACAGCTACCTCTTACCTACCTTTCTACGAGAAGGTGAAGAAACCTAGTGCTTACTGGCCATTCTAAATTATATTTTCGTTTAATTAAAATCAATGCTAAGAAAAATGATTGAATTTATATCTTTTGATACCAGAAAATATTAAAAAATATAAATGTAATAATTTTTCTGAGCATCGATAACAAACACAGGCCATTTTCAGAATCATCGTTTGCGCATGGAGATGTATTTGTTTGAATTCAGAGCTTCGAATGAAAAGGTCTTTTGGTGGGAAAGTAAATTTACAAGTATTTTGCGCCTGATACAACTTATTTGTAGCTGCCGTTTTAAGTTTCGTTGAGCAGGAGCTTTTAAAGATACAAATTTTTCTACTAATTCGTTGGATGGTCTTATGAAAATATGCGTTGGTTTTAACAATTTGTAGATTTGTTGACCTTATAGCAGGACTAATATTCAGTTCCTAATGAAATCTTTTAAAATTTCATGAAAAAAAGTTATGAAGCATCATAAACTTAACACTGTCTGTATGATAACGATAGTTAAAAAAGTTACATACAAAAGTAATATATTGAACGTCGAATTTCAAAATTATAATTTGAATCGTTTTATATTTTGTAAGACAACGATATAATCAGCACAATTCTAAGTTTCTAAGTTACCACGTATGTTAATGTATACAGTATATATTTTTGATAATGACTGGTGGATATTTTGTCAAGGTCAATTTGAAGTATTTTCGTGAAGGAAAAAAGTTAATATAAAAAATGAATTACTGTTTGTCACTAGATATAAAATTTTTTGTAAACATACTTCAAAAATAATTGTGTTGAATAGAGTTTGGCTGTATAAAATTGTGATGTTATACATAAGCAAATTATATATTCAATTATAGTTTTATGTAAAAGTATTTAAATATCAATACGAATAATAAAATAGTAACTTATTTTAAAAAGAGTTGGAAAATATTTTAAAAAGAGTGATTAATTTAGCGTAAATAATAATGATTAAAGCCAGAAAAAATGTTTTTAGGATTTGTATCTCTGTCTGTATGTTAATTTGTTCGTCAATCACACAAAATCTATTGAACGTAGTATGATTAAATTTAGTTTGGTAATAGTTTATACCCAAGAGGCAACATATAAGATTCTTAAAATCTTAAGATTATAAAAATTCTAAAAACTTTCTTATTCTGAATTTCACGCGAGCGAAACCGTGGTATAAAACATTAATTGTAAGTAAATTCGTGTACATATGAAATACCAAACTCAAAAAACATACTGTAACTATAAATTTTATGGTCATAAATTCTATATTCTGATAAAAAATCGTGCGAGAAAATAAAACAATCTTGCTATTTTTGTATATTTTGATATAAGAAAAAATATTCGTATGAAGAAAAGACAATTCCAGGAAGTCAATTGAAATTTGTTTTGAAGCAATTGTTTGTAACAACGGGCGGCTATAAAATAAATCTACACTTATTAAACTTGTTCAACGGGCGGCTATAAAATAAATCTACACTCATTAAAAACAGCGAAAATGAATCGAAAATATATGTTCATACCTCAGTTAGCCAAAATCATTCTCCAACTATGTACGTTAATTAATATAAAGCATTTATTTTTTGTTTACTTAAAAAAAATTTAAAAAAAAACAATAATACAAGTAAAGGATATATAATATATTGAAGTACATAATTCGAATAATATCATTTTTAGTTAAGTAACGATATGTACAATTTTGTAAAATAACATGTTTTTTCTAATTGCAGTCCCATTATTTGAGACTTTCCCCTCCATTGAGCTACTGATTTTTTTGTTAATATTTGAATATAATAACTTCGTAACAAAATATTAATAACATGTCCATCGGCTGAATCGATCTAAAGATTGTGTTTCCATCAGCGTTAATAAGTTCAGGTCTAAATGACATTTCATCAAATCAACTGAACATAACTTGTTCCACGTTGTCAAACATTATATTTGTTATTCTGTACGATATATGCAACAGCACTTCGATTTATTTTGTTTCGACCTAATTTAAAATGTATCGAAAAATCATAAATTGGAAAAAAGCCAAAAATATAACATAAAGATAATAATAGTAAAAAGGACCACGAATTAATAAATCGCATCTACAATGTAAAACTAACCCTAAAGGAAAGTGTTCGCAAATTTAATATCTCTTTCTGGAATTAAATTACTTTCAAAATGACTTTCAAAATGTTAGCTTTACGTCTCTACATATATCAACTTAAATAATTCACACGATTTAGTATTGTTAGTGACGCGAGTAATTCTTAGCATGAACGGTTTTATTTTTTCAATATTGTACGACTTAGGATTATCTCAGGAGTAAAATGAGGTATTATCTCAATACAATGAGTTATAAATCGAGTTAAAAATAAAGAAGTATTAGTCCACAGACAAAATTTAAGTGTTTTATATCACAACGAGAACATTTTCCCTTAATATAAGTGAATACCTTTTATCGGTCAGACGAATCGGGATAAACATACGTTACGATAATATAAAATAATAATATTAAATTTTAAAAGGCCATACAAATATTATCATAAAACTATTATGACATTAAATGACATTTCGATAATGCATCAGACTGGCTCTCGTGGATGGCGCAAGATTAAAAATAATTCACGCTGTCTTATCGGTTCGTATAACAGCATCGTAAATAGAATTAGCCAAATTACAAGGATTCACATGAAATATGTCTTCGAATAATTTGGAAACACCGTAACTAGTACTGTTAAGTCGTATGTAATGAATAAAGTAGAACTTCAATTTACACTCTATATTAAACTTTCATGACAAGTCTGTCAAACACGAGTAAAACTCGCACTACAACGGTTACGTACTAATTTCGTCATTTTTAAATGTCTGTGCGTACCTCGTATTTTTATGAAAATATTAATTTTTCACAATGTAAATATATTACAACGTATAACGCACTGTAACTTTCACAGGCGATATGTTTTCGCCTGTTTTTTGTTGCATGTTCAAAAACAATAAGATTAAGTATAATCGCTACAATTTTTCTATAATCTTCCAGTCAGACTTTGTCCACCCTATTTTTTCATTTCCGGTTCAAATGTTGTGGAAATAGGGGGGAGGGTGGAATTTTGTATTTTTGCATACTTGTTATGATGTAATTTTAAAAATGCAATTAAAAATTCTGAAATAATATTTAGAAAATAAAAAAGATTATAAAATAAAGTGAAAAAATTAATATATTTAATTACCTCCTGTTCAAACTTGCTAAACTAATATTTTTAAATGTTGGTGATGTAAATACATATAAAGCATCCGGGTTAGTTTTATTGCTACCCAAATTCTAATTTTATTGCTATCCAACGTCTACAGCGCATGCTTTCTGTGAAAACCCGCTCCGAAAATAGAAAAATGTTAATGTATTACCTAATGCACCTTTCGTAGACTTAAAAATATGAGAAATATTGAAAAAAATTATGACATTTAAAATTATTGCTATAGTTATTCTTTAGTAGGCTGTAGAAACCCATAATTGTTTTTCATTATTTTAGATTAGTTAAGTAGTATATATTTAAAGACGTAATACCTAAAATAACGGAAAAATAAATATTTTTGATACCCTTATAAGTGGCCCTATATTGGGATTCGAAAAGATTTTTTTCCGCGCAGGTACTTAATTTGTCCTCCGTGAAATTTCCAAATGAATGTTTTCCGAGTTTTAGCTATTGCGATATCTACGAGTTAATGTGTTTTATTACTGTGCTGAATTGTAAGATTCTGTATCGAGTGGTTTGTGAGAAAAGCATCATTGCCGAACATACACACAGACATTTGAGCGAAGATCGCTCAAGTGTAAAAAAATAAAGGTTCCGTTTTTCTTTTCGAGGTATGGAAAAAATAAATAATTGTAAACATTCAATGTAAACATATTACCATTAAAACATTTATCCGCTGTTCATAAACGACATAGATGAGAATATTTTTTAACAATCCCAACTTTTAATAATATAGTCTGCATTGGCGACGCCAGCAAGTTATTTATAACCTCTGCGCATGAAAGTGATGATATGTCCATTAAATTACCATCCAGTCCATTTAATTACTCGTTACGACTTGCATCACTCGGCAATTTTATCATCTACACAATTGTCACTTTTACAATACGCGCAGGATTTGCTATCGGTGTGATGTTATAGTGCTGAAATAGGGTTGTTTCGTAAATTCTACGTTTTACTGGGGATTATATTCCATCTGCAATATTAATGCCTTTACTCTCACTGTTCGCTCCTCCTATAAGATATATTTTAGTACCGTATCCACTTTCCCTAGAATATATTCCACTAAAGCCGCATTGGTACCAAGAAATATGATGATAATCAATCGAAGATTTACTTTTATAATCTTGAAACGAAAAAAGCCATCTCTTGGTATGATCCTTACGTTTTATAATCTGCAACGTTGTTTCGTCGTGTTATATGTCGGGATACAATATCCTTTTTAAGATAATCATAAACATTTTTTGTAATTCAGCTACTTCGGTTGTTTTAAATCAACCACCACACTTTATTCATTTATGCCCACTGAAAAATACACAATTAAAGAGAAAGAAACATAAACATTAAAAAAAATGTTAAATTTGTTAAATGAGAAAGAGGTGTTGGTTTGGCTACTCCCTTGTTAATTCTATAATATGTTGAGTAGCAAGTCGTACCATAAAGTTTCCGTCTGAATATTTGAAAAGCGAAAGAATAAAACATTTTAATCACTTACTACGAGTATATTCTTGAACAATATTGTGAATGAACCTGTCAATTACGAGTAGAACTTGTATTACCGGGTTTCCTTATATATATATATATATATATATATATATATATATATATATATATATATATATATATCTGCATGTATATACGTATGTATGTATTTAACAATTTAATAAATTAAGATAGCATATTGTTTCTATTAAAGCATTTGCAAGTATTAAAGTTATTTTTATTTTGAAAGTATATTGTCTGGTATACAAACGAATGCTTTATTTAATTTATTACAGTAAACTTAATGATATTATTTTTGAACTGTGTTAGAAGGCTGTGTTTATAGCTTTATACTTTTTACTTTGGAAGACCAAAAACACGGTGTTATTAAAAGTTTTCTCTATAAATAAAGGTACGTAAGTCAGGTAATACGATCGTGTATCTAATTTTTAAATGTAATCTATGTTTCCTACATTGTATATACTGACAAAATATATGATGTCTTAAATTTTAACATTTTCCTAATAGTACCCTACGATTGTTTATATGGACAACTTATATTAAAGCACAGGTAATCACCAGGCTTCAACAGAGGTAAACATTTTATGTTCCTATTATAATACTTGCACATCTATTGATTAGATTTTATAACATATTTTGTATAAGTAAAATAATTTCCCAGTCATGGTTTTTGTTTTTTATCTATTATATGAATGTCTATTCTGAAATTTCCTAATATTATCAGTTTGGCTGCTGGAAGTAGGTAGTTTTTAGGTGATTTCCTGTAAGAGAAAGGAGCCATGTAAAATTAAGAGTTAATTTTTTGGTGTTTGACGAAACATTTTTTTAAATTTTTGATCAACATATTCCTTCCCTTTCTACGTCTCAGTTCCATAAGAAATCTTATAATTAAAAATATTGAGATGGAAATTAATTCTGCAATACTAAAGATAATAATATTCCGTATGTTATATTCCGAAATTCGAATAATATTCAAAATGCAAAAAAATCAATTTCCATACGTTGTCACTTCTTGTTGGTAATTTCATAATTTTGTGCCATTTCTTTGAATTTTACATGTACACACGTGGCACAGCCTAATAAGTATTATATATTAGCCTAATAAGTATTATACACGTGGTACAGCCTAATAAGTTTTATTTAAATAATAAGAAAGTTTAAATATTTATTAACACCTTGATGTCCATCGTGTTATTTGGACAACCTATTTTTACATATGGAAACAGGGATAAATTATTTCCTGTTTTTTAACGCTAATCTCATGAGAGTATTTCATTTTAAAAATTTCAAATTAGGCTTAAGTTAGGATGCACTTTTACTTCGCCGCACGGTCAATTTGGTGCACATCATTATTTCTGTCGAATCTTTCTCACTTGAATTACATTACAATTCCTTTTAAATTTGAGTACACTGCGTTGTGATTAAGTTAATATCTTTGAACGGCAACCATTTGATATATTATTTATTCATGATGACTGTGCTTGAAGTCGGTTAAGAATCATTTATTTATATAACAAGGTTTGAGATCTTTGAAATTTTCTTTCACAATTATTATCCTATACCCATTTCATAAAAAGTATTTTAATTTTTTTAAAACTTTTCTTTTTCCGAGCAAGTTCTCAATAAAAGAGACTGCACGTATCACCTTTGCCTGTTCCGTAATTCTTTTGCAATCTTCGGTAATTTTGTGTTGTGAATTGCTTTAACTTTTTCACGTTAAAATTACAGGCCACACCAGGAAACAAATTATACTGAAAAAAAGTTATTATTTCAACGTATGGGACTTTAAATTGATGGTTTTGTCTCTTTTCAATACATGTTTTATTCTTTTATCATGAATTTCCACAGTTTCAATTTACAGCAAAATCATTTAAAAATATCTTTGAATATTCAAGCCCTCTACACAGACCCCTTACTACCTAAAAAGAATTAATTTTCTTCATGTATGATATACAAATTGCTAATTAAATATTTATGTATTCCAAATGTACTTTAGAATGTATATGGCTACGAGGTCATCTTATCTATATTTCAAGACCAGAATCCAGAAAATGCACCTAACTATAAGAAATGAGTACTGCTTGTTATTTTGATGTAATATGGTAAATATTAATTTCTCAGATCCCATATATTCTTCAAATAAGACCCTGAAAAATAGCATTATTAACTTATAGAATGTTCTAAATGTCATTTATCTTTGAAATAAATATTCCTTTTTTTCTTGAGTCCAACTCAGACTAGTTGGCAACCGCAATACTTTTGGGCAATAAATGTTTGATCCAATGTTTGCAACATGTTTGATATAACACGGGAATTACATTTTATAAAGCATTTAACTATATCTAGATAACTTTTATACCTTAACTTATAATCTTCTATATTAGATTTCCGTAAGACACTTTAGAGAAATTGGTTTTGTTGAAATTAAGTACCTGTAAAGAAATTTTCGCATTTAGATTCATTTTTTTCATCTTCATTGTTAAAAAGATTTGCAATCGTACATATTTATTTTGAAATCAATATTTACCAAAGCGATCAAAAGCGTTATATGACTTGCATCTCATTCCTTTTGTTGCATTCCAGAATAGACGAATTGTATTACGCTTTCTACGGATCTGTGATGCTAGTAGACTGACTGCCCAACTTATGACCTCTTGAAGAATACTTTTTGATATTGAATATATTTGGCGTTAATTTTGTAGAAATTTATTAATCACAATTATATGAAACTACTTGATGTAGTATTATTTCTACCACAATTTTCTCCATTTCCTAAATTTGTTATTTATACTATTCGAAAATAATATACGGTTTATTCGGCTGCATGTGGTATTGAACGAAATTATTAATATGTACATTTAAGTGGAAATTATTATTTTGACTTACAAACAAGTCGACTGACCACATTCACCGATGGAATACAACTATACGCTGAAATAAGTTCATCATAATAACATTATCTAAAACAGAAAATCAAAACACGTGTGGATTAGGAGCATTTTATTGAATGTAAATTTTTCACTTTTTCTTTATCTCGTAGGAAGGAAAGTTATATTGAGTTTTGTTTTGCCTTGTTACATAGGTCGTTTATCTCTTATTTAGTGGAAAAGTCAATTAAACGCATTGTTTTCCATATAAACCATTTGTTGTAGTTTATTCACAATTTGTTTGGTATTAAATAAACAGTGTGCAAATAGAAACATAAATTTTCAAATATAAAACATAAAAGCACAAGATGAAGGAAATGTAGAAAATGAAAAAAGGAAAAATTTGCATTTAAAAGAGTTTTAAATTTACCGCAGGGCAGCCATTTGAAGTCGCCTGTTTTAAAAAATCAAAAGGCGAGTGGCCTTATAAGCATTAAAATACATAGTTGTAAATGTTGTTAAATAAATAGTTGTTCTTCTAATATATATATATATATATATATATATATATATATATATATATATATATATATATATATATATATATGTGTGTGTGTGTTTGTGTGTGTGTGTGTATACAATAATAAGTATCTTTGTTTTGAGATTAACTCCTTTATTTTGTTTATTAGGTGTTTTGCATGTGTAATAGAAATCCAATTCCTACTCAACGCGTTCCTACTCGTCAGTCCTCAAACTTCTTGAGTACTGTCTGCTTAAAACTGCTGCCAATTTCAATCAATTAGATATTTTTGATATCGACTTGATAATAAGTTCGTGATAGTCCGGGGAACATAGGGTATCACAATCAATAAAAATGGAAAAATACAAAGATGTTGATTCGACTTCAAATGGCCATTCAACAAAACATACTAAAAAGTATACAATAATGAAAACACGAGTATTTATTGGGGCTTACGCGTTACAACATATTTTTCAAATATAAATAAATTTGCAAAATACTGCCAGAGATTTTTGAAATCAGTGCAAAACGAAATGTAACACTCATCTGCACATGTGTGAGTGTGTATGTGCTTGAGAGAAAAGAGAAGCGTCGACTTGGCGCTGATTCCAGAAATCTTTGGCAGCGATAGTATTTTGAAAACTGATTTACATATTTTTGGAGACGATATCATAATGGGTTGATAAATCTAGCCAAATGAACTACGGAAAAACTACAGTGATTATTCAAGATATTATAATGTTTGAAATATGTATTATATTTCTACAGCTGTGAAAGATATTGTAGGCAATATATTTAGGTTGCGAAAAATGAATACCCGCAAATAAATTAACAGATAAACTACCTTAAATTACTATAAATGCTTAAAATAGCACGGAACCCTCATAATGTGAATCCCACTCGTACTTGACAGATTCTTAATTACATCTATATACACATTTTTACAGTAACTACACCAAACAATTCTCCAATTTGTCAAATTCGAACAGTGGGTTCTATGAAAAGTTGTGCTGAATACTGGTTTTCACGTGTTAGATTAATCGACTAAAAAATTAAATTTCCTTCACTTTTCGTGCTCTGTCATTTACTCTGTCCGTTTATTTATCATGCTTCGTCAATATGTCAGGCAACAAACTGAGAAAATTTAAATTTTACATTATGAAAGTCCCTAAATATAAACCGGATCATTTTTTAAGTCAGGTTTTAATTCTACTTGGTCCGGTTTATTTATTCTCTCATTAACTATTTAAGATCTGACCAACAGTGGCATAACCTAAATATGCGAAAAATGTAAACTGTCACAATGTGCAGGGCGACCAACGGTGCGCTTCACATCGCGGTTCTAATTGAGATCTACGCGTGCACACTTTGTGTTGTCGAAGACATGACTCGTTCTTAAGTTTTGTTTTGTTTTGTGTGTATTTAAAATAAATAAGCATAAATATTTTATTGTCGAATTTATTTCATTCCAATGTGAGACAATTTAGAAGTAAGTTATTGTAGCTCTAAATTATTTATTCGTTTTTATAATTCTAGTACCGATTTTTACATGTAGAACTTAATAAGAGTGGTCAACGTAGTTTAATTAATCATTGGTTTTTGTTTTAAATATCGTGACATCCCTCTTAATTACCACGAGTATAAAATATATTTGATGATAAGATGTGGTCAATAGGCATAGGTTAAATATCACATTATATATGAAACTTACTAGAAACAAAAACAAAAATTAATTTTAATTACTTAATTTTCTATGCTGTCAAATATAGTAAACGTAAAATCAATTATTAACTAAAAACAGTATAAAAATCATGATTTTATTTCATCGTGGTTATGTCGTGAGTGTCGTTAATTTATTGTTTTGTTAATGGAATAATCTTTAAAGTATGTAACACGGTATATCATATATAATTAGTATTATGCAAAATATAACACGTGTTTTTCCACTCATTAATTAATTTACTAATGATGGTCTATAATGAGAGGAAGCAATGAGCAACTACTATCTCCATATTGGCTCGTCGTCATACTTTAGAGTAATGACAGAACAGCACTGCTATTTTCATTATGCGGATTCCTCCACAAAAGATAATGAATTGCAAAACGTACATTGACAAAAACGATCTCATTCATTATTAATTTTATATATTGAATATATTTGGCGTCAATTTTGTAGAAAATCATTATTCACAATTAAATGGAACTACGTGATGTAGTATTATTTCTACTTTCTTTGAGGTAAACTCAAACAAAGTAGAAATAATACTACATCACGTAGTTTCATTTAATTTTATGTGTTTATATAATTATGTTCACAAAAAAGAAGACTATGGCGGCAACTCAGTTTATCGCAGAATCCAAATATTTTAAGGCAGGTCCAAAATAAATTTCTTTAAACTAATGGCAAAACACATGAAAACTGGTTTCAAATTTCTAGTAATTGTGTTTACAATGTGAATACAAAGTTTAAATTTGAACAAAAATTGGTAAAATCCTAAAAACAGGATATGAACAAACTTATATCAAGAAAGAATAGTCTATGCTGAAGTTATCGACAGCAAGACACATCAGACAGATAAATTTCGTGGATTTTAATTAATTGCATGGTTTTGATAACATTGATTACGAAGAATTAGTTCCATTACATAAACGAGTTCTGTGAAAGTATTATTGTAGACGATGAAACAGTAGGTTTGCCTACGAAATATATTCATGGTAAGTATAAATGCCACTTTTGCTTAGGTATATTTCGACTTTATTTTTATTTTTCCTCCTTAAGTCGTGAATATTGTCTGACTGTTGGTAACTTTATTTCAATATAATTCTAAATTAAACCCAACATTTATAAATAACTTTTATAAACGAAAGATGAACCAATTTCTCTAAATATTAATATCAATAATCTAATAATTACTGAATATTAATAACGTGATAATAAGGTGGAAAAACAGTACTTTTACAAACAATAAAGTGTAAATTGTTAATTAGTTTGTGGTAAAAATTTATTTTTAATAAGAACGTTTTCGTATTAAACGTAACTACAAACAGAATGAAATATTTTAATGGTACTTTTAATAATCAAAACATTTGGTAGGAAACTATAATTTTACTATCGCTTAATCAGATCAAATTCGTAATTGTTTACTTACTTTTGTACTCTCATCATAGCAACCTTAACCTCAATAATAAATAAACCAATATAATTGGGTAACATCATTAGCGCGTAGGTGAAGTTATATTAACCTTCGCTCATATTAAATATTTTAAAGCTACTTTTCTAAAAAAATAAGAACGAATGGATTTAGTGAATATTCACATCGATCCTAGAGTATGAATAGACAAACGGTGAATGAACGAAACCCCCATAAAGAAAGTATTTATTGAGTCGACATTGTTCTGTGGAGATTAACGATTTTCATTAGTATTATCCAATTGAAAAACTAATATAGCCTTGTTAAAATTATGAAATAAGAGTAAAAATAACATCACACTTGAAAAGCATGTCCAGACGTATCGAGCATACAGAATAAGAGTATCCACATCTCAACTAATGAAAATATTAAATATTTGCCCTTCATAATGTTCAAATATTTATGTTCACTTTAACTTTAAACAAATTTCGTCAGGAGTAAAACAATTTAAGTACCATATATATTTAACTGGAAATAAATAAAATATACTTTTGATATTAAATAATTTTTCTACTTTTATGTCGCACATATTTCATTTACAATACACGTGTCACTAGATCAATCATCATGATAGCTAATTAAATAATAAAGCATACTAATCAAAAACATAACTATATCGATCATTTACAGTTTCGTTGCTTGAAACTTCTATTCGCTGATTATATTTGGTTTGGTTTATATATAATAACTTCCAGAATGAATATCGCAATGCAAGCCACATAAGAACAAAATAAAATAACGTAACATCCTTTAACATGATCGAATCGTAAGGAATTGTTATGAACATCTATATCTCTTTTGGAATTTGACAAATTAATCTCGAATAAAATGTCTCCATATATCTTATCAATAATTCCACTTTCACGGAGTCTTCTAAGAACATCATTTAACGATTTAGAAAATGGCGTATACAGAGGCATATATATAGCCGCTGGAATAATAACAATTGTCTCGGGTAAAATATACGTATATTTTTCGAGCCCTAGATACGACCTGTAAAACATAGCTGGTTCCGATTTAGTAGCAAATGCCACCCTTTCTGCATTATTTACAAACTGCTGCATTACAGACAATGTATCACTTCCAAAGTATTTGTAAGACAGAAAAATATCGGGTTCATCTTGAAAGAATGTTTTTATTCGTTCACCTCCACCGTAATGTTCAATGACTTGACGAGCTTCGTTAAAAGTTTCAAAATGATCAACGTGTATATCGTGCTTCAAACTTGATATCAACGCACACTGATATGCGTTACGAAGGAAGAACGTAAACCATAACATGGTAACCAGGAAGCATATTAACGGTCTATTAAAATAAGGAAATTTCGTGGGTTGTCCTATGCACAGCGCATACAGAATAAAATTGAAGTCGTTCCATGTTTTCAGCTCACTTTTTATATGGAAGAAAGTAAACCAATGCAACATAAACTTTAAAAATAAGACGAAAAGTAGAGAAAAGGATAACATTGCAAAAAAGTAATTCGCAGATAATAATCGAACGGAAAAAATAATTTTGTCCACGGTGGCATCAACGGACTGGAAGATATACCAAGATATACCAAGAAAGATATACTGGAAGATATACCATACCAAGTCAATGTTTTTATACGGATAGGATGTTGCAAACTTGTCGTATCTGTCAACAGTCAAGGCATCGGCACACATGGAAAAATTTGCTTTCCCGTACATAATATCGCCGATCGATCCGGACCATATGCCATTTTTGTAAGAACCGTGAAGTTTGTCCACCGGAGTAATCACTTTTAGTTTGAAATTTAAGTATTTTGCTATGACGTTTAGAAGTCTTCCATCAGTACCGTCTAAGACAGTATTTCCATTAGTCTTTTGAAATTATCATAGTTCATTTTGGAAAGTAGATAATATTAACTCACACCCATTAAAATTGTGAAATTTCTCTTCAAAAAACAAGGAAGTTTGCGTTTCGTCAAATGTTGAGTAATTCGTCGCAATCAGTGTTATTGGAGCTGTGTTTTCACACTGACCTTTTGAAATCGGGTAGTAGGAGAATATTTCGATAAATTCATTAACGTTCGCAATAATTAATATAACATTCGTCAACTTGAAATTCCAGCACAACTCGAATATATTTTTTGGAGTGCAGTTCTCTCTGTTTTCTGATGAACACAGCATTATAAATTGACCAGCATTATTGAATAATGAAAGTTTTCCCCAAGTAAGAAATTTGTCAAGTTCCTTTGTGGAAGCAATAAATACAATATATTGACGAACAGCGGTAATGTAGAACTTCTGGGATGATTGAATTGTTGTACGAACAATTATTATATATATAAGTATTATATTTCCATCGTAGGTAGAAAATTCGGGCCCAAATGAAAATGCGTCGATTCCCCATACCATTAATTCTTCCATTTTTTCAAATGTTAAATGGGCTATTTTGTACGATACGTTCCATAACAAATCGATTTCTTTCGTTCTGTCCTGATCGAAAAATTTATCGTAAAAATTTGAGTGAACTACGTTAAATAAGGATAATGAAAATAAAACACGAAGCATTTTTGAAACGTTCGCCGTGTAAGAACTGAATCTCCATAATGCGATGTAAAATAACTTGACTTATACTTATTGGCATAAAATATATTGCTGTTCAAATGCTATTGATGATTTTAAGACGATTACATCTAAATCTGTTAATACATCTATTAAAATTTCAACTTTTTTACGACGAAAATATTATTCTCTAATAAATTATTGCCATGTTTATCCATTTAGAGTAAAAAATTACTAATGGCTCGATATATGGTACATGTGTTACCTAAAGTAAAAGAATTGTGGACTATCTACTAATGGGGATATTATGTATATAAAAATGTATATAATTTTTTTTATAATTTGTTTGTATATAAAAACAACGATCCACTACAACGTTTATCTTAGCATAAGTTGAAACCTTGAATAAGCACTAATGGACCCAAAGAATTTATTAATGGAAACTATGAATACATTTACGTATCAGTAAAATTACTTTACAGAGATTTTAGTTAAAATACATATAAATTATTAATAACGGCGTAGACTAAACAGATGGAAGAACGACTGCGATTTTTGTCATTTATATATATATATATATATATATATATATATATATATATATATATACTGCTCTATTTATATTTGCTTGTTACCTTCAATTAATCGTATTTCCACAACTCGATACCAGACGTTCATTACCTGATCGCAAATTCCGTTCCCGTTGTCTTAATAAAATGGATATTGAGTTGTTCGTTTCAGCGGTATCAAAATTTCGGTGGAACAATATGGCAGTGGGCGACGATATCGACAAAATTGTTAATAATTTTAATACTAGCGTGTTGTCGATTTTCGACGCATATGCACCAGTAAGGGAGCGAACAACGCGCATCCATTCATCCAAACCGTGGATAACGGACACGATCCGTCTCATGATGCGTCTGCGTGATCGAGCCCGCTCTAAAGCTATTAAATCAAAGAAAGATACACATTTAGATTATTATAAATCGCTGAGAAATCTAGTCATCACAGCTTTGAGACGGGAGAAAAAAGCATATTTTACTTTTATGTAAACGCACATCGTGGAGATAGCAAACAGCTGTGGAAAGGCTTGCAAACAATATATCCCATCGGTAAAAGTAGAGAAAATAGCCTGCCACGCCATCTCTGCGATCCAGATCAGATTATCGATCACTTTGCAACGTTACCTTGCGCCGAAAGTGCGGACGCTGATCTTATTTCTTTTTATGATACCCATTGTTTTGCTAAGACAAAAATGCGTTTTCAGAAGGTGAGTGAAGATATTGTGGCGAAGATTGTGTATTCTTTAAAGTCCGAAGCTATCGGTGTGGATGGTATCTCTGCACGGATGCTGAAACTGACACTACCGTACACCCTTACCGTAATTACCAAAATTGTGAATCTGTCGCTCACTTCTTCTACCTATCCGGAGATATGGAAAAAAGCTGTTGTTATCCCAATAGGCAAGAAAAGTAGCGTTCAATCATTAAGCGATCTTCGCCCCATAAGTATTCTACCAGCAATGTCTAAAATCATAGAAAAAATTGTCTGCAATCAGCTTAAAAGATTTTTAGAATCAATCAAAGCGCTCCCCCTTACTCAATCAGGTTTCCGTGGTCAACACAGTACATCCACAGCACTTCTATCCATTATTAATGATATCCTATCCTCAGCTGATAAAGGGGAGGCTACTGCTGTCGTTCTTTTGGATTATTCACGTGCTTTTGATTGCCTAAGTTTGCCAATTTTAATGGCTAAATTACAATATTACGACTTATCGGAATGCGCTTGTGAATGGTTTAAAAACTATTTTAAGCGACGGTGTCAGTATGTCAAAGTATTCGATGGTAGTAAAACTCTTACCTCGAAAGTTCATGCCATTTCTAGAGGTGTACCGCAAGGGTCAATCCTAGGGCCGCTACTTTTCACTTTGTACACGTCAGATATTTCGAGCAATTTAAAGCATGTAAAAACTCATTTATATGCTGATGATACACAGCTGTACAAATCTTTTCGTGTGGGAGATGAAGACAGAGTGTGTGAAAAAGTTAATGAAGATCTTATGAAAATCTGGAATTGGTCGTGTAAACATGCCTTATTGTTAAACCCTTCCAAATCCTGTTTTCTAATTACGGGAAGTAGGGCTCAGGTAGCAAGATCAGGAAGACTGAAGCTCGCCATAAAAGGGCAGTCTATTCCTATGGTGGAACACGCCAAAAATCTAGGCATTATAATGGACTCACAGCTGAGATTTCATGAACACATAACCACAAAAATTAAATGTTGCTTTATGCGTCTCAAAACGCTATACGGATACCGTCCTTATCTCTCTGTTCCCATTAGGAAAATTCTAGTTGAAAGCCTCATTCTTCCTGTACTCGATTATGGTGATATCGTATACGGCCCGCGTTTACTTTCAAAAACAGCCAAGTCAATCCAAAGAATACAAAATGCATGCGCGCGCTTTTGTTTCGGCATCCCGCGGCGATCCCGTGTATCACCGTATTTAAATGAGCATAGAATGCTCCGAATGCACAATCGTCGCAGTTATCACACTCTTTGTTTTTTGCGTAGACTTTTCACAGCAAAAGAGCCGAAATATATCTACGACATATTAAACTGGTCCGGCAGTGCTCATAGCCACATGACGAGCGCCAGAGACCGACTTCTCTTAGTCCCGGAACATCGCACAACCGGTTATCGGGGTAGTTTCAAATTTGCCGCAACTAAAATTTGGAATGGCCTACCTCCGCCCCTGAAAACTGCTGTATCCATGACTACTTTTAAATGGTCAATCCGTAAGTGGCTTTTGACCCAGCAAATGCAAACGGAATAAACGGAAAATATCGGCTTCTATCTTCGAAATCATTTCATCTAAATTATATTTTCTTTGTGCTATATTTTCTCTTTGGGTAATAATGTGTATGTAGTTATATGTCTGTATATAATACCTCTATTAAAAATAATTATTAATAATATTATATATTGTGTATCTGTGCGTATATGCGTGTAAACTGTATACGTTTATGTGTGTATATATATATATATATATATATATATATATATATATATATATATATATATATATATGAGTATTTGTTTGTATATGTATGTATATCAACAGGTGCTAGCTGTAAACCGGCCGTGTCGGTTTTGCTTATAGCATAACTGCACAAGCCGAGCTAGTAACCTTTTTGTGGATAAAATATTGAATAAAATTTAGGTTAAGGCGTGTAACTTAATTTTTAACTCTAATTTTGTCATTAGCCCTAAGAAAATTTCTGTACATGTCTATTACTTTACCTGTTGTATTTTATATCCACAAATAAACTATATTATTATTATTATTATTATTATTATTTCATTAGTCTTTTTCCTTACAACGCAATTAAGGAACGAGCAGACCAACCATTATCACTTGTATACGCATTATACGCAATAATACAAAATTTTGAAATTATGTTCTTTGTTGTCAACTTACGGATTATTTTAATTGAATTTATTTTTTCGTTCTATTGTTAACTTCATAGGAAACCGGTTAAGTGAGAGCGGAACTCGAGTGTTAAAAATTAAGTTTTTATTATTTATATTCATTTAATTTAAAACTAAATAAAATAATTTATTTGTTTGTATGTATGATTTGTATGATTCTGTTTGTATGATTCGGTATCTTTTTTGTTTTTGAAAGGTATATAATATATACGCACCACGATTGAAAAATGGAAATTTACCAAATATTATTTAATTATAACTTAAGGTTAGTAAAACAAATATAATTTGACCATTTTAAGGCACCCACCAATATCTCCAAGCTATTTTCCACAAAATTGATAAATGATTATAGAATACATTATAGCGGTTCCGATATTAAACATGGGATGCTCGTATCTCCGTCCACTACAATTATTTCTAATGTTTTGGACTAGTGAGATCTTGATTTCAATTAATATTCCTCCCCATCGGGTGGTATAGGACAGAAATTAATTTAACTGCCCAAAAGTAGGTATAATTTCCGTTTACTGGCTACTATTTTTAACTAGTTTTTATCAAATATTATGTTTGGAAGCTATGCAAAACTTTTCTGGCCTCTCCATAATTTTCGAACAATTGAAGGATTCAAGGTACTGGTATTTGATTACAGCTTTCAATTGAATTGGCTTCGAATAAAATGTATCAAATATTTAAAGAGATACGGAGACGTAATTGATTCGTAATAGGCTAGATCTCTGAGTAAACATTGAGATAAATATTAGTTTAATTAGCCTATTACTACTTAGAGGTTAAGACAATTTTAAAAAATTAAAAGTTCTATTACCATATACGTTCCATTGCCCTTTGTACGTAACTCGTTTCGAACTAAGTTTTTGGTCGATAATATGACTAGCCAAAAGTTTTGTATTGTGTCGTAAGATATAATAAAACTTTCTTACCCTTAATTTCTGAAGTATCAAAGAACGTGTCTATTATTCACAGACGTGATCATGGGTATCAAATTAAGTCGAAAATATTGAAGAACTATATGAAAATTTTCTTTCGGAAAAATTGTTACCAAAGTATATTTTGATGCAGAAATCCGCTTCAAATACATACTTAATACTTTTACCAATTTTGCTATTAGTGGTTCTTTTCGTTAAGGTCAATAAGAAACCTTAAAAACTATTTTAAACCCCTTCTGAAAAAAATCATTTTGAAAAATTACGATTTCGACGGAAAAAGTTATTTTTTTTATAGAGACAAGCATCAAATATATTCAGTTTGAATAGAAGTATAAACAATATATACATTTTTCGTTACACTCTGTATATAATCTGTGACAGAAAATCACATAAAACGGAAACACTTAATAGGATATAGCCATTCCAATCCAACTCCTAATTAATACTATAAATGCCAAAGTGAGCTTGTTTGTTTGCTTCATTTTCCCAATCAAATTACGCAAGCGGTTGTGAAAAAAAATATGCATTTCTAACTTGCATTCTGTTTATAAACATAGCTAATGTTGTCTTAGAAAGTAATGCTACAAATGCAAAAGTTAATTCATTTATTTGTCCCTATTTTGCTCTTCTCTAACTCTTAATCAACTAATAAACTGCTTAATCTAACCCCGTAAAGTGCGTACTGTACACGATGCAGGTATGATTTTCCGGAAATATCATGCATATAAGCTGCATTAGTAGATAAGTACAGATTATGTTCTTAAATTATTTATTCATGTAAGCATAGTTGTGGATCCAACATTTAAACTGGACCGTTATTTTCACTATTCTGTTTATGGGTGATACGAAAGAGCATTTGATATACTACTACGTTAGACACCAGAGCATACTTTGGTCTGTCAAAACCGATATGGCAAATTAACTTCGTAGTACCAAATTATATAAAATGCCACATTCATGTTGAGACTCACAACTACTACTAATATGCATATAAATGTTCACGTCCATATTTGATTGTTTTATTTATTTAATATTGATAAAAAATATATTGAGTCCCCTTTATATATATACCCTTTATAAAGATGCTCAAAAAATTAAAAATGTGTATTTTCATTAAAAAAATTAGAAGCGCTGTTTTTCTCGTATGTAGTTTATTAGATTAAAAGCAAAATTAAACTTGTATATTTTTAATACTAGGTGGTAGCACTATGAATGCGTTAGTTAGTTAACTGATTGTTCTTACACGTAAAATAACCTCAAAATGTATCCCGCGCGATCAATGAATTTAGAAAAATTTGATGGAAATTACTTTCGTCAATGAAAGTTTGAAGTGAAATGTGTTTTGACGGCAAAAGAATTGATATTACAGTGACAAAACCAGAGAAAAACAGTGTTGAATGGTTGAAAAATGATAGCATGGCGATATTTATTATAATTTCTTCGATGAACTTTAAATAAATTACATTGATAAAAAATTGGGATACTGCTATGGAAATAATGACAAAACTGGAATCTATATATGAACAAAAGAGTGAACTATGCAACAGGTTGATTCACGAAAATGTTATATGTACAAGATGTTACCGAATGAACGTGTAGCTCAACACATCTCAAAAGTTAGAACATTGGCTAAACAGCTAAAAGAAAGATACGAGAGTGTTAGCGATGTGGCCATCATAATAAAAATGTTGGGACCAGTGCCGCCCAAATATATATCACTACGACAAGCATAGATGTTATTGGACTCAAAGCAGCAGACCATTGCTAATTTAATTGCTCGTCTGTTGGATGAAGAAGCGAGTTTATCAGTTGAATGAGAACAAAAGATAGCACTTCTTGCTGCCAATAAATGATAGAAAATAAAGCCGAAACAAAATGAACCAATGGCAAGTGGGAACAATCAAAATAAAACAACCAAACTAGGTTTGAATGCTATAATTGTGGAAAGCGAGGCCATTTTTCTAAAGAATGTCGTGTTCCATGAAAATTCAAGTTTCGAAATATTTAAAAAGAAGGTGCAAATATGTTAGCGTTTTAGAAGAAAATATTCCATTCAGCGCTGAAGAAATTACTTGCATCTTGTATAGTGGTGCTTCTGCACATATAACTTTTAGAAAGGATTTCTTTTGGAGCTATTTTAATGCAACCAGAAGATATTGACATTGGGAAATAAATAATTTATGCTAGTATCTGGCATTGACAAAGTAATGATAACAATGTATATCAATGGACAGTGGGAGAATGAGACGTGTTTCAAATTTGAGAAGAAACTTATTTTCAGAAGGTGTGATAATACGAAAGTCCTACTCTATTATTAAGAAAGATACGAGTGTATTCATTTATAAAGACAATGAGGTATGAGTGCACAAATTATAGAAAATAATTTGAATGAGTTCAACATTAAAACATCGGTCTCATATACTTGCAACTTGGTTCAAAATGATCAAAGTTACATTAAAATATGGGATAAAAGGCTGGGATACATTAATCTGAAACTTATTAATAACATGAGTATAAAACAATGTTTTAGGAGGCTTTAAAATTAATGAAAATGAACGAGGTGACTTCCTTTATGAGGGATGTGCATGCGGAAAGCATTGCAAGTCCCCGTTACACAAATTTAAGCGAGGAGAACTCCAGCCAAGTGACCCAGTATTTGGTGATGTCTGTGAACCTATGAATTGCTCATCAATTCAAGGTATATGACAATTTATATTATTCGAAGGTGCTGCCACGAGTTACTTTATTAAAAACAAAAGTGATATAACCGAATTGTTCAAGAAATACAACGCTGTAATTAAAAATAAATTCATGCACAATGTCAGTTATAAATGAAGCTTTCAAAAAAAATATATATAGAGAGGAAATAGTTCATGAGGGTACTGCACCATATACAACAGAACAGCATGAACGTGCAGAAAAGGAGAATAAAACTATAATAGAGAGTGCACATTTATTGTTATATGCTTGAGATGTGCAGTTGGATTTATGGGCAGAAGCTGTGAACTGTGCGGTATATTTATTATATAGAGTACCTTGCACATAGATTGCTAACGTTAGCCAACAGATATGATTTTCTCACCCTTCTTATCCAATTTTGTATTTAATTGATCCGGAATATGGACATAACCAATGCACCAAACACCTGTACATGGCCCAACCGAGATTTGAGGCCATTTCACAATTGAAAAGGTGTTGTTAATACAACACCTTTTGAATGTCCATATTATTACGTCGATATTCCGGATCAATTAAAGACAAAATTGGATAAGAAGGGTGAGAAAATGATATCTGTTGACTATGACAACACCAACTATAGAATGTATAATGTACATGCAAAGAAAATAAAGACATCAAGAAATGTCAATTTCCATTCACAAGAAATAATATTACACATATAAGTATTGCTGTTATAGATACGAAAAGAAACGAGAATGAAACAGAAACAATAATTCAGAGTGAAGTAGCTAATGTAGAGGATACTTTGATTGATAATTCGTCAACAGAGAATGAAGATAGCTTGTTGAGTTGTAACAATGACGACCCTACGTATGAACCGCCTCAAGAATTAAAAGAATTACCAGCACAAAAATTGTAAATGTAAGGCCACGACTTAATAGAAACCTTGAGGCAACTCTTGTCGAGCTATCATTACCCCACATTTATGCTGATGCACTGAATAGTCCACAGAAAAGTAAATGGTCTAAATCTATTAAAGAAGAATTGTATGTACATAAAGAAAATAATACTTGGACTGAAGTCAAAAGATCTCGTCAGCGAACACTTACTACAAAGTGGATTTTTACTATTAATAGAAATGAGAATAATGAAATAGTGCAAGGCTCGTTTATATGCACGCGGGCTTAGTCAGATCAAAAACATTGATTATAAAGAAATATTTTCTCCACCAACGGGATATGATTCGATAAAAATAGTTCTTTCTTTTGCTGCAAAAAGTAATTTAGAAATACAACAGTTCGATGTAACAACAGTATTTTAAATATGTATCTTGAAGAAGACATATTCATAGAAATGCCTGAAGGTATCGTAATGAAATATAATTATGTATTGAAGTTAAGCAAATCGTTATACGGTTTAAGACAAACATTTCGGTGCTGAAACAAAAGGTTCACTGAATTTTTGTAAAAATATGGTTTGGTGCAATCTCAGGCAGATAATTGTATTCATGTAGCAGTTTTCGTACAGACTAGAGTATTCCTAATTATTTATGTTGACGATACCTTTGTAATATTCTCAAACAAACAAATTATCAAAGAAATAATTGAGAATTTAAAACAAGCTTTTAAAATAAAAGAATTAAATTTGAAATATTTTGTAGTAATGCAAATAAAAAGAGTAAATGGTGGTATCTGTATTTTTCAAGAAAATTATTTAAATTAAATTATTGATAAATTTTGTATGAGTAATGCAAATTCTGCGAGTACTCCAGCAGATGTTAATTTTGTTATTGCAAAGAAAAAATTTTTGTTAATTTTCCTTATAGAGAAGCTCTAGGTTGCTTACTGTTTTTGAGTTCTGTTTCAAAACCAGACATTTCATTTGCTGAAAATGTATTAAGCAGATGTATAAACAATCCAGGTCAACAATACATAAATGCTATTAAACGTGTGATTAGATACCTAATAAATACTAAACATTTATGTATAAAATATGGAGAAAGTGGCGGTTTGTTTGAATATATAAATTCCAACTTTACAGTTGATGTGGTTGCGCGTAAATCTACCACAGGGTATATTTTTACAATGAATGGAGGATCGATCACATGGTCCAGTCAGAAACAAACAACTATTGCTCTCTCCTTAACTGAGGCAGAATTTGTGGCTGCTTGCGAATCTGCCGAAAAGATGCTGTGGTTGCAGCAACTTATTTCAGATTAAGGTGAAAGTTATTATTTTACTACAATAAATGTTTATAATCAGAGTGAAATAAAATTAATTAACAACTTTGTTTAACTTAAAAATAACTAAATATAAAGATATTAACTATAACTTGATGAGAAAAAAGGTTGAGTTGGGTTTAATTAAAGTTAATCAAGTATCAAGTAAAAGTAAATTAGCTGGCAGTTTGACAAAGACAATATTTTGAAGTAAATATAATTTAATTAACAAATATAAAACTGATTTTTATGTAAACATAGGAGTGATAAATTTTGCCCTTGGATTGTCAGACACTTAAAACAAATACATATTGTAGATTCAATCTAGACAGATACGAATTAATAGTCAATGACTGGCGTTAACTATGAATAAGGAAGTAATAGGTTGACGGGGATAGATTCAGGCAACATGAAAGAATTATTTCCTCAGTAATGAGTAAAAATTCTTTAGACGGGGCAAATGACAAGAGGCCAAAAAGTCCCCAGTTTACCAATTTGTTATCGCTGTCTATTGAAGAGGAGAAATATAAATATTTAAATAATTTTAATAAAGTAAGGATAACAACATAAATCTGTAAATAAATTTACTTAAAAATCATTAAATCATTTTCGTTGTAATTTTCTCTAAAATAAATTTAACAAAATAAATATCCTGCAATTTTTTACTTTTTCTTTCATCTCATTGTTATTGGAGTACCTTACTACTGACAAGTTATATTGTAAAAGGGTATGCATAATATAATAGAATGCTAAATATCTCAGAAAAAAATTATAGTCAATTTTATGAAATAAACGCTGTCAAAATAAATAAGTGCCTCCTGCTGAATACTTCAGTATACCTTTATCCTGGGATATGTAGAAGGAAACATCGGAAAGAATATATTTCTGAATTACATAATATATTGGTTACAATGTTCATTACATTGTAACCAATATTTTATGTAATTCAGAATAAATGTTTAGCATTGAATTTTGTAATGTTAATAAGTAAATAAGGTTAGTGCTCACTGTTAAAATACTTGAAAAACTATTTTAAAAAATATTCTAAAACACGTGGACTATACATAATTATATCTTCTTAAAGAAAATCATAATCAAACTTAATTACAATATCATTAAATAATTTGTTTGCAAACTTACGTTTTTACATTCCACTCTGTTTGCAGTTACGACAACGGAATGGAATGAAAAGACATAAACATATAATAAGATGATGCAACTTAACCTTTCATCATTTCCTTATTTTAAAACACAATTGCCTAATTATTGTCGATATGAAATAATTACTTCAATATTACTCCTCAAGCATGTTTGGTGTTTATTGTATTTATACATGTTTAGGTTTCCATATGTTCAAATATTTCGTTGTCCGTTCATTCGTAGGTCCGTTTTTCTGTCTTCTAGAATCCCCTAAGATTTAAAAAAATCAAGATAGAAACTTGAAATTGATATAAAATCTACTTACATTATAATAAAACTATTGCACATGGCATCTTTTCTACCCGATCTCCAACAAAACTCCATTATCATCTGAACTCATAATTCGAATGTAATATTTCTCATATCTTTTATTTAAATCTCTGATACTAAAGAAGTCCGAATGTAAAGTAAAAGTTCGGAATAACTAAGTTATTTTTGATAGATTTACTGTATTTTTACCCCTGCTAAACAAACGCGGGAAATTAATTTGTGATATATAAAATTAAATTAACATTTGTAAATATTTTAATAGACACATTATGTGCACTTACATGTTTCAATTTATATATATATATATATATATATATATATATATATATATATATATATATATATATACATATATACACATCTATACACGTACATACGAAACCCGCAGCGTGATTTCAACTTTTGCTTGATTACGAGTATTATTATTCCCTTTTTTTAGTATTTATACAATTCAGTATAATCTAAGAGCCTTTTACAAAGTTTTGTATAAAATTAATTATTAAATAGAAAAGAGAGATATTTGTATTAAACGTCTATAAATTTTGCAATATTTTTAAAAAGTCGATCAAAGGGAATTAATAATTACAACATTAAAACAAGCTAAATATTATAAAAGGTGAGTTTAACAAAATCATAGCTTAAATATAATCAAACAGTTGTAGGTTTATTGAGCGAATACATAATAAAAATCTGGAAAACAAAAATAATCAAGAAAATTATTGTAAGATATTTAAAATATATAATTTAAAGAATATCCTTCTTAACGAAAATTTAAATGATACTTTTTGCTGTGGTTATTTCTACCACCATTTGTTCTAATAAATTGCGGTGACTAGTCTTTACCCAGTTCAAATATTACTTCTGTAAAAATATTATTGATCCATAAAATATTATTCATCCATAAAATAATTTCTATAAATAAGATAACGAAACAGAACAGTGGCTTTTGTTATTTGTAAATGGAGAAAATATAATGTCAATAAGAGAATGCAACCTTTATCAAGTTGACATAAACTTCCCAGTAATTTCTCCAACGAATTTTACGGTTGGTATACCGACTTATTTGAACGGCATTTTCCCTGAAATTGTACATCAAATAAAATAATTTCCTTCCACATAGGCACGGTCATTTCTTTACAAATTTTCATATTTATTTTATTATTAGTAATTTCATGAGGACAAATATCGTGCAACATAATCGCTGAAGGTATCTTGAACACAATAAATGTCTTTATAGCAAATTTTATAGTTATTTGCAGCTATGTTTGTGTGTATGTATATATATATATATATATATATATATATATATATATGTATATATATATTTATATATGTATACACACACACATATACACACACGTATATATTCTAATTTATCAAAATAAGTGTTACGTGTTACGGTGAGAATAAAGGAAAGGCAGTTGATACAATTAGAAAGTATTATAAAATTATGAGCAACATACAATACACGTACATGCATGGAAAATATGATTGGAAAAAAAAAATTGCAAGCTGTAGGTATTCGGGTATTTTGATAACGTCATTTAAAATAATTTTCGTAACAAATGCATTGGTTACATTATTAAATACACGGAGTGTTAAAAAAATGAAACAAAATGAAACTTTTGCAAGATTACTTATATATCTGCTCGTCCATCAGCCTGTCCATCTATCAAAGCCGTTTTCCTCCGAAATGTAGAAACTTCAAATTTGACACGATTTACGGAAACATAGATGTAGAGAGTGCAAATAGAGAAATCCGATTTTCTTTTCTGAATGCAAAGTCGAGTGGGATCACTCGAAAGAAAAATTTATAAGAATTTTAAAATTATTCTCTTTCACGTATTTTGTAACATAACTTTAGATATTGAGATATTGTCGAAAATATTTGTGCCTCTTTTCGCAGAAGCTGTTTGGAGTCAAAAGTTGAGATTTAATAAAGTGTATTATTTATTTAGTGAAATTACAAAGCGGGCAGATCAACTAAAACTGTTTATTTATTAACTCCACATAATACGTGAGATAACAATAAAGAGAGATAATTCTAAGGCTTCCAATCTGGTTACTGTCAATTTAATTTAGAATAGTTCCAGAGGCATAGCTGATAGTTACCAAGAATTATATAGCTCTTTCCAATTAGTACAGTTAAAATTAAGAAGAAAACAAACCTATTCAATATAAATAAAACTTAAACTGCGAGGTTTCGTTACATACTTAAATATACATAATGTCTTAGGTTGGCTAGTAGGTTTTTCGCCACAACTTCGGGACTTTTCTAGAAAGATTTTCGAAACTTCTAGAACGTTCTACTGTATGGTATAAATAGGTCAAAGTCAAATCAATCAGTTGACAACAGTCAGCACTGTAGCTTTGAGCGAATTACATAAAAGATAAAGGATTTAAATCACTATCAAATACGGATTCTCGTAATCAACAAAAGCAAAGGCCAATAACTGTGGTAGCGATGTCAGTTTAAGTATTCATTTTCATAATGTGTTACGTATGAGTTACGGTAAATGCAATAAATGCGTTTGGAATAAATATTAAGGATTACGAGCTCATATTAATAAAACAAACAATATTATTTATATAGACTGCCTTTATGACGTATAATATTATTATTAATCAAAGAAAAAACATTAGTCAGCTGAAGTATATAGTGCAGATTAAAATTATCCTGTACATTATGTCACTTAGGTGTGTATACACTTTAGGAGCTAACACGGGTCTAAATACTTCTCGCTGTAATATTGGTACGGAGACCTAATTTTGCGGACCCGATTCGCTCTTGGGCGGTTTTTTCCATTGGATGTGTCTTTCCAATTTTTTAAATAATAATTTCATAATTGAATGTCATCTACTTTGATAAATAATATACTTTTACTCTTCATTTTACCTAGATTAAAACTTCGTAATAACAGTAATTTACTTTAGTTACAAAAACAGAACAAAAATTATTATTTTACTAGTGTATACAAGATATTTATTCTGCAACACGGTTACACAACTTCAGGGCGCGTAATCATGCTTTCGCACGCTCACTCACGTATAAGCGCAAGGATTTAGTATTTCTTGTGGTGAAACCATGCATACGCGTGCGATCACACCGATCAAGCGCTGCTGATCTGTGCGGCTTCTGAAAGCGTTCCGCCGACGCTAAATCGTGCAGACGATACTCCATTCAAAACATAGGTTTAATATGGGAGCGGTAGTGAACCATGCTGTGAAGTGAAGTCCAACCCTTAACGCGCGGTGAAAAAATTTAATAGCACACATTTATACTTGTTTTGTGATTTTTTTGTCAATACTATATCGGTTCTATGTTAAACAAAAGTATAACACCAAATTCAATAATTATTAAAGGGTAATGAACGTGGGATAAATTTTTCGTAAATTACATCTGTGTATGTACATCAGTGGTGGTGGAGAGGTGGAATAACCTCCCTGCCGCATTATATGAATGTGAATAATTCACTAAATGATCTCTTTGCTTAACCCATGAGTATGTGAAGCTAAATGCAACGCCGCCAAATAACAAAACGGTAGAAACAAATGTAGAATTAACGTTATAGGACTATACGTCACAGAATGATTCCGAAATTAATTCTATCACGCGTCATATTGTACATCGAGAACTAATGTAAATGTAAACATATTAACAATTCTAATATTGACCGGCATATTCCTTTTTTAAAAATGATAATGTGTTTAAAAGTCACATAAAATAATATTTAATTAAAAATCAGAATTGATGTATATACATAAATTAATGTGTATATATATAATTATATATATATATATATATATATATACAAATATATATATATATATATATATATATATATATATACGTATACATACATACATAATGGTGAACCTTATTTCCAGTTTCGTGGCGATCAAACGGTTTTTTTTCAAACAAAAATCTAATTTTGAGTGACCTATGTGACAATAATGAGAGACAATAAGCAGAAATAAATAGTTAAGATAATTATACAAGTGAACAATAAAAATAGTTAATTATATCTTGGACATTTATTTAGCCAAAAATTTTAATAATTACATGCAATAAAATAATGACATGCCGAGATCCATGTGAGAATTTCCGAATGTATTTTCTTCTAAATAATATTAATCGTAAGATACGTAACCGAAGATTATTTGATGTAAAGCCATCAATATAGAATTATATGAGTAAAATAATGGCGCTAATGGAAAACCTTAGTTAATGCCGAGAATCATTTATACAAAATCTTTTCCCCATTAGCGCTCAGTCAATCTAACATTGACATATCGCGTTAGTGGATCGTCATATGAACATATATATCTACTTACCTGCTCTAAAAGAGTCACTAGCAACATGTCCCTCTAAGTGGACAAAAAGGTAAATGATTTATTACAAAATAGGAATTTCGCCGTGAAAAAAATTAATTTAAAATTCGTTCACCGAGCTATTTCCATTTACTTGCTGATTATATATTTTATTTTATTCGATTAAAGTTATTTTACATCGTATAATTCAGAGTTAGCCATAGCAATACGAACGTTTAAAATGTTTTGTGTTGTATTTGTATTATCTTTATTTGCCACAGTTCAGTCAAATTTTCACGATAAGTTGGGAAATATATAAAAACAAAAGAAATCGACCTGCTGTGGAAAATATCGTACAAGATAGCCGATACAATATGCAATAAAGCGAAAGAATTAATAGATTGGGGTGACGAATTTTAATCTGGGTGCGAAGCTTCTATCTATGTTTCCATAGTAATAGTGCAAATAAATCTAACAACCATTACAGCAATTCGTTCAGCACCTCACCTCACCTCATTGCAGAAATTCGTCCATATATTATATTGGTCAATATATTGACGATTATTACGCCAGAATTCTTTTTTTAAACTTTGAACTTTAAACTTTAAACGAAAAAAATTAACATTAATAGAACTATTCAACAATGCTAGTCAATTTATAATACTTTGTTATATAAATATAAAAAAATGCAGTCCGAAAATTGTACTTCAATTGTGCTGGCATTTTAAGCTTAGCAAAATTTTACTTACCAGATACCACATTTTCGATGATCAGCATGAAAACACAGCTTTTATAAAACACAATTTTTTTTTCTTTCAACACAAAGTTTCACTATGTTAATCGATGTAAATTAATATATTCTAATTTTCATAATGCACCCGTTATTATTACATCGCACGACTCTGATGGAAATATCGCAATAAACAGCAATGGTGGCAACTCTTAAATTGTATAGCAAGTTATTTAAATATCACACTGAAAATAATTAGTTCAATGGAAGGATTTTTGCGGTTTTTACAAGGAGGGTAAACAATCGTCGGTTTTATTTATGATAAGGCAATTTTTCTCTTGCTTTCTTATAGCTTGATTGTTGACTGACACAATGAGTCATCTCCTTATAAATAGATTGACCTAATATGTGTCACATCTTTCAGTCCAGTGATGCCGTCGTGGACTAAAATTTTCCCATTCGGATATAAATTCCAAATAGTTTACTTTCATTTTAATAATTTCTAAATTTTATATTGTGTTGGTTTGCACACATCTATAATAAAAATAACATAACACATGGAATGACTTTAACTTAACTTCGTGTACGTTATTCACGTGGCAACCTTCTAATTTTCCCCTTTTAACCCTTTACGTGATTCTTTCTTGCACTTTTATAGTTCTATTTCTTCATTCGTAACGTGTATATGCGTGCGTTGATAATACGTTTGAAGCAGAATGTACATAAGGCAGACATTCACACTTTTAATGAGGTTCGCTAAGTAATTAAACGTGACCAAGTAACAATATTCTTTCAGAATGAAACCGATATTTTACTGTCGTATTTGTACCTTGAAAGTAATATAAAATATAGAATGCAGCAGACTATAAATGAAACAAAAAGGAGAACATTCGTTATTTAATTTGGGATCAGTTATAATTTAGAGATCCTTTCTAAGACTCGAAAAATATTCATACATTTTACCCTAGAAAATTTTTGACATTCCAGCAGCTATGTAAATACCTTTTGGTAGGTATTCAAATTGTCTTCTTAGAAAACTAAGATAAAATAAGGTTATTGACGAGATACAAGAAGATATATCATACGAGATAAACTTCACGACTTTTAAAAGGAATATTGAAACTCATGATATTATATTACGATTAGAACATTTGAAAAGTTGTTACATTATTTTGCTATGCTTATATGTGGTGTTAATATTTACTTTAGAAGTTATTATATACAAAACCCAGCAAATTTCGAGCAACGACACTTTAAATAAAAAAATTCCCTTAAATTATTGGTTTGCGACTGAACAATTTTATTAACTGAACAATTTTAATGATTACTTCGGTCGCACAGTACGTGATACATAAAGTAAAATAAATTGCATTTGCTTTTTTTTAAATAATTTACAGTCTTATATAAAATATATATTCAATATTGTCATCTTTTCTGTCTCGTCTAGAAATTCTTAAAAATTATTAAAATATATTTTAATTTGATTACGACGCGAATTCTCCTATTTTTTGCCAAAAATATCAGAACTGGTGTACATATTTAGAGCGTGATGTTCCAAATGTACAATGCTCTATTGGTAGTGTAAGAATTATTAATTGTAATTAATTAATAGCGCCAGATCGAGTATATTTTCATACGCGTTGGACTAGTTTTGGTAAGTGCTACTTCCACCTCACTGGATTTAAATACATTTTTGCTGTTTGTATGTAATTTAAGTTTTGCGGAATAATTTATCTCGGAAAGAATATATCTGAGCACAAGTTACAATTGTATATTGATCGATCTACAAATTTTTAAAGTTTATTGTGACTATTATTTTAAAAAAATATATAAAAAATATTAACTTTTTTCCTTTTAAGTTTTAGGTATCTCTTTCTTGTGCGATAACCGTGAATAAATTCAATATCCATAGTTTAACTATGCTACTCTATTTTACATCTACATTAACGGTGCAGCTTTAAATATTACATCACCGACCCAATATCCTTTCTGCAATATATTCATGACACTTATACTTTACATCCATACACATTAATTCATACTATAATTAAGGTGTAATATTTTGGGAATATCCACAAGACAATGCATATTGACATGTTCAAAAATATAAAGAAGAATCTATACTAATTCATATAAAGCGACACTGAAACTATTTCTCTATAATTTTGTTCCGTTTATTTTTTTAAATTTTAAATAACATTGTTTGGTAAAGATTTCGATATACTATTAGTATTTTCTGCCATGACTTTTCTTAAAATATTCAGTTTTGTTTACTAGTATTTAATGTAATCTTCATAACGAAGAGTAATTTTTTACACCCAACAGTCTTATAACTTTTTATAGCCGCAAATAAGCTTCTTTTCTTCTGATAAAATAATTTAACAATATTGAGCGTAATTTACAAATATATTTATAAATAATTACGAACGGACAACAAGATTATTGATTTAATGAATAAAATACCATAATATTGTACCAAAATTACCACGGGAATTGACAACATTTAAGTAATATACTTCGTAGGCAATTTTCACTTTTCTCTGTTACTATTATATAATATGAGAGAAAGCGTGTATATAACGGAACAAATTTTCCATAGAAAAATGTTACAAAAATTATATTATGAACCATAATGAATTAAAGTTTACGTTTACTTTCGAAAGTTGTTAGACGAAAAATATCATTTTTATGTATGTATGTATGTATGTTCATTTCTAGTTTAAACATTTTACAAATTCTCCTATAACCCGTTTTAGTTCATAAGAGAACTAGAAAGGAACAAAATTAATTGTTGAAATCAATTAAGTAACATTACTTGTGGCAAATTTGTCTCGCTGAAAGTCAAAAATAAAACAACCACGTGAACAATAGTTAAGAAATCATCAGAACATTAGTTAAGAAAATGACATTTGCATTACATTACTTGTTTTATAATCGTATCTAAAAGTAAATAAAACTTTTTATATATTTTTACCTGTTAGGCTGATTAAATCTATTTGTATTGTTGAACTTGCAAAGAGAAAATAAGAAGAATATTTTTATTATCTTTAAAGAAGGTGCATGATGACACTTCAACAATTGTACAAAAAACATTATATACGGGAGAACACTCTGTAAGTATCGAATTGTTCAGTATATTCTACCGACCTACACCGACATATGTTACTGCTCAAATTTGTGTTCGTTTGTAATTTTTTATTGTTTTGTCGGTAATAAATTAATGGTAAGAATTATTTATGATTTTTTGTATACCGATATTTCCAGAATTATTGGTATTTCAAGGGTTAAAAAGTAACTTAAAAAGTGAGATACAATAGAAAGAACTGATATCATTATACAATTCTTGGAATAATGATGTCAGTTCACAACTCAATGTCATTAGTTTACGGAGACCCATTTTCAACCTGCATTGAAATATTCAATTAGATTCTCATAATCGTTCTCATAATAGTTTTTCTCATCGGACCTTGTGTGAATATATTTTGTTACATAAGTTCATACCTTTGACAAGAAGTCTTTTTGAATTTTGTTAATGTCTTGCATTGCACCCTCTTTTCATCATAGGGCCCATCAAATGACAGTCCGTCGAGCCCATATTGAGGTCAATTGCATGTGTAAAAGTGGGTTATCCTTATCAGTCCATCGTACCATTTTCGTCTATGGTAAAAAAAAAAAAAAAATATATATATATATATATATATATATATATATATATATATACATATATATATATATATATATATATATATATATATATATATCATAAATTAAAAAAATATATAACAGGCGAAATTTTTATCGGGTCGGAAGCAGGACACACTAAAATTTAACTTTAATGGCGACATAATGTGTTCAGTCTAAGGTAATTTATTTTGAGATTATTTTCTTTTCAAATTCATGAAAATTTGGATTCAGACTCTAAACTACAAGGTCATTGAAAGGAGAGAACGTCACTAGTAGCATACATTATTATTGATAGTTATTCCACTTTCTTAACTCCGCTTAAAATATTTCAGTCGATAATAAGGTAGGAAAGTAGTTGGATGTAGATTCAAATACTAAGAATATGTGGGACAGTTTTTATTTTATTTGAAGAGTCATTATCATTGTATAATCATTTATAAAAAAATCTACAGGCAAATACAGGCTACTGCAAAATGACATGGTTCTCTCTTAAATGGTTTACTTTCAGTTGGATGTCAATAGTAATAGAATTATTGGAATATGAGTTCTTTTCAATCCCACAAAGGTATTTTTAAAAACCCAGTTAATCCATATTTTCAGTCAATAAAATATAAAAATTCTGGTATCAAACACTTTTTTATTATATTGTATCTTCAAAATTTGTGACAATTTTAGACTGCAAAGCGACAATACAAAGTAATTTTTCTAGAAGAAATCTTTTAAGACTTGTGTAATTAAAGTGAGAAAGGATATTATTATTAGAGGATGCTACTGTAAAAATTACTTTGCACAAATGCTTTCATTGTTTTTGGTTTTATTCACCTTGACTTTAAAAAAAATGGATGGATTTCGATGAAATTAAACTAGAAGTTCTGAAGATAATTACTTTTATGAAATCTAACAAATTTTCATGATATTTATCTAAAATATAAATGTATGATATGATTTTAGGATAAGAAGACATATAAATAGTAATTTTGTATAAAAAGATGTACTCATCGTAATACAGTATTTTTTCTCTGTTACATTTGGCTATTACATTTTTACAAAAATAAATCCACATGTAAACGGACATACCGAAACTAGAATATGTGTATCGAGGGATAACATATTTTTACAATTCCGTTTTTGAGGTTAGGTTAGGTTAGGTTTAATGTAAAAACATAAAATTTGTTAGGTCATAAAGTTCCGAAAATGTTGAAAGGAAAAAATTACTAGCAGGTATTAAATTTGTTAGTTTAATCTAAAAATATTCATCAGAAAGTACAGAAAAGAATGCCCCATTTCTCTTTATTTCAAAACTACTTAACCGAAAATGAATAAAAAAGCGAGTTGGTAGAAAATGCTGATAAAGTTGCAGGAAAACTCTGTCGATAATCTTGAATTTCATAGCTTTGAGATATTTAACCTATTTTAACGCCTAAGAAAGATGTACTAGGCAACAAATTTAAATGGCGAACAAATAAATTTTAATGTATGTAAATAATTCAGTAGGATGTTTTAGGTGTTTAAGTTTAACTTAACAAAATATCTCATTCCCAAATAAACTTATTTTTCTGCAGTCACTTTAAAATCTTTTCCCAAATATTTTCATTGAAACAAACTATTTACAAAACAACATTTAAAATTAGATTAAAAGAAAATGGAGTACTATTGAAATGACGTATCATGTTTATGGAATATCTGTGAATGGCTTCAATCACAGTCGATGTACATGCGTTCGTTTTCCGTCTCAGTTTGCATATTTAAAAATTTGTTGTTAAATTATGCTCTAACGTTAACACCATTATGCATTATTACTTTCGGTTAAAAATTTGAATCTTAAATTGTGTAAGTAAAACGGATGTACGGTACATAAAAAAAAGGCTCAAAAGCGTCACGTTTTGACAATCACTGTAACTTATGTAGCAGTGTGTAAATATCTTTAAAAAAGTTATACTTTGGTCGATGGCGATACATTGAATATACCTCAGAACTTTTAAATTGTTGGCAGATGTTAGCTAGCAAATTTTCTTTAGCTCTTTAGTGAACAAAGTGCGTGAGTTCAGCTCAAAAGAAATGTTTAACTTTAAAGATAATTGTTTGTGCCAAAGCTCATTTCAAAACTCCAAACCGTGTTATCATGCAAGAAATATTTTTTTTCAAATTTGAACGGTTCAGAATAAGTAATCCAAAATGGGTAAAATTTTCTTAAGAATTATCCTCATTGCTTTTTATTCCAAAAAAAGTAGTCACACCATGTATTACACCAAACCAACTTATCTATTTAAACAAATGTTAGATAAATAATTACTATCATATTATATATACATTAATTCAAAGGCAATTTTATGCCGACCTTCACAGACGAGTACATTTAATGTCATCAATCAGTGAGCGAATCAAGCTACTTATCAACCTATACTCTTTAGTTATTACAACGAGAGTAACGATTATATAATTATTATTAATTGTTATGATGATCACAACGAGAAAGTTATTGCAACGGTAGTTCGTAAACGACGTAAGCTTTTAAACTATGTTATGAATGTTCACAGAATATTATTTATGTATTTTTAGAAACAATGTAAATAGTCCTCGTCGGTATCAAAGTATGAATTGTAGGTGTTAACCGTACCACTGAACTAATGTGGTTAATACGGAAATTATTTAATTTATTACAATAGTGTTAGAACAGTCATAAAAAAATTAATCAAATTTCCAAAATCGAGCTTTTAGTAAGCATTAGAAAACTTTACTAAAATTTATTATCTATTTCTACAAATTTACGGCAAATTTAATTGTTTATACGTTTAAATTTTAAACCTCTGTTTATAAATTTTGAAACTCCTGTTTATAACTGTGGTTATAAACAGGAGTGAGATATGAAACTTCATCATAAAATACCAATCAATGTGAGTCGAACTTTTTATTTGATTGAGACCACAATGGTATCAAAAAATCATCAACTGAAAAACATTTATAATTTAAACGTATAAACAATTAAATTTGCCGCCAATTTGTAGAAATAGATAATAAATTTTAGTAAAGTTTTCTAATGCTTACTAAAAGCTCAATTTTGGAAATTTGATTAATTTTTTTATGACCGTTCTAACACTATTGTAATAAATTAAATAATTTCCGTATTAACCACATTAGTTCAGTGGTACGGTTAACACCTACAATTCATACTTTGATACCGATGAGGACTATTTACATTGTTTCTAAAAATACATAAATAATATTCTGTGAAAATTCATAACATAGTTTAAAAGCTTACGTCGTTTACGAACTACCTTTGCAATAACTTTCTCGTTGTGATCATCATAACAATTAATAATAATTATATAATCGTCACTAGTTTGACGAATCCAGGCATATATATTAGCAATAATCGAAGATAAACTGCGAGAAATACGATTCATGGATATGGAAGCGGCGTATCGTAGAAACCGTGGAAGTGACATTAAAAAAGTGTTTTCATTGAATGAAAATTTACTTAGAGTGTTAAAAACTTACTAGTGGCTTCCATTTGAATCTCAACAACTGTCATTGCTACATCTTATAGCACACAAACACGTATTAATTTTCTTTCATTTTGCGAAGTGCAAGTTACCTTTTTGTGCAAATGTAAACTTTTATTTCAACTCGTAAATCATCTTAATGATGACGAAATTTCTCGTAAATCACATACCCAACATTCTTTCTATATGAAAATAGAGGCAATATTTCTCCCTAAAATCAACTTTAATCTTATATCCATAGTGTAATAAGCAGAATGGAAAAGAGGGTTATGTAAGGAAAAATCTGCTTTGCAGTACTAATGAAACTAGATACACAAAATAAGGCATACTCTACAATATTTTCTACTAAGTTACGTTAGCAAAATATTAGCTAAATATTTGAATTATTATTTAGATATGGAGGAAGATACAACAGTGCCTCAAAATGTTTCCTATCAATAAATAAAAATATATTAAAATAAAATCGATCTGAATAACTATCTACTAACAAAACTTCTTTAGTAAATGTACAAACTATTGTCTACCAGATTGATTGCGAAGTTAGACTTTTGCCGTTCCAAATAGCAAACAGGCTATAAACAGGGCTTCAGTACACTAGACCACATACTGACTAGTGTGTTTATTTAGAAAGCTATAGAATACCAATTTCTGAATAATCTAGGTTATTTCGACTAAAAAAAATCATTCGACTGTTTAAAAATATCTTAGAAATAGGTGCAAATATATCTTAGAAATACCAGGGTAGATCATAAATACAGGAGCCCGATTACCTATATCTATAATTTTACTCTCAGAATTTCCTTACCATCAATATGTAGCAAATTCACACGTACACGAAGAGGAGTTAGACAGGTAGGCCAATTTTTACCCTCGACGTAGAAAACATTTTTAAATACCTGGATTAGGAATATAAAAGTCTAATCATATCATATATATGTTTAAGTAAATTCAGGTTTGCAGACGATATATCAAAATTTGCTAATAATCCATGTAAACGACAGATTATGATCCAGAAAATGCACGAACCTTCGCTGTCGGTAAAACTCGAAATTAATCTATATAAGACCAAAGATATGACGTCGAAAACCAATAACCCTTCGACCATAAATATGGATAATAAAATAGCGGCTTAAATAAGTACGTATATCTGGGCCAAGAACTACGAAAGCATAAAAAGAATCAGACCAACAAACCAAACGCATAAGACTAAGTTAGGCAGCCTACTCGAAACTTGACTTCGCTTTCAAAATAAATATCACAAACAACTTCAATCAGTATCATTGTGTACTATCAATCGGCACATACGAAGCTGAAACTTGGGACATAATGAAAACCGTCTTGCAAAAGGTTGCAGAGATCTGCTTAAAGGAATTTAAAACGAATAAGTGGTTTCAGCGACTTTAATTAATTTGTTAACATTTGGTAACAATTTAGTCACGTAGCTGAAAAGTGAGATTCGTGATCAAAATTTATCTTGGGATTATTGCGCGTGGAAGAAGCAAGTCGAGTGACAGAAATGACACAGATTGAATCTATACAGCCCAAAACAGAACGAAGTAATGCAGATTGAAGAATGCCCACAACAAAATAACTGAATGAATCTAACGATGACGATAAAATGAAGAAAGGTGAGCACGCGTCTTGTTTTGTGAGAATTTGGCCTGCTCACTCAAATGCTCTTAGATTGATAATATTATTATAACCAAGCTCTTCAGTCACACTAAGGATGTTTTTAGGTATTATATTTTGCTTTTACTTTTAATAAACTCAATATAAATTGCTGATTTGACTTATTTATCTTTATAACAATGTTTGCTTACGATGGAGATGACTACCTCAAAAATTATTTCTGATCTGATTATTGTAATCTGAATTTTGAGTTTTTCAAAATAACTGTGTAAATATTTTATTAACGGACGAAAAGTTTATCACTTTTCAATCATGAAAAAAAAATTAAGCCCTTTAAAAAACACATGAGGGTTATTATAACTACAAACATTATATTTGAAATAATGTAGACATATGTCAATTCGCGCACTGAAATTTTAGCTTCAATTATTCTGAACAAAACGACAGATAATATAAAATATATATCCTGATAATCCTTGCAATACCCCAACGAATGATGTGACTGCTTGCTTCAATACCGGTGGTCGTCTTCACGCGCATAGTTCCGAATTTGTATAAAAACCAATATTATCTTCTTCATATGACAATATCTGATCTCTGAGAAGGATATTTTTACATTTTTTAATTAAATTGGAATCCGAAAGCAGGTTAAAAAAGTAAGATCACCTCTCTTCAAAATATTCTTTCACTGGAGTTTTTTTACTTAAAAATGTTTTTTCTTCTTGAATTCGATATCAAAAAGTATTGAACATATCGCTGTGCTGATTATTCAAAATTGCCATATGGCAATTTATTTCATCAGAAGTTCCTAGTCATTCAAAGGAATTTGGAACGTTTGATATTCCAGTAGGATTTAGTAAACAAAACCAAAATTAAGAAAAAAATGTTTTTTACTTAAATGTGCTTGTGCAAAATATCTTGCCATACGCTAAATAAGTTTTGTCGTCCTTTAATTAAAATATTTGCAATACCTAATATTTTTCCCATTAATATTAAGTTTCCGTAGGTGCAAGGCATTTTCGATTCATCAATACTAAAACATTTTTATACCAGCCACAAAATCTTAAATAATTTCACTTTTCTCTTCCTGGAATTTTACAAAGGGAAAGAAAATATTTCAACTGCCTTTTGCTAAAGTTGCCCAAGCCTTTATAATTTTTAGTAGATGATTATGCTCCTTTATTTCTTTGTTAACAGCATCCTAATTATTTTTGGGTTACACCTTCCAACTATACCCAATAAGCCATCCAGGTAGACATTTGAAATACAAAATGTGGATAAACTGGCTATTCCAGCCTCGATAATTTTCATTATTCTAGCCCGTTATTACATTCTGATATCTTGCTATTATTTGCTCACTTGATAATTGCTGAAAATTCAACGCTTCATACCTCTTTTTTTTATTATCGCTAAATTCTCGTTCACAATACTAATGTTTTCATCAGTCGTTAAGGGCAGTCTTTGGACAGTAAAAATGGTGCTTACTTATAAAGCTAGCTTCTTCGGTAATACAGCTACCATATTAATTTTAATCTATCAGAGATGACGATTTCACATTTATTAAAAACTCACACGCTCGTGTGTTTCCGTAGAAAAAAATATTCGAATTAAAATTCCACGAGTTAAGAAAATCTGAAGAAATATTACTGCATATCTAATGAAATGTTTTTAAATGGATTGTTATGAAAAATGCTGATATAATATTAAAAATTAATTTCAGTTACATTTAATAGCTTAGTAACTGTTTCCATAAATTTATTAAATTTGTCCGAAAAATGCATTCAGGAAAAAGATATACTTTTTTAAAGATTAGTATTTTACGAAACATAAATGTCACTAAATTAAAATAAATTATCTTTGTACTTGAAAAAAGACGAAATTTACTTCTGTGAAATAAATTATCAAAAAGTCATTAACAATTTTTAAATTCTAACAAAATTTCGTCATATTCATAAACTTAATCATAACTTCAATATTTTCCGAAATATAATAATGACTATATTTGTTTTTATAGTAATATTTAGTAGATAAACAATATAGTTCCGTTTTCATTTACGCAAGCAATACAAATCACCAGATATTGAATATCACTATTTTATCAAAAATGGCGGAAGCTGGATAAACATGAGCAATATAGCCACGTTCGGATAAGCTTTCATTACGTTTTTGAGTAGTCGCTGTTGTTAATAGTTGTGTCTCTCATTAATGTATATCCTTAATAAAACATCCTTCTTTACTAAGTTTAAAAAATTACAATTTCAAAATAATTACTGGCTTTGAAAAAATGTTACCAATTTTAATGTGTGAAACTGATGTTTTAGACATAACCAAGAACTATTTGTGGAAAATTTTAGTAAGTAACATCCAATTATTGGAGGTTCAATTTTATTTTAAAATACTAGAAACGATGTTATTTTCCTTGGTAATACCATTTGAAGTAATTGTCCAGTAAAAGCCTGCAAGGAAAGAAAAATGTACATATCCGATATTGATCAATTTGGGATAATTCAAAGTTGTTCAAACTAATCGATTGGAGGTGAAAATCCTGCATAGCAGTCTAGTAAAGAATATTTGTTATTTAATATTGAGCCTAAAATAATTTAGATCAATCTCACCAGTCGTTGATTAATAATACATGATATGTTGAAATATAAATCTAATAGTATATTCTAATTCTGCTATCATTAAAGTTGGTGAATTTAAAAATATGTTCATCTGTTTTGTAGGTTATGGTGTAAAGTTATTTGTTGAAGCAGAAGGTAAATGTTCTACCAAAGATCCGATTTGTTTACACTTCAGTATCAAGTGATATATTTAAAAATTGCATAGATATATTTAAAAAAATTATATATTTAAATAAGGGATGAGGACATATATCACAAACTAAATTTACCAATGGAAAGCTTAATCTTTTGTAATGGATCTCTGTCTCGAGAAAGCGTTCGTCGCATACCTCTGATATTTATATCGTATCTCCTTCTAACTAGTCTTTACCAAAGATATACCGCTCACAGATAGATGGTATCGTTAAAAATTTAACTCGTTGGCGCAGATACCTTATTCACCAAATCAAATCGATATTTGACCCATAATATCTACAACAGATACTATATCTGTCGCTTTATCCTGGGTGGGTGTGTGCCCTGAAAAGAACGTTCTTTGTATTGTCCTAGACATCTCCGGCGCATTTGATAATGCTTAATGGTCATATATTTTAATTACATTAAAATACCCGAGAGGTAAGGAGTGTGAAGGTGTGAAGAGAGGTATGAAGAATTAGAAAATCAGATGACAGATTCCCTGGCCACAATACTTGACTTGGGCTGATGCCCTAGTCAAGTATTGTGGCCAGGGAATCTGTCATCTGATTTTCTATTATATATTCTTGATAGAATAAGCTTATTTTATATTCTTGATAGAATAAGCTCAGTTTTTTTCCCAAAAATGTTGAACTTATCATCTTCAAAGGTAGAGATGAGGGAACCTACTATTGTAATGGAAAGGGTAAGGAATCAGGTCATTTATTTAGCCATCGACAACGATTCTAAAAATAGTTCCACGGTGACATTGGTGAGAGGGCGAGGATTGCTTGCCCTGCCATGGCCCAGATAGCCGGGGATGACTTGAGACATAATGCCTCGATACTCGCACTAGTGTATACAGATTTATCCAGGTATATTAACCTATATGCTTACGGACGTGATGCATCGAAGTTCAGCAGGTTCAGAAAATTGCACTGAGACCGAACGCCGCATATGGCTCAACCTAAAGCTTATAAAACTTCCTCAACAGATGAATTGCCAATTTCAACGAGTCCCTAAAAATCCAACCTCGCGACTATAGAGCACGCGTGTGCGTGTGTGCGTGTACGTGCGTGCGTGCGCCCACGGGGGCATGTGTGTGTGTGAGAGAAGTTAACGAATAAAGAAAATGTGCAGAATAATTTGTTGATATTTTCTAAAATTATTTATTTGTTTGGTGTACTGAGATATTTAATACTTCTTTGCACATTATTAATGTTGACTTATTCTTGCTCCGGTGAAACCGCGTAGGTTATTGAGATATTCCAGGATTAGGAATCCATTCAAATAGCCACCACGACTCTTGATGTCTACTTGATGTAAACGAACGGAGAGAAGAGGAAGTGCAATAACGGAATTGCAGTTCATGTATCCTCTAGCCTAGACCGGAGAACGGTGCGACATTACTATAACCAAAAATATATTCAACAATTAACCTAATTGCATATACTTATAACCACACTTTGTTATTTCTTTATTGAAAGACTTATTATTAATATTAGAATGTTATTAATATTATGAGAAATGTTAATAATATTAGTTGCATAATCAATAATTTAAAGTCTTGACTGTTACATGTGTATTAAATTTATCAATATTATAAATGTAACTCTTCAGGATTTTTTGGCTGATGGAGCTTTTAGTAATAATGAATACGAGCAAGAAAGAAAAATAAATATGTTGTGAAAAGCCTAAAATAACATTTGATATATTGACTGAAACTTTTTTATTTAAATTAAAAATAACCGAGATCTCTATAATATGAATATATAGACATATTGCAGTTTCATTGAAAGTTTGCATTGTTTGCAATCTAACTCAATTTTAGCTAATTTCAAACTGGTTTTACATTTATACACGAATAATAATATACGTTGTTGGATTACCAGAGTCTTAACAACAATTATATCTACCAAATACGTGTTGAACTCGCATTATGAGGATTCCATATGTAACTAGGTACTTATAAAGATATAAGAGTAGGTACATAGTCTTTCTTTAAATTTATAACAAATTTTAATTTTTCACAACGTGAAAATGTCGCCTACTATGTCTTTGAAAGGCGTAAAAAGATAATAAGTATTTCAAAAATAATAAAATGTAGAGTTTTAGCTTATTTTTCGGTTATCTTCTGAACGGATTTTCCCAACCCTGGTTTTTTCTGATTTTTGGGACTATATTTTCGGAAATAATGGAAGGTATTCATATTATTTAAAGTATATTTTTAAATATGCAATTTAAAATTACAAAAAAATGTTTAATTTCTCGCAACAAGCCCTTTCCAATAATATCCCTCAACATATTTAGAACTGAAAAAATAGTGCTTCATTCTCCCAATTCTTAATCATTATGTTGTTATTCGTAAAAAGTTTGCTAATTCAAAACCTGTAGACTAATAAAATATATAACTATGCCGAATTCTGGCAAATTTCAAATTTCTACATCGTATTATTTCCAAAAAAGAATCGACTGTTAGATTTTTCAGTTCGAAATTCAATGCTTACGATTTGCGTTCATGATTCTTATGTTTAAATGTTAACTCCTATAAAATAGACAATGACAAACAACTTAATCTGAATAACTTTGTTTCCAACTGACCTTCCGCGTCATTTTTTTAATTTGAGAAATTGAAAGCGATTGACAAAGGTAACATTATTTCTGCGACTATATAGTCAACTTTAACCCGCAAGTACAATAGAATGTGCTTCAGATTTAAGTAGTCTCTAAATTAGGAATTTAGTCACATATTTATTAATAATTTCTATATTAATATTTTAAATTATGTGATATTGTAAAATATTTAAAACTATGTAAAATATACTAATATTTTATATAGTTTTTACATATCTACAAAACAATAAATATCCAGTGTGTTTTCTCATAACATTAACAGGAGAGAAAATTTACTATGAAATATTAAAACATTACTATTTCATTAATAAAAAAATCAAAACATTAACAAACATATGTTGGATGGGCAGATTTGGAATCAGATAATTATACCAAATTATAACGACACAGTGGTTAGAATCTACACGACGGTACAAAGTACACATATTATTTCTAACTATATATTTTTAAATGATAACAATATTCCGATATATTGGACAAAATTTTAATTTTAATTATTCACAATTACTAGAGCCAAAATGTCTAAAAGAAAATAAGAAAGAACTGATCTGGAACAGTTCAAAAGACTTTTTAGTCATGGGTAGAATAGACTAACTTGTAGCATAATGAAATATATAGGTTTTTGAAATAATATAAATATATCAATGTAAATGTTAGAAAACAAACATCAAAATTTAAAACCTTCCAAGATGACTTAAAAACACAAAAAAGACAAAACTCTGGTGAATGATGAAAACGTAAAATCTATTCTATTAAAATAAACTAAGCTAATAAACGCTTTCGTGACATATATTCCACTGTGGAAATAAATAGGTCACGTATAACATCTCCAAATGTCTATTTCTCGTTCAAACATAAGGTGATTTATGATCGTCAATACAGATCTCATTCAATATTAAGTAATTAGTTTTGATAATTAAGAGTAATATACAGAAACCATTGTGTGTAAAATTAGCAAAAGTAGGAAGACAATTTTAGATACTAATTGCATTTTAATCGTTACCATAGGGTTCGCTTAGATTTTCTTCAAGTAACAATAAATTAATCGTTTAATGAAATACACCAACATTTTTTTATAACATACATTAATATTTTTTTAACATCGTAAAATTCATAATATGATAAAGATTTATAATCAGAATACTGAAATTTACCTAAAAAAGTAATTAGCATACTGAAATCAGATTCAGGCGACAAGAAAAAAACAGTAACTTTGTGAGAATTAATAATATGTAAGCTTTAGAGAGAAAAAATAATGAAACGAAAAACTATGGAGCACGTTATTTCATGATTGTTGATTACTGAACGGGATCGGCGTAAAGACGTGAAGATATAAAGACAACTTAAAAGTCAATAAGTTTGGCAATGATTTTCTCTAAAATGTATGTCACAAAATATTTATCTGGCACTTTTTTAGATTCTCTTTCATCTGATGGCCCTCGGAGTGCCTTATTCATAACTTATACTTTAAGAGGTTTTTTATTTTAAAATTCCTGATAAAAAATAAATTGATAATTTTGTGTAATAAAGGCTGTTATAACACGTAAATGCGTGTTGATATTTCCTTGTGAATATATAAATATCCGCGGTATATGCAGCTTTATCCAAGAAATTTAGAAGGGAACATTGAAAAGCATACATATATGCTCCTTTACAGATGCCATAACCTCGGCTACGTTATTACTAGATCTATCAAATGAGATTCAGAATGTAATTTTAAGCAGTTAACTTGGTAATTTGTTAATTTTCAATGCAAATGTGGGCTGTATTATTTAAAGTAGCATCCCTTAGAAGAATCACTATCAAAGTTAATTTTAATATATTAAAGTAATGTATACTTAGGTTTTCGTGTTACATTCTATCAGCAATCATTACAACGGGTAAAAATATAAATATTTATAATTCACAGCCCACTTGGCATTTATAATTTTCACCATTTTTAGTATTGTGTACGGAACTAACGGAACTCTATTGCTTTGGAAATATTGTCCGTAGTTCATTGGCCCGTTTGTGTACCTGTCTTTCTGTTAAAAAGCTTTTTAATGCATATTAATTTAAATTTTATATACAATATAAAATTAATTATAATTATGATCTAAATATGTAATTAGAGTTAAAATGAAATTTTCTTTTGTATCAAGATATGAAGTATAATTGAAAATAATTTTTACCAGAATACAAATTTGCTGTAAATTTTTCGCTGAAAAATAGCACATTGATATATCATTAAATTTACTTTACTACATTATGTCATTTAGATAAGGTATAAAAAAGGAAGTATGTATGTATATGTATATATATATATATATATATATATATACATATATATATATATACATATATATACATATATATATATATATATATATATATATATATATATATATAAATATATATATGTACATACATACATATATATGTATATATCAATGTTAAAAAATCACATAAAAAATAGGCAAGAGAGCAAAAATAAAATTAAAATTTGTACTTATTTTAATATATAATTTAATAGAAACGATATGCCATCAAAAATGTTTATATTTTTATAAAAATTATATTTTAATATCCTACTGGTACGTGACAGGTTTATTTAAATATCCCCTCATTGTTATAGTATTTATGCCATTCTATATACTATAAGAATCTAGTGCAACGCCATGTACATATAAATTTAAATCATTAATAAAATGAAGAAATATTTATGTTAGTTATAGATAAAGTTCATTATCTCGTCAAAAACGCGATCAATGTAAGTTAATAATAAAAAATTAATAATAAAATAATAATAACAACAGTTACCCACTTTCAACAAGGAAATTTGAGTTTAAAAATTATAGTTTTAATACTTTTTTTCATCCTATATACAGAGATTTATTTGATGAATGAAAGACAAAAGTTCTGGAAGTTACGGCTGATTAAATAAATTGTATTAATGATGATATATTTTATATAGTGTAGTCATTCTATTGAACCAAAATTGGGAAATTAATACTTTTCCGTGTTAAGCCCATCACTATTTGTTTTGATTAATTCTAAAGAATATTTCTATTCCAACAACTTCTAATATTATTTCTGAAAATGTGATATTAAGTGAAATCCTACGAGATTATATCATATATGTAAATTCATGCACTAAATAAAAAAGTATTTTCTTTTATTTATGCTAGGAAACAATTTTATACGAATGAAAGAATCCAACCCTTGTCAAACGGCCATAAAATTTCCAAATACTTACTCCAGAGAATTGTATTTATTGTGAGAGTCGAGTACGGTTGGTGCACCAAATTATTTATGCGGCGTTTTCCTTGAACTTTATGTTATTTTACGCACACAGCTATTATCCTTCCCTCACAAACGTAGACATTTATTTTATAAATATTATTTTTATGACGGAACAATGTAGCGCACTTTAAACTCGTATAAAGTTCGATTCTTATTATTGCGAACCCAGTATTTATATGAATTCTAATGTAATTCTAAGCAGAACATTTTGCATTTCGATTTCATTAACTTGACACCATATAATCGCTGAAAGTAGTTGAAAAATACCATCGTATTTATAATAGAAATATAACTATTTGTTATTTTATGTAATTAAAGTACAGATATTAAAGAGGATACATATTATTGTAAAGGAGGATATATATTATATTGGAGGATTATAAATTTCGAGATATATATTATTGAAAAAAAGGAAAGGAAGTCGGGATTTGTACGTGTTAAAATCTGAAACTCACAAATAATATACCTAAATATAATATACGTGGAAAAAATGAGAACGGAAAAAATAAACGAACTACATTAAAGGATGCCTAAAGTACGATAATATGAGAAAGCGTAAATATAAAGGAAGTATGAAAGCGAATCTGAAAATAAGTCATTTGTAAGTGTGGTCATTATAGCTGTATGCCTATTGTTATTTCATCATTAATTTTTTTCGCAAAAAGTACGTGAGTTAATGCGTTATTAATTAGAGTTCTGTACGTCAAAAGGAAAAAGGCGAAACCCTGACAATATCACTCACGAGTCCCTCCGTCCATCCATTTCTCGTTGATCACAGTCATTTTTCTTAAAAAGCGTTCGGCTTAAAAATAACATTTGGCACACTGGTAATGCGTAATGAATCGCAAATATTTCAAAAACTAACGCTCTAATTTTTAATTAAAAGGAAAGTTATAAGGTTTAAAAACACTTTCTTTTGACATTCATATATAAAATAATTTTATTGGGAGACATATTTTTAAAAATGTCTGTGTTGTCTTCTGGGAACCATTTGACATAGAAACTTGAAATATCGCACTGCGACAAAGCATATTATTTTGCATATTTTTCAGAATTTGACATTAAAATGTTTACAAGCTCTACATTTAAATATATAAAAATTATAAAGGAGGCCAATAAACTAAGAGAATTTTTTTATATTTTATTCGTTGTATGGAACAAAAATTGAAAAAGCAGGCGTGAAATTATCGTGAATTTTTCAAAATCTATGAAATTTAGAATCATCGCTATAACTTTCCAGTACTGGAAAGTTCCAGTCACAATATATATGTATGTGACGCTGCTTTTTTATAATGTAGACTTCAGCAATGTCGGAGACGAAATGAGGGACATATTTTTTGCCGATATTTTCAACAATACCTTTAGAGTTCTAATTGTTATACAAAATTATGAAATAAAATTGTCTCGGAATTCTTGTAATTTTTTTCCGTGACATATGCAGGTTAAGCCTTTTTATTAAAATCCGAACTTCAAGTTTATACGTAAAATCACATTTGAGAAAAACGACTGCTATAGACGGCCAAACGGACACATGAACGACCTTACATATATTATATTTTTTATTAAATTTTGAGTTAAGGAATCGAAGAATATAGCGTTACTAAAACTTCACCTAAAGTTTATCGAAAAACTATAACAGTGATTCTAGTTGCAATAGTTTTTAAGAAAAATTATATAATTATACACACGGAAAATAAATATATTCAATATATTATTAATTTTTATAAATATTTTAATGGATATATTAGGAAGCCTTAAATGTTTACATGTAGCTAAGTGTATTTGAAACTCCCGTAGTGCAAGTTATACTCGTAACGAACAGGTTTATATTTCTGTGACCACATTTAATATTTAAGGATTTTGAACTGAACATATTCAAACACCTGCTATAAATTATATTGGCACTTTTTTATTACGTAACAAGCAATGTCGTTGATGTCATACATCAAAAAATGGAGATTTATAATTGCTTCTTCAATGAACTTAATTCTTTATATTTAGTTAAAATTTTATATCATCTATTATCAAGAATTAGTTATGTTTGTAAAATTCTAATACACGATTATCTCAAAACGCAGGCATTTTTTGTTTTAATTTTTACTAAAATAGCGCCACATAAATTATTAACAGAAATTTTCACAATTAACATAACCTGAAAAATAAAAATAATAATTAATAAAACAACAAAGTTTAGCATTATTTCCAAGTATTCAAAAATAGGGATGCACATATTTCTGATCCAGTTATGGCCTATGCATATTACACACTGTAAGCGATTCTTTGGCCAGTCGAATGGTTTGACAAAATGGGCCCCGGAATTTCTTTAAAACCGACGCAAGACTCTTGCGGCTGAAAGGGTCAGGCGCTCCTGTTTCTAAAACAAATGCCGTTTTCTACTACAAACATTTTATTTCCAGGAATTCAGACATAATTTTTGGTGATTATGATATACAAAATATAATGTTAATAATTTTAGGAATATTTAATACATAATCACAAATATTCCCATATAAATACCACAAGAATATATAATTATTACTTCAAACAAATGCTAAAAAAACATGTTTGGAGGAAATACCAAAATGCATGGAAGTGAGTTTAAGTACCAAAATCGATAACAAAAACACAAAGCGTTCCAACGACGGTTATGCATGTAACATTAAGAGAGATTAAGAGAAACGAGGCGTATTAAAGTAGAGTAAAAAGAGAAATCAGGCGTATTAAACGTCACACGTACGAAGCCGTACGTGTAACGTTTGCGTTTAGTAATAGCGGCTGTAGTGGTTGAAAAATTTGATTGCAACAATATAATATAAGAAAATATAAAAGCAGGGTTTAATGTTATACTTGTTAATGTTGATGTATCACAAGTAATTTAATTTATTAATGTTTTTATCTGTGTATCAGGATTAAATATAAAATGTTGCATAGTTTTATAAAAAGTATAAACGGATAGAATTTTAAGGGCATTAAAGTTGTTTAATAGTTATTGAAAAATAAATTATTTTGCAACCTAATTAACTTTCATTCTATATTCATATTTATGATTATAGAATCAGAAGAGATGCAAGCTGCAAATATGTAACTGTAGTATTTGAAACCAATCTACAGATGGGCGCAGTGAAAAAATGTTGGTTTACAGAAAATATTCATACACCTTCTTCCATAAAGGTACAAAATAGAGAATTGTAAAATTAATTATAATAATTTAGATTTCGAAAAATCGTTTCGTATCATTTTATATGTATAAAACTTACAGTTTAAAAAAACTGAAATAAAAATATTGTTTTAATTTTCCATCGAACCTCAAACACTACCAACAAATTTTGAAACTTTGTGGTAGAATTTTCTCACCAAGTGCTATATATCGAAAGATAAAAAGAGTTTGCATTAAACTATTAATGCAAATACGTAGTTTCCACCAGTTTATTACACATTAGAGATACACAAATATGATACAAAGATCCCAGTTACAACAAAGATAATATTTATTTACCAAGTTAAGGTATTTAAATTGAATGTATAGTGTTATCATCTGATTTCTCGATTCATTTTTTTTTATTTATCCATTTGACCATTACGTAGTTTCCTCTAGATCGTGATAAAAAGAATTGACGAAGAGGATCAAGTCTCTAAGAATTTAAACTTATAGCCATCCCTCACGTACGCCCGTCTATTATTCCTTCTAACCTTTTATAAAATGGACTGTATAGTACGAGTTTGATTCACACACCAAGATAATTAAAACTACATAAGATTTATATATGATTATAGAAATGAATGCGCGAATTTCCTTTTTCGCGTACGTCGTGCTTACACAAATGAGGTTCCATATTCGACCATTGACAGATTTGCATGTTGCGGTCGAAGGAGCTCGATTATTCTAAACGCTTTTGGTATATCGCACACCGTTTCTGAATGTCAGCGTCCGAATGTGAGTGTTTCTTCGCAATAGTCGCACTGTTTGTGTCCCGTTTCATGCAAACCGCGTTCTGTGGCAATAAATTTTGTATTTGAAAGTCTGTTAATTTTAATAATTACCTTACAGACTCGAAAACTAAAGCGAATGAAAGCATTTCTTGCAATTATAGAATGCATAATAAGATGCTTTCTATGGGACATGCTTGCTACATGTTTGACGTAATATTGGATAAATTAATTAGGTGATAATTCGTGATAAAGCCAACCGGAGGATAGTTGAGAAACATTGCTAAAAATATAAATATTGATTAACTCTCGTAATTTCATACAATGATGCTTAAATAAATCTCACGTTATATACTAGTGACTTTAGCTATTTAATGAACCGATCTATAAGCGTGTTGCTCGAAAACATGCGAGGAAAATCATTTACAGTCTTGAGACTTAAAACATGTCGTTCCTTCAATAATATATACTTACTTTCCCAGACTATGACATTATCTATCACAGGTATCTTCAAAGTAATGAGAAGTTTACTACATATTAATTGAAAGAAAATATACATGATAAAAAAATAAGATGCTAGTGCCAAACTTTTGACAAATAAGAATATTTTTTTATTATCAGTAGGATGTTAATTTATCACCCCGATATGGCCCATAAAAATCATAAAACGTGAAGTTCTGAAGAACGATTCCATCGCGTCTTGGTTGAAAACTGTCAGCTTATTAAGTAACAAAATTTGCATTCCATTAAAAATCTGGCGTTTAATTTTTAAGTGGTATGCAATTTTAAAAAAAACTCTGATATTGCATGCACACTAATTAATAAAAACATTTTTAACCAGACGAATACAGAGTTAAATACTATTGCATTTTTATTATTGCATTATCATCATATCATCTATTGCAGAGTTAAATACTATTGCACATACAATGAAAATTCCTCAATGCAAGTATCTTTATACCTAGCCGTGTTCAAAGGTACGTCCCATACGCATTAACATGGCTCTTTTACCTGAGCATCTACACCAATCCTTTAATATAAAAACTTTCCTAGATATATATCCTAACTAGTAGTAATGCATATAGTAGAACCACAGTTATACGCAAACATAAATATATTTGTTTTTTTACATCTAGAGAACAAACCTATTGAACTGCAATTGAAAATGAGATCAATAAATGTTTATTAAATATTCAACCTGATGTTTTGCGTTTTGTTCTAAGCAGAAAGGAGATATAACAGATAAAATATCTCTTAATAATTATCCATCCTTAGAAACGAGCAGAATTTTAGAATCGAAATCAGATTTAACATAATCGCATTTGTAATTTAATTTAAATTATAAAAATGAAATTATTTAAAAAAATGTTAATTCTATCCAGATATTTATCTGCATATAGTTATATAGTTTTATAGTTATATTGTTTAGGTTTAAAATAATCTCAATATAATAATCCTTGGAAGCAAATTTCAAAACAAAACAACCATTTGACTCGTTAAGTGACAGATGTAGGATGACAGTGTAGTGTTCTTTTTCACTACCTTTGATAATTCTTTTACAATTAAATTCAATTAAAATAATTTAAATATCGTAAATCTCTTCTTAAAACTAATGTAAACAAATATTTATCATTGAGCATTTTGTTACTTCCTTTATCTCTTATTTCAGTTCTTCGAACAAAATAAAAATAGTAACAATGTTCACCGCATACTTTCATTATAAAACCAATTATACAATGTTTGTAAACTAATTAGATAAATGTGATTCTATTTTAGTAAGAATCGATTAATATATCTGTCCATTTTTTATTCGACACATTTAGCTAACACTGAATAATGACAGGTTGATGAATGTTCTTTTAATTAACATAATGGCTGACACGTTAAAAGCAGGAAGCGTTTGTACTATGTTACAACGATTCCGGTATTTACTAAATTTTCATTTGTATTTTGGACGTCAAGGATACAGACATTAAGCTTTCTTAAATGTATATTAAAATCCATTTTATGGTATTGCTTGTATTCATCTGCACTAATGGTAAATGCCATGGCCAATTTCTCTCTGAAGTTAATAAACAAGAAATAGATATGTTGTGGAAATCTGTGCAAAAGATCGCAGATTTGACATTTGATAAATTGAAAATTGTATTGGTTTGGGATCACGATGGTTTATCATTTGGTTCAGAATATTCATCTTATCTTGGAAATATTATTATCAGAACATCAAACAATAAAAACAGCGCAAGCATGTCACGATATATCGTAACTATTAGCCAGTATATTATAAATATATCATCAGTTAAAGATTTAAATATTTTTATTTCCAATATCGGATTACCTGAATTCGACAACACTGGACAAATTATAATTATGTGTACCGGCAGAGTTCACGGTACAAGTATACTTAAAGATATTTTCCAGTTATGTTGGCAAAACCGTATGGTAAATGTTATTGTAATTACAATGAATATTGAAACAAGGATAGAAATATTTACATACTATCCTATTTCAAATGGATATTGCAATAACACAAAACCAGTCAAAATTTTATCAACAGAATACTCTAATTTTGATGACAAATCAGTCACAAATTTTTTTGAAAATAAATATAAGAATTTCAATAAATGTGAATTAATTGTATCAACATTTCAACATGAGCCATACATGTTGATATCACGAAATAAATTTGGAAAGCTCCGACTCGATGGTATAGATGGACAACTTCTCAACATTATTGCGAAGAAACTCGATATCAAAATAAAGATGAAGTTTGTTCCCACTGGGTGGTACGGTGGGCTTGAAGATGGAAAATGGAGAGGTTCCGCTGGCGATGTAATTTATGGAAAAGCTAATATTTCTATGTGCTCCGATAGTTTGACTGTAGATAGATACGAACAATTCCAAACAATTTTAACTTTTATAAATATGGACATCGTGTGGGTGACTCCTGCAAGCGCATTAAAACCTCCTTGGATGAAACTGATAAGTCCATTCAGTTACTCGTTACGACTTGCATTGCTCGTTAATTATATTATTTATACAATAGCTGCTTTACTCGCAAGACCCCTGTCATATTTACGTACGAAGAATAATGAAAGAGATGTTTCAAAACATGTTAATCAACTTGGTCTCCAGTTATGGTCAGTTTTTATGGGACAGCCTATACGGTATTGCTTCCGTAATAAATATATTACTTTCTTTTTTATATTATTTACATGGTTCAGTTTTTCACTTAGGAGCGCTTATCAATGCGCCTTGGTGGAGAATTTAAAAGAAAACGAATACGAAGAAAATTACGCTAATTTTAATGACGCTTTTTATGATTTGGGAAAATGGGGTGGAAATCTACGCATGAAATCTTTTTTTGAAGACGACCCGACAATGAACTCAACGTTCATGATGGAAAATAATATAACAGACAATTTTCAATCAATTGCCAATGGATCAAAGAAGATGTTGTACGCTCAGGATTTAGCATCGGTGCGATATTACAGTGCTAAACTGGGGCTGCACGGTAAGCTGAACGTTTTACCGGAGAAGATGGTGAACGTTCCATCTGTTATATTGATGCCGCTGTTCTCTCCTTTCGCCAAGTCTATAAGAGATGTTTTAAGGAGAATTCATGAAAACGGCATTGACACCAAGATAAGGGAAGATAACCAGCTGAAAGTTTACTTGTTTAATTTAAAAACGATGAAAGGATCCGAAGATATTGTCCTTACATTTCATAATCTTCAAGGTTGTTTCGTCTTGTTAATACTCGGTTATGTGTACAGTGTAATTAGTTTTGGATTAGAAATTATAGCATATAAATGTTCTTTTAAAATTTGAAGGAAATGTGGTGAATGTATTAAAAACATTTATCTGTTATATATCTAAGGAATGTTTCATATTTTGTAACCAGGAAAAATTGTGTCGTCTTCAAAGTTAGCTACGAATTAATTTAGTACCCAAAACAAAATTCCAGTATTCTCACAATATGTTGCTACACCCGGTTTAGTAAATAAGTATTATACTGCAATAAGTACAAATATATAAGTAACTAATGAACGTTCATAAATGTTGTATCGAAATTATTTAGAGATTAAAGAAAAAGAAACTTATAAGAAGTTGATTGTAAATTCATTAGTTACTTAAAATTACACGGATCAACTTGAAATCCATTGAGATTTTATTGATGCGAAGTTATAGCAAATTTTTTCTTTGCTCGCTAAGATATATCGAAAATATGTAATTAAACTCAATTTTTGCAAAGTGTAGATTTTTAGCATTTAGATATTTTAAAACAGTACTACGACTTTGAGTTTATGCGGTATTAACATCGTACACACACACACTATGTATATATATATATATATATATATATATATATACATATTATATAATAGTTGCCAATCGTTGTTCTTAATCACAGGATATTTTTATTAATTATAACATAAATATTGTTCTTTTTATTATTTCCATTTAATTTGTAAGTATTATGATATTTTCTGCTGTGAATTAAATTATAGAATAGCTTACATTGAGAAGAACGGAGTCTTGCTTTATTACACAGCAATTGTTTTTCTCTAAACTTTCGATTTTCTTATCAAATAACATAGCTAAATCAGAATCCATGCATTTACATACCCAAAAATAGTACAATACCAAATACTGTTAGGAGTTTACTGGTTCAATTTTTCAATTAAAAGACGCGATTACTTTTTCTTAAGTGTGAGAAACAAAATAAATTTTCTTCTCATTTTCTTCAACAATCTTCAACTTTCAATTTTTTTTGTTTAAAAACATTATTTTAATATTTTGTCTTACGAATATGTTTGGATATTTAATTTTTTATTATGTACCGGGACCCTAATACTGACATTTATAATTTTCATAGATGTGATTTTATCGATGTGTCGAATACGTTTTACCCGGGTATACAAATTGTCCTCAGGTCAGAACAGGTCGTATTTTATAAACAACATTACCATGTCATAACGATAAAGTTTGTAAGATTTTAATTACATTTTACAATGAATATTTAGACATTATTATTTCAAACGACGGCTCTCACAGAAATATTGTTTACTTGTTTTTTGATTGCGTATTGACTATTGCATTCCAATGTTTCTTTATGTTTCATTAGTCATTTGATATTTCTAGTTTTCTGCTGGTTCTATTAGTATAAAAAATAGTAGCAATTTTTCTGATTTCTCTAATTCTTCATTTTGATATTAGTTCCGTGGATGAAATAATTAGCGAGACGAACGATAATACTGCCGAAAATACTGGCGATACTGGCTTGAATACAAATAGCAACACAATCGAAATACACGATTCAGAGCAGAGAATCTAAAACGATTATGGACTACAATGCAAACATGGGAGCAATTGATATGCTGGATAAAAATGGTTTCGATCTATAGTTTAAAACTAATAACTAGGAGTTAGCCGACAGTCATATTTCATAACATAATTGACTGATTGATTTCAGTACTTACGTATTACACGTGATACTTATCCCAAATGGAAACAATAAAGAAGAGTTTATAGTGTACGGAAAACCGACGATGGAATAAGTAAATGGTATATTTACAACTCGTGTCCACGGTGTTTTTAAATAAATGTGTGTTAATCGTTTATTGCGCTTCTTTCTTTTGCAATAAATGTATTCTAAAGAATAACTTATGTGACATTAAATTTTAAGCAATTAGGTTTGTTTTACGACGTTAGGTCGAAAAGGCCCGAAGACTATTTGTATGTAGTATTTGAGAAGCCGAGGAAGGTTAACATTATTTTAATGTAGTATTAATGATTCAATTTTATTGGCACAAAATGTTAATAAAGTTTAAATTTCAAACATTTATTTCTAATTTTAGCGTCTATAATTAGAAATATATAAGATTTAGAAATATATAATTAAATGGTACTAACATTGGAAAAGTAACAATGCTTGTTTATCTCTGGTTCATGATTCCCGTAATCTTAAATTATATATATATATATATATATATATATATATATATATATATATACATATATGTATATATATATATATATATATATATATATACATATATATATATATATTTATACATTTAATGTCACTCAGATTGTTCCTTTCAAAAATACACTTTGCATGGAAACTGTTTATCATATTATTCTTATAAAATAATAATCACATATAAAGTAATATTACATAGTGTATATTTTTTCAAATTGATATTTTAAAATAAATATTTAGAGACACAATATTTTAATGTGTCGTAATGTAATATCTAAAAAAATTATCAATACCTCATTTGTACTAAACTGTGTTTTTTCCTAAAATTGTACTATCTATATTTTTTTTCAAATCGTTCTAATCCATTTACGGGAAATTATGGTAACATGATGGATGCCAGCTTGAAACTTAATACGCCCCAAATAAAAAGAAGGTGAATTAAAGTTTAATTTAATTTTAAAAAAGCTACCTGGTTATACCCAACTCCTATCTCACAATATGTTGCTACACCCAGTTATACATTGCACAAAAATACAAAACATATCTGGAGCAGATTTTATAAAATTATCAAAAATGAAGTGTACCCCCCATACATTTTACATGTATGGGGGTACACTTCATTTTCGTTTATATTTAGCTGTTTTAATCGAGATCGTCGTACGAAGCTTTTACATACTTTCGTGCATGTGCAGATTCCCTCTTACGCTACCCAGCCCCAATAACTAGCCCCGATTTGTAAAGCGAAATACTTGTTTCTTATTAAGTTGGTGCTAGTTATTTACAATAACTAGCCCCAATTTAATAAGAAACCAAAATACTTGATGCTCATCGCTCAAATGTACGTAATAGTGACAGTCTCATTGTCTAAGACCCCCACGACCATGTCGACATTCCCAAGAAAGAACACTTTTTTACGATTTTGCAGTAGAACGTGGCAAAGCTTCAACACACCATAAAAACTTCACTACACATGTATTGAATTTTCAAATCTCTTTACATGTTTTGAATTTATTAAAAAGCCCTTATAGACGTAATGATTAAACCCTCGTGTTAGTACAAAAATAAACGACAACAGCAAAATTGTAAATCACTTCATTTTCTTTTGAAGATACAGCAAAATAATGCTCAGCTAACCCGCTGTTATCACACTAGTTTAAATATTTGGAACGCAAATGTATTTACAAACTACACGTATATATTTGTTTGCGGAGATCAAACTACATTAAGTGTGGTAGAGTTCAGGCAATGGAGTTTCAAGGGAAAATGCTAATTAATCATTATTTTATTATAGACCAGCACAATTCTGTACAACATACTCAAAGAAAATGGAGTTGAACATATGTTTTTCTAATAGTAAAATGTTTAAGGTACATACTCCTGTGGATTTTATTGTCGACTATTTGAGAGGAGAATAAACTACATATTCGATCCGTGAGCATATCTCTAACGATTCGCATGGCGCACGGCGAGATACGAGCACTTCTCTAGAGAATGAACACCATCGCGATTCCAATAATTTTCAAAATGTATTAATAATTTATACATTTATATCTTCCCCGTGGATCAATCTATACAATTATCAAAACCGGAACAAAATATATTTAGTGATTACTGAGAAAGTCGCGTACGTGCAGACAGACAGATGTGGAGTTGAACTTTGTTTTATAATATGTATTGGAAAACTTAGGTTAAATTTATAGTCAAAAGCCAACTTTACTCATTAGACGGACTTTAAAAGTACACTTATAATGGTTCACGTCTCAGTAACATCTCAGAATGCACTTTGATAAGCGCTTCTTATGGAGATAATAAACGATGTAAACAGTATGAAAAAGAAAATATTTTTCCGTATATACATTCACAGTCAGACTGTCAGAGCACATGGAAATATTAGCTCTTCCGTAAATTACGTAAACGCTTCCCGTTTTTTAGCACGCCGTAACTTTCATTGCGTACGACTATAATCTTTAGTTTCATGTTGAGTTTTTCTGCAATAATAATCAAAAGTATTTCATCCATACCATCGACATGGATCTTGTCGAATTTACTTCGCGATATGAACATATGTGGTTCACGTTGAAAATGTTGGTGATATAAATTCACATTTATTAAATTTTCTGTCTTTATTTTCAAACAAATTTGTTACTGATTCATAATAAAATCTTAAGTTTTTAATAAATAAAATTTTGATTCGTTTCGTATTACTGGAACGACCATTTGAAATAGTGTAGTAAGTGAATATTTCGACGTATCCTTTAGTTTTTTTTTATTGTAACCAACATAATATATACAACACGATGTTGTCAACGTAACTTTAAATTATCTTCAAGGGAGTAAATGTCTTGATATTTATTAGTGCATATTACTATACTATAGTATTGTCAAATTCTAGAAATTTAGTATCAGAAAGAAATGCAAATAACTGTTTGTGGGTTGATATTACAGTTACTACGTACTTATCGTTTAGCCCAGTTGCATCATTTTGTCCATGTGAAATTCTGATCACTGTATTTCCAAAATACGATGAATATTCCGGTCCCAGAAATAAATCATCGTGACCCCATATTAACAGTGTTTTCAATTTGTTCCAATACATAAAAGAATATTAATGGAAAACAACGGCCTTATTAAAAAGAAACATCGCCCATGGTACTATGATGAAAAATCATTAAATATTAAATTTATACATTCTCTCCAAATCAATATCGCTTATGTGAATTTTTGAATTACATACTTTTCTAGGATATAGCCCTTTTAAGTGACACTAGATATTTCATATGCAGTATCTAGTGTCACTAAAAAGGGAAATTGACAAAAATCGTCGAAAAAATTTCAACAATCGTGTTGTAAAAACGGAGTATGCGTGACAAATATGTTTCAAATAAATGTTCGCCATCAAATGACCGCGATAAAAAATTACTTTTGTTAAATATAACCTTTTTAATGTGTTTTCTATTATTTCATAACTATTAAACAATAACTCGCTTGTTTTAAACTGCATTTGTTCCGATCTAAGTAACTTGACAAATTCTGATAAAAATATTATTGTGGGACGTATGTGTAGAGAAATAATTCATGACATATTAATGCAAAGCGATGATGTAGTGATCCTCGATGGGTTTGTTTAGTTCACGATTTGCTTTAATATATGCGGTTACGCAATATAGGTTTCGGCTTTTGATCATTTAAAATGTAGAACTAGTAAGTAAATGATGGGAGAGACATCAATTTGGTAAGAATTAGATTGATGAGAGTTTTGATCAGAAGCGTCTCCATTATAGATACAAAAAAACCCAACACTACACGCCCCTGTTATCTACGACATACGAAGAACCTAGTATGGGTCAAAATGTCTTGGGTGGAACACAACAGAATCACAAAAACTCTAGACGTAAAATTTTGCTATTCAAGCATTCATGACGTCTAATTTAAAAAAAATTGTTACGCTATTATCGTTCAAGCTAAAGAAAAACTGGAAGAATGTAATGTAATAATTTCTTATGCTGCGTGGAGCTAATGACCTGAACGTAGGATTATTTTACTTTTGTAATTTTTTATATCTAAATTTTTCCTTTTTTCTTGAATACTTGTATAACTACTATAATGTACTTTCCTAATTTTTGTTATTTTATACTATTAAAAAGTATTTATTTTTGAATAACGTAGGATTTGAACGATAAATTTTAAGACATGACAATTTTAAGCATACTATACTTAAAACTGTCGTGTCTTAAAATATAGAACTAGCTTGTATTCATGATTAATTCGAGGTCTTGTATTAATTCGACGTCTTGTTTAATTTGTTGATATCCAATCGCCAGCTCTCCGAAGTAGTAGAAGATATTATGTCTAGAGTACCCAAAAACTTGCAAATATTATTAGGAGTACAATCTCGTAATGATGCAGTAATATAGTGTTTTTAGCATTTCGGCACATTTGCGAATATTTATTCCTAAGCACTCTAAAATTCTTCCAGCGATTATTTACATATATTAGAATTTTCTAATGCGGTTATACATTCCACAAGTTAACTAAAAAAAATGATTAACGTGTCAAAACTAACTCTTAAGAAGTTTCAATAAATTTCTAATCTCTATTATTTTATTTCTTCTTAAACTATTATTTTGAACACCCGCGCAAACATAAACCTTGTAACCTTTTAGTGATGAAGTAACAAATTACACATTTAAAAAAAAATTGTCTCCAAATTTGATATCAAATAATAGGATAGATATTAAATTTCTCAACAGACTAATTCTTCTTGTAATCCCAAATCATCGAATAATGATATTAATTTGTCCCAGTGCTCCCTTGTAGTTTTAACTTCCTTGAAGTGTACGTTCTTATTGTTCAAATAATTTTAGCTGTGGCCTTTACATCCTATACAGCTCTTATTACTGGTTGATCTGACTCCAGCTTGATACATCCAAGTATGCCCTCTAACACTATGAAATGTGCTGCCGCGAACCATCACACACTGTGGTGTTCACGCCCTTTTAGTTTAAGTACACCAACCAAAAAGTTGATATGCGAAGTAAAAATTTAATAATTTCGGTAAAAAATAACTGGGTCAAAACAAACTGAAAATTACTGTCATTTTTGAAAGAATAATTTACATAGTTATTACTTTGAAAAATTGTAATTAATGGGATGTTAACATATGTAGAATTCGAGACATACCTGAATTAGGTGAATGATTAACATTACAAAAAAGATGAATCATCAATCTTCCTTTTGTCTAAAAAAAATCAAATTTAAATAAAAATTGTTTAGATAACTGTCAGGCATATTCAATGAAAACTTTACTTTCATGGAAAATCATTCTTAAACATCGTATTATTCATTTTAAACATACAATTGTGAACATGTAACCTTATTGTACAGACATTTGTTTAAATAATATTATTTAACATGTGTACAGAATAACTAATATTTTCATCAAGTCAGTTAATATCATAAAATTTTAACCAAATTTAAAGTAAAGACGAAACCAAGCCACCTTACATCTAGATACGATCAGAAGATACCTACATATTAAGGAGATCATTGTGAGTCCCAATATTATTGGCAATTCGATTACAATAAAGTATATTAACTACAAATGCGTCGTCGCAACAGACTACATATCTAATATCAAATGTGTTTGATCGTATTTAGAATGCAACTGAATGTATTTAATTACGTTTAATCCAGATTACTCGTCAAAAAGTGAATTTAATTATTTATATCTATATCCCCCAGATTAACAATGTTAACCGATACGTACACAAATGTTAATCAGTTGAATATTGTCATAATTGACATTAAAATATGCAACGTGATTATTTCATTTGAGAAACATATATTTGTGTGAGAAACCATTTAGAATTAAACACATCAATTAACGAGTCCACTTTCGATAACATTCTATAGAATAATTAATCCACTAATAGTTATATATCTAACAAGAATGATGTTTAATATCTAGTCAAAATGAGATTGAAAACGAAATCGATAAAAATTATTCATAACATGAATTCAAAACAATTGACGTCGGAATTTCCCAAAAACAATTTAATTGACTTTAACAAAGTCGTTAAAAATGTCTCGCAAATAATAACACTTTTACATTTATTCTATTTTCTTATTATAATAAAGAAATGGTCGGTTATGTAATTTTTTCCAAGTAACTTAGATATTTAAAAAAGTTTCTTATTCAATTTCGGGGCGTGGAAAGACGTCTTCAGTTTTTCATTCGTTGACAGGATAAAAGTAAAATGTTCTCAAGCCATAAGTCTCTGAATGAATTGCCTTTAATATAATTATGTATTTACACCAATCTGACTTATTACTGCAGGAGCAATTTCTTTCAATCCACTCAAGTACCAAGTAATAAAATATATTATTTGTTGGAAAAGACTACAAGAGATTTTGAAAACAATTTTAAAACAAAACGAAATAGTTAAATAGGAATAAGGAATAAACTAGTGTTCTGTTAATAAAAATACCGAATGTATACATATACATAAACAAACATGTATATGTTATAGACTGACACGAATAAAGAAGGAGGACAGGATTTAGGAGGAAATAGCAGATAAGACGATGGGAATTTATTACAGGTTTTTTTACGGACGAGATTTGGGAGGACCCAACTTGTTACACAGTTTGAGAGCATGAATAGTAAAACGATACTCATAGAACCAGGTACCATGTTTGTGTCCGGTAGTAGAATCCTAATAAATATATTGTATGTAAGATTTCAGTGAAGCTCGATCCAAGTTTATTTCATAATATTATTCTTTATTTTGAGAACACCACCAAATATTTCCTCAAAAACTAAACTTCTTTTTTAATCTTTTTTATCGGTCTTTTTTAAATTATTATTTATATAACCATGTCCTTATATAATGATTTTCTTTACATAATTTTACTTTACATCTTTCTTTGTGTTTATTAACTGTAAAATGTCAGTGCAAACAATTCAGACATAACCAAGGTGTAAACATGTGACTGAATAAAAATGATGAATATATTTAATTAATATTTATTCATTTTAAAAATATCACTTGGAATTTTTAATTTAAATATAACAGTAATTTAGAACACAGAGTTTAATGGAAGTATGGAAATGAAATATAGCATGCCCCTATGTTCCATTTGATTCTAAAAGAGATTGTTTGTAAACAAACCAATTGTTTGTTTGCTACAAATATATATTGTAATGTGTACAAATATATATTCAATTAATGGACAAAATGGTACAAATATATATTAAATTAGTGGACAAAAGTTAGTGGTTTATAAAATACATTGCATTCCACATGTTATATTCTAATTCAAATCTAAACATTGCCCCAGTATCACTACATTAACTAATAAACTGTCTTGCTAAATAAAGTCGTAAATATAAAAATTACACAGATATTTTACTAATATGAATTGTAACATTTGGAGAATAAAACTAGACTATACTAGCAGCGGTCAATCACCCAAAACTCAGGGGTATAAAATATTTGGAAATAAAATCCTATATTTCGGCAAGTACAAAGTTTATATTAATATATATTATATTCATTACATATCGTTTATTTTATATTTTGAAGGGAAATATCTGCAATAAATCGATTTAAATTTGATAGACGATATTTGCGTACCTTTTTCTTGTGACGCTTCAGGCGAGGAAGAAAAAGTAAACTGGAAGAAACATTGGTGCTGTGCAACAAATATTCTATTAGGTACACAGGGCATTTGGTATACGGCTGGTGAAAAAATCATTGTGACCTTTTATTGTCAAATAAGTGCGAGTATTATTTTGCAATGTAGAACACATGTTTTGTACGCAATATTTTAGATAGTTAAGCATTTGCCCTCATTTGACTATATATTTTCGATTATTTTTTTCAATATGAAATATATTTATTAAAAAAAATTTTAAAATGTAATATTCAATGTCTTGTATTATTGACTTGCACTTTAAAGTTATATTATAAAACGTAAATGCATATAGCAATAACTTTCAATAAAATAAATGAAACATTATTTATGCAGTATAAACGTATATACCGAAAAAAACATTATTTACTTTAATCGCGAAAACCAAATAAATCCATATTATTTTAGTACCGGCAATAAAAGGAAAATGTTTTCAATACCTTCACCGTTATTTTGGTTTATTTGCAAATATTCTCTTTTGGATTCGAATGAAGTATAGAAATATGAACATCATATATTTTCCGTTTGCTATGACGTTCTATATCTGTCAATATACTATATTTGTTTTCCATTCCTTAGTAATTAAGACACAATATTTTTATTTAACCTACGGTTTTTGTTTTATTAATGAAAGAAAGAATTAGCCAATTCAATAACCTGAGAAATTGAACATGGTTATTTCATTTAATATATTTGATAATTCTTGCTTCTTACTCGTATATACATAACTAATTTATTTTCTTTTTAAATTAACATTATTTTATTTATAATAAATATGAACGATCTAAGTAAACCTTAATTCAGTTAGATAACATCGTATTTAACTGTAAACGTCGTAACTTGTTCCAATAAACTTTAACACATTAATATTGACAATAATATTAATAGCATTGGAAATGTCCCGATACAAGATATTCACATCATACGACGGGGATCAAGTCTGCTGATTTAGTTGAAAGGGATTCAAATCTATAAATTGTGCGCTAATAAATTAGTTATATTAAACTATGACAACTTCCACTTTAATATCAATGGACAGGTAAATCTGAAAAATTATTTTCCATCAAAATAAAGTGAAAAAATTAGCATTAAAATTATTTGCATAACGTTTAAAAACTTTCCATTCACATAAAATAAATGGCAAACAAACCAAAGAAACAAAAATTAAAATAAGTTTTCGAGGAGTTATTGTAGTTGGATACTCCCCATTTTTTCGCAGTTAATGGGAAAATTACCTTAACACCAAAAATATTTTAATATTTATTTGCTTTATGACTCAAGATCTAATCTAACCATAATGTATTTTATTTTTTACGTATTTACCACACTGGTGACTGAGTTAAATATGGAAATAAAATCAAAACAATTATTTTTCCTTTTGGTTGACCGAAATCATCTTTGAAAAACCGTTCAATTTATTTACTAAATTTATTCCAAAGTATTAAAATTAAACATTAGAATCAACACATATTGTGGAGAGACCGAATTTTTTTGCCTCGCTTAGACAATTTATGACCTAAGAAATTAATGAATATTCTTAACCCTTGTGAAATTTAAACAGCTCTATTAACTAGTTTAATTGTAAGAACATGCTAATGCGACAGAAGTAAAATATATTTGGATATTGTTCAAATTAAGTGCAGTACTTTAGTAAAATTCTGGATCAAAAAAAATTTGACGATGATGAAGATAAAGAACGTATTAAAAATGTTTATAGAAATCTTGTACATGTTTTATAATGAATGATTGAAATATTTAAAAGACGGGTATGAGTTCCAGCAATGCTGATAAATAAAAACCTCGAAAATGTTAACAAGAGCAAATACCTTATAAATTAGCATTTCAAAAACGAGATATCACCCGATACTTCACGACCATACGTGCAAGATTCTCAATGCAGTCCGAAAAGCGCAATACGTTGCATATTGTGAACAGTTTGTGAAGCTCTGTCGTTAATACCCCAAGGCAATTATTGAGTCGACCAGCTCTTTTCAAAATTGAAATCAGACTAAGGGGAAAAATAGCAGTAATGACCAAATCAAAGAAGCTATGAACGCGCATTTTAAGAGGAGAAATTCATTCAATTTATAGTAAATATAGAGGCCTTAATTAAACGTGATGAAAAGTGTGTTGAAATATAAGGGGAATATATAGAAAACAAGTAATTTTTTTAATTGCAAATTTTCTTATTCCATTCGGCTAAGAATACTCGGACTCAACTACGCAAAAACGTTTCTCGATATAATACATGAAACTTGATCGCATGCTATATGAAACACATCTACAATGTTCTTAATCTGTCCACGATAAAAACTATTGTGTTCAGCAATCTGACCGAGCACAGATTCAATGTCGAATTCTTCTGACTCTCCTTAAAATACTGGTTTATTTCAGTAACGTGAGAAATATTTATTTTTATTTCGACTTTCGCTTTTTCAATTACTTTATAGACAATTATAACAACTACCCACACAAATTAAATTAAATTCCCATAAAAAAATTAGGTTTGACAAACAATAAGGGTTACTTCACACCACAACGTATAAAAGATATTTAAACCTCGGCCTGAGTATAAGTTCATTAAGGTTCTTGCGTAACCAGATTCTTTGAAATATTACTTAACTATATTCCATAGTCTTGTCGACAATACGACAATATGGGAAAAATAAAAGATATATGTGTCACAACATTTTATTTTCTTGAATGTAAAGTGCTAAGCATGTTATGTTCGTTTTTTACAGTTTTGATAAGTGTCTCGACATGTTGTTGAGATGTTTTTATTCAAATTTGTAATTTATCTTATTTTACATTCTTTTTGAATTCAATTGTCAACTGCGACCGGAGCCAAAATTTACCTTTGTTGTTTATTTTTATTCTATGTTCGATAGTTTAGAAGAAATAATATTTTAATATTCAGGATATTATTACTATATTTACTTCTTATTTAAAGAGATACAATAATATTTTATTAAGATGGAAGTTGCTCCTTTTCTTTGTTTTTTTTATTTGGTCGAAACTTATTGGATTGACAGAAAACTTTAAACGTCGTATATTTTGTAGCGACTTGCATCTTCATAGCAGTAATGGATACACTAAATTTTTAAAACGCGTAGACAATTATCTAAAACGATTTAATCGAGAAAGCAAAGCATGTTGAACGCGTTCTTTAGTTAAACTTTTAAATCAATATAGACATGGCTATATTGAAATAATGTATGAATATGTACGTAATGCCACATGAAATATGTAAAAGTTATTGGCCTACATCGCTAATTATATTTTTTTTTAAATGAAGTTTTTTTTGTTTGATATATTTTAGGATTTGACTGAAAAACAACTTACCTATTTACACTAAACTATAACCATCACATATTTTATATTAAGCCGGAAAGCATACAGAATATTTATATAGAACATTTACTCACTGTCAAGAGCAAAAAAAGTTGCACTCAAGGAGGTTGTAGTACACAGAGTGTATTTTTGATCTGGCATTTCATACATTTGGTTTCATCTTTTAGACTTGTTTAAGTTTATTTTGTTTATGTCTTCTATATATAAATTTTACTGGTATTACCTTATCAATAGATTCAACACTCAAACGATATAAACGTAATATTTGTTTTATTTTCACAATAAAACTTTGGTCGCTATTCAATCCAAGACGAGCGTTTCTAATTCTATTACATAAAGTTTGCTACCTATATTCTGCAAAGATAACATTCCATTTGTTCCGCTTTTAGTTTGTCACTTTCATTCATTTCATATTACCCAATTTTCATACCACATTGCCAAACGTTACGTCCACTTGTTTTCACTTATCATAAATTTGTTCTTTACCCCATTTGTGAGGTAAAGAAATACGAGTTACTCATTCAGTAAAAGGTCTTACATAAACAAATTCTTCGACTTGTTTCATATACGGATATTTTTTAAAAATCATTACTTGGCACTTAGGTATCAGCTTTATACATTGCCTTTAATCTAAGTATATTTGAGACATTTTTGTCACCAGATATTCTTAACGTTTATCATTCCCTTTTAATGAGACAGCGTCATCTGTTTATGCCAAATATGGGACTTGAATATTCTTTATTAAAATATCTGTCGTCAATTCAATAAATAAACAATTTGTGTAACGACAGGGCGCACCGCAGCTTCACCTAAAATTATTTTTAGGAATTTTAAAGCCATTAGTAAATATGTCAACCACACTTTCCTTAATTTTTCTTGAAATTGAAATACGTTTTATTAACCTCATCTGAATGTCTATTGATTCACTACTTTTAAGTAAAGTCTTAATGACTAGCACACGACAGTCAATAAATACAAGTTTGAAAAAATAAACAATAAGTCTACACCGTTTTTTATACTGATGCCAAATAATATATATCGACAACACTTTCTCTAATTTTTCTTTTAAAACTATATCGTAGGTGTTTATATAATTAATGTACTTTTTGTTCCCATCTGAAAGTTTTTTTTTATTCTGTACCGAAAATTTAAGACCTGATATGTAAGATAAAATTAATAAAGTAGAAAAGTAGTAAGAAAATATCTTTAGAAACGTATACCGTTTAATATATTTCTGTATGGGCCTTATACCGAATGTGGTGTAAAATTCCGTATAATAATTAATGATTATTTGTTACTTGTTGTAAACTATTAATAGGTCTATAGTAAACAAATATTAAATGAAAATTGAAGCGTAAAATATAGAAAGAAAGAGAAGACAAAGTGTCGTATTCCTAAAAATAGACTTACCTTGACGGTCGCCTTCCCTATTTATTACCCTTCAGATCAAAATAATCTATATTTGTAAAACAATATAAATAGAATTTTATAAATTTACCACTTCAATTCTTCCTTTAAAATTATGTTTAGTTGTCTTTAATTGATTATAATCATGCACCATCAAATTTGAGTTCGGTGCGGCGAGAAAACGAATTAATAATTTAAGGAACTAAATTATTACACGTAACGTGGATTTTCATCCCTTAACTACATTGCTAAATCGTAGTCAGAGCATACATAGTCAGACTATATTGGGATATTTTGTGACACGCCTACCGAATTACGTTGCAAGTGGGTCGCCAAAATGCCGACCCCGTTTATTACATGTCACAATACATTATGCGTGTTTCAATTCGGGTTATTGCATTTCGGATTCAGAGTTATTTCAGCGGTATGCAATTGTGTAAATTCGTGTAAATAATGATGGTATGAATTATCCGAAATAGATGACTTTGAATTTGAAGTGGATATATATAAACTAATTAAAAATTTTAGTGAAGTCAAAAACCGCTTCTTGTTTGTTAATATTTTATAAAACATTTTAAACATTTTTTCTCCGTTGTAATTCACTAATGTTCCATAAATTATTAAAGAATTTACTACACTTTAAATGTTTCACAACGCGGCCAGCTAAATTTATTATAATGATGAAAAAAATATTTTTAAAGCTTTTTATGAAACACTCTGCTCGCTAGATGCTCTCTGTACTAGTGGTAACACTTGAACAGCGGGTTGTAGCATTATGCATTCTTATAATATTTTGAAACTCGTATCTCTATAAAGATATTTTTTCTTTCAATTGTTACACTTTGGCGTTTTATACCTTATACGATCCTAGGACATGATATGTATCAAAGCTACGAAAGTTAATATAAATAAAAAAATACTTGACGAAGGTACACATTATATTTCTCTAACAATATATTTTCTTATTTCCCGCACATGTTGCGCCGGTAAGTAAGTTTTTGTTAACAAATAATGTTAGTTTTTCCCACCACAGTTCAAAATTAAAGTACAAAAAAATAAATTTGATTTCATTCATTTTTTACTGTGACATACATTTACTATAATTATTCGTGGTAGAGAATGTGTAACTAAAGTAAGTAAATATCGAAACAGGGAAAGTTCAATAAAGTACTGATTTAAATAAAAAACAATCATGATGACGGTTCGTCGTGAAACTTTATAAAATACGTCGGAGTTTTTGGGGGCATAATGCAATTAAATGTATAGAATTTTTGTTTTAACCAAATATTAATGATAATAGTCGTCACCGTGGTGTGTTGGATTGATCGCAAGACATATAGCCGTTGAGTGCGCGGCGCACCCCGGGGACCGAGTTCGATTCCCGGCCGCTCATCAAGCGGGACTGGAGAAGTCCAACCTTTCGAGGCTTTGGCAACCATTTTTCCATATGAGATCTTCTTCATCTCATGTGGACACGACAACAACAATAATGATAATTTACCCTTGAAACTAATATTATATTTAACGTTACTCTTTGTTGCTCTTCGTGTTTATGTATCTTTTATCTCATTAATCCTAAGTGAAAATGTTGGTAGCTCTGAATTACATTCATATTTACACTTAATGATATTTAAGATACCCCATCTTGATAGAACGTTTTGCACCTTCAGAATGAAAATGACCCAACTCAAAAACGATAATTTTTGGGAAACGGTCAAAATTAGCGTTTTTTGTGAATAAATGACGTTAGAGGCAGTCAGCAAACGAGACCAAAACATTTGCTTACATGTTTACTAATATTTCATAATCTGTGGGTTGCGGAAAATACATTCTTGTCTTTTCATCCTGTTAATTCAGTTTCTCATAGTGCGTGATAGATCTGCTTTATTGTGAAGATGATATATATTCTCAAAGTGTATAACAGCAACTAGCCATGGAGCATACCAATTAGATATGAGTGCAACGACCGCACATTGTAATAATATGAAATAATAAAGTAATGTTCTGATAGTTTACCCAACTGTTTTACACTGAAAATTGCATTATTTGAAGTGATATTTCGTTTCTTTAATTGATTTTATTTCCTTTTTCAATTTAAAACTTCTTTTCCATAAAGTGTGTACATATATATTTGATACGAAGTGAAGAGAACCCAATATAGCTTTTATTTCTGTCAATAATATCCTATTTTCTCGTTTTTCATTAGTGTCCTTGATTGATTGTAATTCCATATGTTGTTGTTCGATTTTTAATCCATGTAATTATTAATTTTATCAATTTTCGTGTCTTTCATTTTGTATCCCTGAATACGGTTTATTGTTTTTTGTCGATGTTATTTTATGCGCTATTTATGGAATGAAGTCAGTGCTGTCCTCTGGTGAGTTTTCGATCTTTGACATCTTCGCTGCATATGTAGTTCTAACAACTTGTTATAGATGACGCTGTTTATCCATTTTTATGTAATATTTTCCTATCATAATGCGATATTTTATCTTATGATATATACACATAGGTGCTATTCACTTTTAAAACGATAAGCGTTTCACATTAATAAATTATTTTTTGCAAATTTGCAAGATATTCGAGTTTTTCTAAAATCATTGTCTTCATTACCGTTTTTGTTGAGTTCTGATCACGTTAAACTGTGTGTTATTTCTCTTTCTCCAGTGTTTTCGTCCGTTTCAGCAGTAGGAAGTTTTTATGTCCTTTATATTTATGCCTTTTTCAAGGTTTGAGTACTTTTTGAATCGGTATCCGCTGTACATATATTTTATATAGATTATGGAACACAGAAATGCTAAATATTCGATTTATTACTTTCCATCGGCGATAACGATTACGCTGTTAGGCGTTATCTATCGAGCGTCCTAAGTAGTTTTAGCAAATATTTCATAGATGTCGTTGTCCATAGATTTTTGTGATAAATTTTTAATCGTTATTTAACTTCATTGGTTTTGACCAATGCATAATATTTCTTCAACTTTTCAAAGTTTCACGTTACAATAAACTAATTTGTTCTTATTAATTTAATGAAAAATAAGTGGTCCAGTTTTTCTTCAAGCCAACTCTTCATTAATGTTTTTAGCACCGTCACGTTATTTGCTGATTTACGTTTTGCACTGTTTTGAACCTATTTCAACAGAATGAACTTCGTAGTCACTTAACAGAGGTCTTAGCTACACATATATTTTATTTTAATTTGGGAACAGGAAGATGATGTTAAATATTCGATTTATTACGCTCAAATTAGCGATTCTGATCACGATCTTTGCTATTTTCTACCGAGCTGTCTTGTAGTTTTAACAGATCATTCATAGATGGCGCTATTCGTAGATTTCTTTAATTGTTGCTTCGTAATTCTATTAACTTACAAACGAATCATAAGCTCTTCCACACCAAATAGTCCTTGGAAAGTATTATATACATATCTATAAACAGGATCAGACTGGGTCAGAAATATTTTTTGAGCTCGAAAATAATGAGAAGCTCGGCGTCAATCATCTTTCAAATCTTTCAAAATCTTGGTAAGACATATGCTCATCTATACATCCCTCTTATTTGAATGGTATTAAATACTTTAAACTCATAGGATAACAATTATGGCAAATTCTATGTAGAGACGAATATACCAATACTGGCCCTTTTTAGGATTCCGTAGCCAAATGGCAAGAACGGAACCTTTGTAATTTCGTCCTGTCCCTCTGCCCGTATGTCAAAGTCATTTTATTCAGAGACTATTGACACTATATACATGAATGACACTATATATATTTGAATGGCATGAGCCTTCTATGAACCTCTATTCAATAAAATAGTGAAATTATGAAAAAATAATATTACTGGTGGCACAGATCCAGTCCAGTGCACACTGACGTATGGGATATCGCTATACAGGTCTTAAAAATGACGAGAGGTTAGAAAATAGCTTTTTTATTTAACTCGACAGTTGGTGACGTGTGCGCTTCTAAAATTTTATAAATTATGTCCCCCCTTCTAACTTTTTTCTAACGTGCGTAAAGGTCTGAAAAAAATTAAGATAGATCATAAAATAAACTTTCAACGAAAATTAGTTTGAATAAGATATGCTGCATAAGATAACTGAATAAGATATCTCAAAACGGCACCCACCGCAGCAATTACTTTGTTTTTCAGTTTCTTTGAGCAATACAAACTCATAAGTTTAATATTGTTTTGGTGACGGGACCTTTCGTGCGCGAGTCCAATTCGTACTTGGCCAGTTTTATTTGAAATTTATATAATAATATTATAAAGAGACTAATTTAAAAAAGGTGTCTTTTTCTGTCAATTCTATATACTACCATGACAGGGACATAGTTCAGAACGTAAGGCAATGTCCAAAAGAAACCACACAGCAGGGCCCAGCTACAGAGCTACACATTCTCTGTTCTCTAATTTTTTGATCTTGATTATTTGTTCTCTAATTTTCTACGTTTCCCGACATAAATGATAAAGTTTTTCGTTACAAGCTACGTCTGAATTACTCTTACTTTGCTTTTAATCAGATATTTTTTTTATTTTGTGTGCAGGTACACCAAGATGTTGAATAAGCTTAATGTAACGTTAATAAGTTAAAATAAATGAAAAGTGTCGGATACAATAGATGAAAATTGTTAGATAACCTAAGAGGACGTCAAATCGCCAACCAATATACATCGAACGAAATGACTAACTTCAGTTATGAACTTCATGATATAGCATAATTTCACACCCTACCGCATTATACGATCGACCTGCTACATATCATACAAGTACATGCAATGCAAAACGACAAAATATGTTGGAAATTTTATGACGTGAAAATTTTTTTTTAAATATTCTTGTAAATGTAAAAGTATGATACTGCGTTTACTAACTGTTTATTTTTTTTCGTCTCCTTTGAAATTTCATATTCGAATTTGCTTCACTGTAAGTATAGCTTATACTGCTTCTATGTATATAACTCATAATATTTTGGCTGTCATGTAATGTTAATCGTCACAACTGGTGCTACACTAACTGTATCACGAATATACAACAAGAAACACTGTCACAAATTGGTACAAGTACTGTACCCAACATATAATTCTAGTATATTATTATTTCTGACGTCGGTATTACTGTAGGAAATAATGAATATACTCTGGTGGAATGACAAATAATGTGACGGTTACTTTGTCTTATTTCGTTCATCCTAGATTTAAACGAATTTTTCGGTAAACATTGAAAAAATCATTTCCAAACTATAACTACTCACCGACTATAAACAAATTATAAGACACAGACTGACGTTTTTGTCTGCTTGTTTTCAATTAATCATTAAGTTAAGTAAATATTAAAAACTTTAGAAAATATTACACTATACTTCATCTGAATAATGTTATATACCAGAAAACTGTAAGACAAGCACAAGTTATAATCCCATCAGCGAAAGCTGAATTGGTTAATATTACGTAAAAGTTTTTTATTTACAATATTACAATAGTTTAGACTGAAGTGGAAGACGTGAAAACAGATACAAAAAACTCTTCTCAATTTATTGGGTTCCGTTTTCGCATCGTCACAAAAGAAACCATATAATTTCGTAATATCTGTCTGTCCGTCTGTACGTAGTATTATAACTACCTCGGCGTACAGTATTATAATTACCTCGGCGTAAGTGGATTGTAATTTAATTTTATTTATTTATTTATTTTATTTATCTCCTGTAATGTATTTAATATGACGGACTTATTATTACTAGAGCAATCTCTTGCAGCCAGTCATAACACCAGTCCAGCCCTGTTCGACGAACGGCCGGGAATCGAACCCGGGTCCCCGCGGTGCGCCGCATCGTCAAAGACCGTATGCTTTGTGATCAACCCAATACACCACGGCGACGACGTGGTGTGAAATTTACACGTATAATTAGTCACTCCAATTTATACCATATTTGAAACAAATTTATACTAGGCAATATATTTGAAATAATAATAATATATTTAAAAAAAATATTAAGTATCCATAATTTTTTTTACTTTTATATGTGTCTATATCGGAACAAAACCTGTTTATTTAACCTACATGATCTATTTATACGTATCAGTTCTACTTTTTGGTTATTTTCATTTTCAGGCATATTCATATTTTCAGCCATTCAGCTTTTTTTAATATTTCTACATTAAAAACCCGTGCAAATAGAGTCACAGGTATTTTAAATTGGTTCTTCTCGAATTAATTTTTTTTATAAAAACTAAATTAAATGAATTTGATTAAGTTCTGATTTTACACTTTACAACAAATACACCTTTTTCCCGCATATTGTATTTTAAGTCAACTATTCCGAATTTAAGATATTTATTGAACATGTTCATACTGCCTGTATCTTATTTTAATCACTAGCCTAATGTTACGCTTATGACATCCATACTAGATATCGACAGATTAGGTCGGCGTATTTCGTCACTTTAAAACTGTTACTTTGAATAATTTACATGCAATAAAATATTTTTCCCCGATATACTGTTTGTTAGCGTCATTAATGCTTCACTGTATAACCAGTACAGGTTATCAGACACTCTATGAAATTCACTTTTCAAACTAGCGCTTGCCATAGTTTTTGTATTATATTAACACCACCGCAAGATCTATCGAAAATAACAACCGATCTTGTGGCCTGCATAAAATAAAGGATTCCTGAAAATTGAGACCTTAAATGTACACCGATTCCGTAAGGAGCAAACATACATATATCGATTGGCATGGTCCTTTCTAAGTCGAACCTAAAACTGAATAGACTGGCCTTTTTGTCCGCAAATTTGTATGTACGCACGCATGAAAAGCAGTAACGATAGACTTCTAGTAAAATTCTAGATATATTTCGATATATTATAAATTTATATAAAATTACTTGGAAAATAATTTTATTGATTGGTGTAAATGAGTATCAGTAGTAATTAGCATTAGGCTGGAACTATTTTATATGAATAATTTCAAGTGCGAATTTCAAATAACGAAAATAAAAAGAAACAAAAGTAAATTCATACATTTGTGCGCCTGCGTACAGCCGTACAGACAAAGCGTCATCTTGACTATAGATGAGTTTCGAGATAGATTACTAATTATATATGAATTTTTAACACTTTGGAACAAATTTTTTGTAAAGAAACGATGACATAATGCATATTTTCCTTGATGACATAATGCATTATTCCACGCGTTGACTATATTTCGGCACGATACCTAGATTTCAGCTCGCTGGGATTTAACAATGTACTTTTCGTTTCATTTTCCAAGTCCGTACATCGTATGAATAATTTACATGGAAAACAAATTAGGTTTTACCGATGATTTAAGATTTTGTAATCTTGCAATATGTAATGAATTTTAAAAACTTTAAATGAAATTATGATTTATACTAGTGAAATTGTACGAAAATTTCAGTTTTAAAAACAATACAAAATAAGTGATTATCCGTTTTTGTAAATAATTTTAAAGTTATTATGGATGAACCTCTTCCATCGACCGCTATACTCCCAAATGTGGCGTTTAATACACAAATAAACACAAACTGTAGGCGTTTAATTTACTACCAGAACATTGGGCGCCTCGTTAAGTAGTTGCACAATGGATAAGGAAGTTTTTGTTTTTCGATTAGGATTGAGACCGTTAAATTTTCGTTCAAAGATTCGATGTGTTTTCTGTATATACGTTTATATGAATATACATAAGCGGGTCTGGAGAGAGTATGAATTGGGTAATATTTCTGTAATAATTGTTAATGTGTTAATGTTAATTAAAATTTTCGATGTAGTTAATAGGTATAATTAAATACTACGTGAAGATACTTTTTATCGACTATTATACACACAAAGAAAATAACACAATTTGAATTCTTATAAGATGTTCTTCAACAAAAATATGTAAAAGTGGAATTTTTTTAAGAAAAATATTTTAAGGAGTTTTAACCTGTATACTTAGTACGAGAATCTTATAATAATTTTTTGTCAACTATTATACACACAAAAAAAGTCTTTCTGCAAGTTTTTGACGGCCATATCGGGGTTTTTATGAAAATATTTCTATAAAATCTCAGAAGTCCAAAGCGAATCTTTGCATTTTTAAATCTACATATGAATCTGAATTTAATGATATTATATTGAATAGCCTAACAAAATTTCATTTTAATGTTCACTTTGAAGAGTAATTTCCGTTACCTTTATAACGTTATATTAAACTCTAGATAGATTATCTGTAAAGCATTTTTCATAATTTTGACTTTCACAGTTTCCGAAATATGGCGCGAATATATTTATATGACGTTTTCAGCAATGTCTCTAAAACTACGAAATATAAAATTTCATGTATTAAATTCAAAGAAAAACTATTTTTCGAATATTTAATTTCCCCGCACAATATATTTCGTATATATTTTTCAGGATTAACAAATGTGGGTATATTCGGGTTAATATGCATCACCAGTATGCCAAATTTCTACGCTAAACAGTTTCCGAAATCGTCGAAAAAAAATCGTCGGCGACCGACAGATATAAGTTGGAACCATTTGTTTGATTTTAATTACATTTTAATTTTTTCGCCCCAACCATTTTTTTCACAAATGTAATTTGACGTGTAGAGTTTTTTCCGACCATTGTTTTTATTGTATTAGATAGAACAAAATTACCTTAAATGAAATGCTGTACAAATTTATATTGAATTCTTTCGTTACACGGAGGTACGCATAAATAGATTTTATTAATATATTTTTCTGGTTAATAACACTTATTAATAACATTATATTTTAATTACTTAGATTTTAAACTTCTATTCATAATGTTTCTCATTTAACTGTTCCTCCTTTGACGTCGTTATGTTACTTTTTATAATAACTTTTGTAAATCTGACAATTTAATCATTTTAGTGAAGTATATAAAAAACTAATACTTTACCTTATTTTCATACAATTTTTATCACCTTAAGTACTATAATTAGTTGAGGTAAAATTACTTCAGAAATAATAATAAATTCGTATTTCCTATTCGAATGCATTGTTTAAATTAAATAGGTAAGGATCATTTTATATTTTCGTAAAACTAAATATAAATGCTATTAAACAGGAAGAACATTTCGATTATCATAAAGTGACTTGAATTTTATATAACGTTCGTAAGTTCTAAGCACAGAGGAGCGGAATATAAATTTCCATTTCGTAAATTTTTCAGAGACGAAAAAATCAGGTCAAGCAAAATAGTTTATCATATATATAAATCGTACTAACGGAAACTATTGTTTATCAGGTCAATTGAAATATTCCATCCTAATTGAAACGGCGTAAGGTACTAACAATTAGATTGCCGAATCTGTTACAGCATCTCTTACAGGAAAATAAAACGTGATTATATTTAATTTATTTAAGTAATATAAGAGTAGTTCTATCGCTTTAAGTCACGAAGTATATAGGGTACGAATTATATGCAACCAGCTGTAGCTGAGACATTAGCCGCTTTTCAAAATGTATGTAAATGTATTCTGTACCTCTTAAAAGCGTAATCCCATTGAAATAATTGTACGAGGTGTATTACGTGTTATTGCTAATCACCTTCACTTCTCTCGAAGATGTCACGGTGGTATGTATACGTAGAAATAAGTTATATGAAACATAAAATTCTTGAAATCATGCAAAAACATATTTTCCAATAACATTATCCTTAATTCATTTATATCGAATAAAAATTAGGATAAATTTTTGCTTCGAATCAAGAAAAAATTACCACAAAAACAAGTCGAAAATATTATAAGGATAAAATGTCTCCACCGATAAAGCGTATAGGAAGTCACTGTGGAAGCTTCCTGTGCTTAGAGTTAATGACCCATGAAATCGCTACGAAGACGTAGTCTATGGAAGATCATTTAATTTATGATGCAGAACTAATTGCTTCATACAAATTTTATTTCGTAATATTCCCGATAATCAGGTAAATGAAATAATCGTATCTAGATTTTTACCGCCGAATGCAAAGGAAGGCTTAAGTTACAGAGATTAAACATTTTCTTAAGTTTTTTACCCCTTTCTTGCGACATCTCCTTAGGCTAAAGGTATGTATTAAACATTTTATTTCTTCCCACAAATAATTTGTTACTCGTATAATTTTACCATATTATGTTACGTATAACAAAAATAAATCGACGGATGGAAATACTATTCAAATAGGTACTCGAGTATGAGATTTAATATTCTGTTAGCAATTTAACGACTCATTTTTATGCGTGAATCTATAGATTGTACCTGTACTAAAAATATATATATTATTCTTAGGAGACTTCAAAAAGGACCCAATGACACAATTCTATTCTAAAATAAAAAACGCACACTTTCAGGAGAACGGGCTTCTTGCTAGGACAATTAAAGTTGAAGCTTATTTCGTTTAATATAATATTTTCACGTTTTTCTGGTGCACATGACGCTTGAAGATGGAATGTTTGATACAATTGCATATATATTGCGTTATTATATAATACATATATTATTACATAAAACAACTCTTTCTCCCGACGTTTTAAAAAAATATTTTCGTTGATAGGTTTAAAAATGCATGTGGTAATATGTGATAGGAGTCCTTTCTGTCCTATATGGCAATATAACATATTCTTTAATACGTATACTCATTTAAAAACGGTAGTGTAAATATCACTTGCGTATAAACGACAATATAAACAATCAAATATTTCTTGTCCATTATTTTATAACCCACATCATACACTAATCAAGCATTCGTAGGAATCTAGCTCTATATAAGTATTCAGATATACCTGCGAATTCTTATGCTATGGTAGTTCCACTTCTGACATGAGAAGGACAATCTTCGCTTACAACAATTTCCCTACGAACCCTGAAACGACCGTTCATATAATGAAGAAAGTCTCCAGCTACGACTCACGAAAATAATAAAATTGGTTAAAAAGAGAGTATGGATTTTTTCTTTTGAGGTAAGGAGCCCTAAAAATCGATTTACAGTGAGATTTATCTCTAAAAACTCCAGTCTAATGTCGGCTGTGGTATTCGTATGTACCATTTATCCTGTTACTATTAACGCTGTGATATTCGTGTAAACCTATCGTGTTTTTATATATTTTGAAATGACATTCTAAAAGTATTTTTGAGATAATATAACTTGAGGCTCTTGATTGAAAACATTTTGAGCAGCATGATGAAGGTTTTGTGTAGTCGTAAAAAAATTGGTTATAATTTCGAAATTCTACAAATCAATGCACCAAAACTACCGGTCGCCGTTTTGATAATATTCGCGAATGTGTGGAATTAGGGGTAAATGTCTTAAATTCACGAACCTGCAGTTTACGATCAACTATTTTTATTCAACCTATTATTTATTATGTTAATATAATGTATACATATCAATGAAGCATATAACTTTGATGTAAAAACAAGTATATATGTTTCGTGTTATAATTGAAAATATTTTAGAACGCTTTTATATATGATATAAATAAATGTTGGTTAAGCCAGAGCACAAACACAATGAATATTATTGTGCTGGAATGTTATTTAAAACTCCGCTTAACTTCATCCCCCATTTCGAATCCCATTCTGAACAAAAATAAAAATATTTCTAAAATTATTTTATTTTTAAATGAATGCGGATTCAAAAAGTATAGATGAGTAAATTCTACTTCTGTACCAAATTTCAAATTGATAGCGACGGTAATTGAAGAAACAAGCAACCGTTTCATACAGACAGACATCCATGTCAATCTCACTTTAAGGGCCCCTTTTACATTTGAGGAACCTAACCTTAAAAACATCCGAGTTTACGTCAAAACAAGCATAAAATAAGGTTCATCGTGGTTTGTATCTTTCAAACTTTTGAAGAGACATAATCGAAATAATTTGTAGTGAAATTTCTAATCAAATGGTACCACAATTAAATGAAACTACGTGACGTAGCATTATCTCTATTCATTTATTATGATATATTTGAGTTCTTTACCACGACCTAAGTTTCGTTGTATTACAACATCTTCAGGTCATATTACCAAAGACCTGAAGCATAGTCGTGGTAAAGAACGCAAAGGAAGTAGAAATAATACTATATAACGTATTTTAATTTAATTGTGAATAAATTAATTTTTACAATTTCAAATGAATTTTTACAAAATTTACACCAAATATATTCAATAAATGGTACTTAAATGTATTCCTGGTTTTTCAAATCTATATGCTTGAACTAAGAGGAAGATGTGGTGTACTATACTTTATTTATAAACTTAATATTTTGCAAAAGAAGTTCAAAAACCGGCCAAGTGCGAAAGTGGCTCGCATGTGGCTGTTACCCTATTTCGGTTGAAGTGAAATTATTTTTTTTATAATGAGTCATCATTAATATAGAATTCCGAGTATAATAAATATGTGATAATATAAATTATCACATTTAGAATCATCGTTATAGTTTTCCCATATCCTACTTGAACCTATCCCACAATAACTCCACCATAGTCCTTAACCCTTTTATAATTCTGTACAAATATATAGGGGTTAATATGTTTTAATTTTATGCTAAATCTGAAGTCGGCTAAATCTCCACTCCGGCTTCTAAAAAAACTATGCAACGGACGCGTAGTCATATATACGGGTGATACTATAAGCATTCCGTTTTTGCTTTTGAGGTGCGGAAACTGGAACCTAAAAGATGATAAACGACAACTCAATTTCACTTAAACACACCTGTCTTTTGATACCCAAGAGAGGAGGTATATTAAATGTTTATAGTATTGTACTAGCTATTAATTTAAGATTCCATTGAAAGTACCTGGTTACAAAATTTACTCTAAATGAAATTAAATGTGAGGAACCGCGAGACCGTTGCAGAGGGAAGGACGTCTGAACGTAAGAAAAAGACGAAATTTTTAAATTTCTTTGTTTCATTACAAAATCTTAATGATAATTTTTATGCAAAACTATTAAAGTTTGGCTTAAAAATATAAAATACTAAGAAATTATAAAACTTTCTTTAAATACTGAAATTTGATTACGCAAGTCTAAAAAGTGAAAATATATTAAGTTTACATATATTTGTCGGGCCGACATACAACTACACGATTGTGTTACTTACATATAGTACCTAAAACTAAAATTGTAGTGAATATACTTAATATCATTGTTTCAAGGCATAACAAATTATATTATATGACACGCTTCCGAATAATCAATACCATTTAATGTAATTAACTACAATATGATAGAATACAATATTGTCAATTAACATATAATATCGCTCTATCAAGAATGTTACTAATTATTACATGTAACGTTGCTTTCAATATGAATACTATTTCAAGGAAAGTTTTTGACTGTCAGACAATATATTTTTAAGTTTAATCAGATAACCAGATGTCACGGAAAGTTTTGAATATTTCTTTGCGTATTATTCGGATCGCTGATTGAAAAGAAATTTTCGTTACCCTTTTTCGCAATTTTCCATCAAGGTACGCTAGGTATCGATAAGGAAACATTCATATGCAGATAAGCTTTTGTGCCCTCAGTTATCTCGGTAAGACCGCCCTTTCGCATGTTTCAGGTGCTTATCTCACTGGCATCGTAGATTTATTCGAACCCTTTGAGGCATATCTCAATACCAGGCGAAAAATGATCAGATTCTAACACATTTAAACATGAAAGTGAAGAATGGCAACAGCAATAAAAACAAATTAGTTTATTGATGAGCTTATTATCATATTTTCAGTTCAATTTTCAACAAATTATATTTGTGGTGAATCTGTTGTGAAGAGGAAGATATACTTTTTGTTCCTAAACAAATATTGATTAGTTTAACAATTTGGGCGACACGGAAACCTCTTTCGTAATTATTTTATTATTAGATGAAATATAAACAAAATCGAAATTTTTAAAACACCCTAATTATTTATTAAAACATATTATTAAAACACACTATTTATTTTGTTATTATCCCCCTATGTATATGTTAAAAGAAATTGAATGTTCATTTTAAACAGCATAATTTCTTAACTTCCCAATAATGAAAACGGAGTTAACAACAAAAACAAAGTTTAGAAATGTTAAACAGAAAAAAAATTCTTTCATGCTTTGGTATGTAAATGAGCAATTTATATATATATATATATATATATATATATATATATATATATATATATATATATATATATATATATATATATATATATATATATATATATATATATATATATATATATATATATATATATATATACATATATTAATTTTACACTTTGTCTTTTAATTTTACCTTTATTAGGACAGATTTTCACTAACAAAATTATAATATGAAGATGTTTTAAAATTATTGTAAAAATGTACTTTTTTAGAATTTTTGTCTCGCCGTCTGTGTTTTCTAGAATCACGCAAAAACAACTCGACGATGGAAATTTGAATGAAACTTTCACTAAAATACTCCTTGGAAGTCAATTTTAAATATAATTTAACTATTTCGAATATTATTCGATGAAAACTTGGCCTGCCTGTTCATTTGTTCCTGTATTTAGTTGCTTGTTTGAGCATCATTTAAAGCTACTAACCGATTTAAATTAAACTTTCACTAATGCTCAAAGTAAGTGTTATAACTTGAAATGCTTTCTCCGATTATATATTTCTTAACCAAAAAGATTTAAAAAACAATTATTAGCACTCAAACAGTAATACCGAGTGAGCGGCCTTAAAACTAATATTGTTGAGACCATTAGGGCGGTAACTTTCCAGCTAAGGTAAAAAAGACATTTAATTTTTTAAAGTTTTTATTCCGAGCAAAGAAAAAATTGGCTGCAAAAATTAAAACATACATCAATGAATTATATAAAACATATTTCAATGCTTTCATACGATGCTAAACATCTATCTCGATAACTGTAAGCCTAATATAAATTAGGCTTACAGTTAAATAAATAGTTATTTCCTCAAATATAACTGTTAAGATTAATAAAATATGTGGAGATTAATATTAGAGTTATGGAGTTAACAAAGTGATATACGATTCTAAGCACCGAACACCTTATTCGACGTTAAATACTCGTAGTTAGCGATACAAGTATTATTTTGCTAAAATAAATATCGATTACACTGGTAATGTTATGATAATGAAAGAAATATTTTGTTATTTAAAAATAAATTATTTATTCGCCAAAAAGAGCAAATTAAAAAAAAAACATAATAAATTATTTTCGTGCTATATTTGTAAGAGGAATCTCAAAAAATTTAACTATCAACCCGTGTAAAATATAATGAAATCACGTATACATTTCTAATATCAGTGTTATAAATTGTCACTGTAAAGTTTAGAATTTGATGACAATTTAACATCTTAAATATGTTAACCTTATGATTAAATTGTGATCGCATTGATAATTTATGTGCAAACAATGACCACTGATTAATAAAGCCGAAAAACTGAAAACCCGCCAATAAATAATAAAATGTAACAAGACCAAGAAAATTTAAAATTTTAAGATTTTAATCACATAGAAAAAAATTCTGTATTTATCTTTTATTTTAAATCTTTTAAATTTAAACTAAAGAATACAATGTCCTGATGAAAAATTTTACATCCGAAAATTGAATGGGAAGGCAGAAGGAGACCAGGACGTATGGATTGGCGTAATGTGGTAGTGTAAGTCGAGGTTTTTCTTGGACTGTAATATTTATGATGATGACGCTCATAATGATTATGATGACAGGATATTGATATATTGTTGGCCAAAATTGTTGGTACTTCATTTCTGTTATCTGATACCTCACTGTCAAATATTATTTACTTGAAAAAATATTATTTACTTCAATGCATATTGAAGTATATGAATGGTTCAGTGACTGAAAATAATTTTTGAGCTAATCAGCTGCTTTGTTAATTATTAATAAAAATATAACTAAACCTGTAGATATATATATATATATATATATATATATATATATATATATATATATATATATATATATATATGTATGTATATATGGTAAGGATAAAGATATTAATTAAACATTGTTACAAGTAAAATATCACCTTCAATAAACGGATAAAAATTATTTCATATTGATGCTTAATTTTTTTCCTCTGAATGGTACGTTTTATAGAAGTTTTTATGCAAAAAGTTGCTTCGTTCATAGATAAGAGGCAATATTAAGAGATTAATGTACTGTCTGAATACTTAGCGATCACATAGGATCTGTTTCTGTCATATTCTGTATGCACCATTTTAGCCCTTGACAATTTTTTTTATTGGGCATAGATAGATCTATTATAAATCTATCACTTAGGATGAAAACAAGATAACATAATAATATAAGAATTTTATATGAAATAAAATCAAACACTACGTTTTAAAGCGGGTGTTTTCATTAATAATATTTACATCGCAAAAGTAACTGGAAATAAACTCTTCTTCATTCCAAATACACCCGCACGATTTCACGTAATAGTTTGCTTGAAATATTACAAACAAAAATTAGTTCCAATTAAAAATTTATGTAATTGTTATTTCCTGAAATTTTTTTGTAACCTTGAGGGTGTTAATAAATAAGTACACGAATTATAAAGAGAGCGACCAATATCATTTATCAAACGCCCATCATCTAACGAAGACGAAACAAATTTAAAGAAAATGGTTAAAGTTTTATTAATAATTCCTTATTTCTTGTTATAGTTTGCATGAGCAATAATTTCGTTTAAATTATTTGGTCGAAATCTATGCCTGAGATTGTTATGATTAAGTCTTTGAATTATCCACAACGCATAAACCGACTCCATAACGTAAAGTATTTTATTACCTATTTTTCGTCACTATCTCCTAATTTTGATGAAAATATTAAATTATATTAATGCACATTGCGACCTGACGAACAAATCCTTATCACATTTAATATCTTGAAAACTATGTAATAAACTTCACACCCAGTAGAATCATGTCTAGAATACATGCTATTATACTATTATTTGCCTAAGATTTCTGTTTCTTACAAAATAAAGGTTTCAAGGCATTTTAAGGATTTCACGCTGTGAATTTTGCAATAAATAGTTTGTAAAAATATTAACAACTTCAACTAAATCATATCAATGTAAAAATAAATTTAGAAGATTTATAATTTAGAAAATATATTCTGCTCTAAACTGAATATTGGTACGGTTTAGAAATTAATACTCTTAAGTTACAAATGTAATAAATGTGAATAATAATAAACTTATCTAAATTATTTCAGAATATTAGTACTAATGCTATTCAATAATATAGCAAGTCTTATATAGAACTTAACTAATAAATTCTGTCAAATATCGATCACCGTGAGTAAACTTATTCTGAATAATTTCAGAGTACGGCACTAGGTCGCTATGGGGTATACGTGACCGATATCAATTCATACTCGCATACACATCGGCTGTGATTTACGAACCAAAACATCCTTTTAAAGGAATGATTCGGGGAAACACGTCATTCAGCGGACAATGTTGAACTGGGAATTCAGCGCTGGTCGCCTTTTATAATCTTAGTGAAAGGCTGTTCGAAAGGCGAGATTAACGACGTGTTGGAACACAAATAGCACAAAACCAAGCTTGATACGAGTAGGAATTTTGAGGCACTTTTCCTAAATATCTATCAAGTATGTTTCTGGTTTCAGTAAACTAGCTACCGTTGATATAATTATTATTCTTATTGTATAAGACATTTGATTATTTTTTTTCATTTTAATAACTATAATTTTAAGGTACAAGTTGACGAGAAGTGAAAACATTTGTGACAAATATTAAAAAAAGTCATAAAGGTTTAAACTTAACGTTTCAAGGATAAACGTAACCAGCATGTAATGTAAACAAGGATGACAATACTAAATTGTGATGTCATTTTTGGAAGGCACAATTTATTTTACGAGCTCGAAAAAAAAATAGTTCAACGTAATAAATTCAGTAAGAAAAATTACGATCAACTGTACATACGTATATATATATATATATATATATATATATATGTGTGTGTGTATATATATATATATATATGTGTGTATATATATATATATATATATACATATATATATATATATATATATATATATATATATATATATAAATATATATATATATATATATATGTATGCAGAAATATACACAAACACATATTTATATATGTTCATCATTTTTCCGAGTATTACAACTTCCGCGGACCGAAGTAAGTGTAAGCAAGCGGTATCAAAAAATAATAAACGAGTCTTATTAGACCAATATGAAGATGGCCCATAAATTGTCATAAAGCTACAACTAAAAAATGAACGAGTATTGAGACAGAAGTGGTAATTTCTACATCCATAATGGCGTCATTGTGTGGTTGCTTGATTTTTAATCAGTTGCTCGCCTATTCTTGTTCTTACGGTTACGTCACACTTGTTTTCTGGTTTACTTTCTTTATTGACTTTCCGTTTTATTATATTTATTTATTTTTATTCTGGACTTTAAAGTGCGTAACGATCTGGGTCAGTGTTATCATGTAAATTAAACACCTTGGCAAGATTAAAGGACACCTTAATTGCTCAATATTTTGAAATCATTACTTGCAACAGAAAATAATCACCTTTTTCCTGGAGTAAGTGAGCCATCATTGTTTTTTTTTTTATAATGATTATGCGAGAGGGAACACCTCGGGAGCAATAAGAGTATACTGGAAGATTTACATGTGGTAGATTTAGTTATCAAAGAAATTGAAAGAGATCCATCGACAAGTATCAGAGCAGTGTAACGCCGAATCAGAGTTCCAAAATTTGATATACTCAAATACTGTAGGGACATCATCCTAACACTAATATTCAACAAGTGAAACCTGACTATTATGACGGAAGAGTACGATTTTTCCAAAACATGTTGAGAAGGCAAGAGGAAAATTAAAACATTTTCAATTTAATATCATGGTCGAATGAATTCCATTTTTGACGAAATGATGTTTCAAATATACACAATTACCACTCCTCGAGTAACGGAAATCTACATATATTGAGGGAATCTTATTTTCAAGAATAATTTTGTGTCAGTCTTTGGTCTAGCATTCAATAGTCAGCTAATTGGTGTCTTCCAAATTCTAAATTTCTTGAATACGAGATATTTTTAAGAGGCAATACAGTTATTTGATTAGTTAAAAAAAAATTGTCTCACAATTATTCAAGTCGCAAAGATAATTTTTTTGCCTAAAATAAAAACCCTCAAAACACTACTTCAACATTTTACGAATCGTCTGCTGATCTTATCATTGATATTTAAATTTGAAAAAAATTTCTGCTATTTTTTGAAGTTTTATTTTGTTGTCGTGGTATACAATACAATCTGTATAAATATTCAAAGATGCATAGATTTTTTTAAAATTAGTTTTAAATTATTTTCACTAAGTAAATATATCACCTACTAAATATTTCACGGATATAAAAATGTAATGAATATTTCAATAATTATGAAGTGTAGTTGGCCCAGAAACTTTGAGCAAACTTTTATTATCGCTTTTCATAATTGATTTTCACAATTTGTTGGGGCATTCGTGAACACTAATATTATCTCTAGAATTATATCAATTTCTGAATAGAATTTCTAAAAAGTACCCTTACAACTTGCATTTTTAATCGATGTCCAACGAGATACATGAAATGAAAAACAAATGTTTTGAGCGTATTATATGTCCCTCCAAAATTTCTGTATTAGCATGTTGAAACGTTAACTATTCAAATAATAGTTAAAAAAAATTAATGTTCTTACGATCAACATTTTCTGAGAAAATGTTTGGTAATATCACTTGAACAATCTGATGTAAAATTATAATTTAAATAGTTTTATAATTACAAGAAAGCCCTACCACGCTGCCTCCATTGCATGTATCATCTGACGGATTAAGCAAGTTTTATATAGTAGTGGAACTCATGTCAAGTTAAAATAATTCCTAACAAACCTGATATTCATTTCAAGTTTGCTTAATGAAACTCATATTTATCCTGAACTAAGCCATTAGTATTTTCGTAAATGATTACGGTATACAACTCACTTTTCATAACCTGTTACTAAGTGCTTAATCGTTTTAATATCAATAATGGTACTAACTTTCATTATATTTATACAGTTTATTAGATTTTAAAGAGAAATTATATCAATTATTTTGTGCACAATAATTAAAAATCGTAATAAATTGTAATGACGCCATTGAACTTTTTAATTAAATTATATGAATAAAGGAATGGGTAAATACTAATATTTTCCATATTTAAATTTAAGTTCTAATAAAGTTGAATTTCATACTAAACTTATTTCACCTATTCACATAATATAGTATTATTAGGGAAACAATTAACGAAATTTAGTAAACGATTAATTTTGAAACCATTTTGCGCTGTATACCTCAAATAAATATTTTTTTCATAATGAAAATGCATTCATCTACGTGAATACGTTTCGTTGGCCGCTAGTCAAACCTCACACCGTTATTGCGAATACCGCAACATGCATACTGGATAGAGGCCACGTACGTAATTTACAAGATAATGTAAAGCATTTTGGCAGCCCGTTTTTAAATTTTATTAAGGGTTTACATTACTATTCTGCGTTCTATTGATACATGAAATGATATGTTTAAAATTGTTTATATAATTTTTGAATAAGTTTACGATAATCTGTCTTTTATTTATGGTGATAAATTAGAATCACTCTTTGTTAAAACACAAATCAAAACTTTTTAACGTGACGAGTTTCAATAAAAATGTGTTATTTTTTATTTTACCTACAATAAGTTATTAAAAAAATGTATTAACATTAGAAAGTAAATACAATTTTAACTATTCACAAATGAATCTAAAATCTTAACAATGACATTCGGATTGCACCATGGGGTTTGAAATTATGATGTGGGATTGAGAAAAGATATATAAATTGGGAAAATTTAAATTAGCTGGAGTCCAGATTGGACTCAGATTTTACAAGCTGTAACTTAATACATAACGTCACTCGTGAATAGTTTAGTTGAAGCTTTTTTTCGCAAAATATTTCGTAAAGTCCAATTTATTTCTGGGACAGTTTCAACTATTTTTTTGTTTCAAATCTCTGGTTAATTTCTTAAAATCTATTCAAATATAAATAATATAATAACATTGTTATTTTTAAATATTTATCAAAGGACTATGCTTTTGCCTTGAATAACCGTTAATTTTTTTCACAATCAAATAAAATTTCCCAATAGAGGGATATGGAAAAATTCAATGAAAAATTTTATAACTAAAATTAGATTTAAATCTAACTTACCTTTTAGTTGAAGTTTTCTAGAAATGATTGAACTTGTATAGACTATAATGTTTCGATTTCAATGTTATATAACGTAAAATTATTTTTAGAATGAAGATGTCAACGTAATGTAATTGAATGTATGACGCTCATGCTATATAAATGGTATTTGACATTTCCTTAAAAAAATATTTATTAGTTAAATGTGCTGCTGATTTTACTTTGATGTCCACACAATGGTTTAATTTTCTGATTGCTTCTTAAAGTCAGTTTCCATTATTGTCCATTTAACTTCTATCCGCAAATTATAACATTTTCAATGTGAATGTATCTTTGTTTGTATGACTCACTTTCACGTCTCAATTACTAGACATACCTCGATTAAATAACGCACACGTATAGAATATGCGATGAAAATAAATATGGAATAAATTTAATTCTGAAAAAGAATTAATTTCTTGTTATTTCGTATTTTTTCTACGGCAGTTCAGCTTCAGGTAAAAGACAGATAATGATAAAAAAATAATACAGACTGTATTATTTTTTCATACACGCGTATTTTAGAATCAATTCAAAATAAATCAAATTGTCATATTTTTCAGTTATTCTTCCTCTGCTCTCCCATTCTTTGTTCCTACTTAACGACAATTTAATTTTTACTTTTGCTTGGAATCGAATTACTTTTGCTGTATGTCTTCAAATTGATTTTCTGTGCTCAACAAGAGTAGTCTAAGAAGATTTAAATTTGGCTTTTAATAAAGACATTGAATAATTTTCGATAGGCAACAAAACATTATTTTGAAAGGAAAGTTGCAAAAATCTCCCGACCGCTGCGTTATAAAAGCAGCCCCACACGGTTACACAAGTTCGAGCATTGCGCGGTGAATGATGAATTCCCTCATTCCCCTGAACGTACGTTTGGTCCATGAATCACTGCCGACATGCATGCGAGCGGAAATCGATGCCGGTCACCCCGGTCGTAGCACCCTTGTACCGTATTCTGAAATTATTTAGCGGAAATATTGCTAACGTAGAAAATATATGTAATTATTGTAGCATAAATATTTAAAACCTCTTACTATGGTAAAAAAATTTCCATAGAATACATATTCCTAAATTACATAAAACTTGAAGAACTAATTTTAATCTGTCCATTAGTAGACTCTAATATTTAATAATACCAGTAATTGCCATAAAATTGTAATATTCTTCGAAATTGTGTTTGAGTAGTGTGAGTCAAAAACTACTTTTTAAAGGTCAGTGGTACATTATAAGAGGCAAAATAATTTGCAACTCAGAAAATAAATATTCCCTTTCACTAGTTTTATAAAGTTTTTTCAATAATATTTTTGAATTTTGTAAATAATTACTTTTTCTTGGAAATTATATCGCATTGAATTTTGCTTCTTTCAAACTAGCATCCTAATTTATAAACACCGTGGATAACGTTTCATGCAACGTTGGAAATAACTTTAAAAACTTTAGAATTCAACCTGAAAAGTAACCTAAAATTCTTAGCTGTTTAAGCATGAATTGTGACTGGGGATGATTTGTGTACTAATGTGTAGTTGTCCGTTGTCATTATCTTATTTCATGGCTAAATCTATCAAAAGGCCTTTTTTATGACAACGTATTTTAATTACAAGGCTACCGCCAGCAAAATTTGGGAATATTTTAAACCTAACAACATATAAAAGCAATTTCATTTCAATTTCTATCTATGTTTTCTTTTTATTTATTTCGGATTGTATAGAAAACTAGAATGAGATGACAATATTTAATAGCAATATTTACTTATTATTTTCACAGTGTCAGCGACTTTTATAAATCCAAAGTGAATTCCAATGCGAAAGTTTTTAAATTAGGCTCTTTGAGTGAACGCTCAAATCCATTTATGTTGGGGACCTCTGCGAGTAACAGAAACGTCTGCAGCATTTACAGTTACAGAAACCACCTTCATCTGATCAGGTTAAAATAATATAATAAATTAAATGAATGTTAGTGGAAGGAAAACATTTCGAAAACATACGGAGAGGACTTCTAATTTTACATAACCCTTTAAAAGATTAACCTATTTACATGGAAAATTGGCTGATTTTGTACTACATGTTACTCGTAAAGTACGTAAGACTTTTTTTAAATTTTTAGACATTTATTTTTTATTTAATTATAATAAGTCCTTAAACTTTAATATTAGCGACAAGTGAAGTTTGATAGTAGAAAGTAACAAAGGGACTTGTTGCCGATATTGAATTACTACGAATTGATGGTGAAACATCCATACGTGTGTCTGTATGGATGTTTCACCATCAATTCGTAGTATTTCTAAAAAGAACTTGCGTTTTCTGAATGTAATTATATTTGCCTTATAAATTCAATTTGGATACAAGTAAATCTAACAACTTATTCTCTTGTACTGGATAACTCTTCTAGCATTGTACTCTGGTGTCCAAAAGAGTCGGTGGTTTAATTAAAATAATAAATTCTCTGGGTCTAGTCATTGCTTCACTTAAGAATCGGGGAACAATTGATTAATTTTAAAAGTAATTTTTAATCGTCGCAATATTATTTTTATTATAATACTTTTGTTCTCGTTATTTCGTAATTTCATTTTAACAATCACTAATTTCAATCACAAGAAATTATCTTTCAAAATAACATGTTTTACCGTCATTCATTAATCTGTCTCTTAATTTCTATAGCAAGGATCCATTTTTCAATTTTCTACCGAAAATATGAAAAGAAAAAAATTCATAATATTTTTTGATTTCCTTTATTACCAAGAAATAACTTATCTTACAAGAACAACATATTATCACTTTCAAAATTTTCTCGATCGTAATTATATATGGATGTTTAGTTACTTAATTATACCTTACAAACCTAACTACCAATGTAATCATTTTTTCTGTGGAATAATGGTCCTAATCTTCATTATTCAAGGCAGAATAAGGTATCAGGTTATACTGGCGATGCCATGTGGCGCTCCTTGTGCGTATATAGCAGTACTCTTATCCTTTACGGCAAGTTGATATAGTAAGACAAACAATTATTGACTATAACCCTTTTGTAATCATATTGTACTCAGGAATACACTGAAGCCCGTTTTTATGCCAATTTAATAACCACTCGTATAACAACGTTATTCAAGGCTTTTTAAACGCTGAGGTGATTATCGGATTATTTATAAGATGTTATATTGGTCTCCATATCGTACTTTCGACTTTTGGAATTAGTTTCTTGTATTTATTAAGTAATATTTTATGTGAGAAACCTATGCAATTGCAATTTAGTGGTGTAAATTTTTTCGGCGCTTTTTATATCGTATGTTGGTTTAAATATTGAACATATATATATATATATATATATATATATATATATATACATGTGTGTATGTGTATGTATATATACATATCACAAGGATTCATCAAAGTTTTATTCATATAGGCAATTCTCAACTGTTTCTGATCTGTCAAAATTGCGATTTTAAGAAAAAATCTTTTTTTATAGAAACGTGCTTCAAATATAGCCAGTTTGATGCGCAGATTAACCTGTATGAATAATAGACACGTTCCTTATTACAGTTATATGCAAAACATTTTTATAATTTAAGACAGTATAGACAAACTTAGAACAAAGGTCTAATTATACACAAATTTATGTTAAAAGAGATGCCAAACCAAATTAAACAGTCGTTAGTTACAGCGTTAACAGTCTTTTTCTGAATCAGTCCCCAGTCTCATGACGTCACAAACTTATTTTCTTATATTGTTGACATACCTGACGGTGACACGTCACATGACATGTACAGCTTGATTTCCATTAATAAAGTAATGACACAAAGCAATCGCACTCGATGACCCTTTTGATTTACTATTATAAAAAACGTTTCTTTAACTTCTTACTGCTCTACCAATGAGTTTAAAATATATTAATTGTCATAAATTTAAAAGACACAACGCGCTTTTATAATTAACTCTACGAATATTTAAAGCACAGTTAAAAGAAAATTGACACGTAAATTTAAAAGACACAACGCGCTTTTATATTTAATTCTACGAATATTTAAAGCACAGTTAAAAGAAAATTGACACGTAAATTTAAAAGACACAACGCGCTTTTATATTTAATTCTACGAATATTTAAAGCACAGTTAAAAGAAAATTGACACGAATGTGATTACTTAATATGAAGTGTCGTGCATTTATTTTACAGGTAAATACAAAAGAAATAAGATAAATCTTACCTGATACGAGCTGCGCCTAAAACTACGTTCGCGTGAAATTGAAAATAGGAAAATTTGTTAGAATTTGTTTCTCTCATATATTGCTTTTGTTTATGCACTATTACCATCCGTTTAGTAGATTTTGTGGGATTGATGCACCGAGGATTAACGTACAGACAGGCAAGAAGTCTAAAAAAGGTTTTTCGACTTCCGTTATCATTCTATACGCTAAATCAATCACTCTTTTTGAAGTCATGTCCATGCACAGTTTTTAGTCTTTTACAATTTTATTACATGCATAGAAAAGATTTAAAAAATTTGTGGTGTTCCGTTTCAATAAAAATATCGAAATGGGTGTAGTACTGTACTACGACATAGATACAGAAAAAAATGCCATTGCATAATTACAAATATTCAAATCATGGATAAAAGTACTTAGTCTAAATGAAAAATTAATAAATGATATTATAAAATAACGTTAAATATTTGGAGGGTTCCTTTAAAAAAAAAAAAAACTATGAGCGGCATAGCAACAACTGTCGCGATGTCATGGCGAAAATACGCTGCTAATAGATGGTGTTAACAACCGTACAACATTTTCCGTATTCATGAAAGAAAAAAGCGCGAACAATATTGGACAGACGGCGTTAGTTTTCTACTACTCAGTTATTTCTTCCGTAGGAGAACACAGCATGCAAAATTGTATGTAATTCAAATAAACTTTGTAACGCTATTGTATTGGATATTTTGTACATTGGCATGTAGAGTTTATCTGATGACAAATTTAATTGTATCCATAATTATTCATATCGGAGATATATACACTTAAATTATTTTATTGTACTCCCCAATCTCGTCTAACTCCGGGGCAGACGAAGTTTCACGTAAAATTTGAATTTATCCACTATGAACAAATTCAATGTTTGATGTCTTTTATTAAGTTTATTCATTACTTGCTTTCCATTTTTTAAAACGAATAAATATTATTAGCTGTTTTTGATATTGAGTTAAATAATATTTCGTGCTTATTCCCATGTAAAATCATTAATGTGTTTTACTTTCCTGGTTAAATAGCCATGTGATCTTCTTTGTTTATTTTTTTGTTGTAAATAGGAAAAACAAATTAGTTTTTGTATTCATGTCGGATGGAAAACTACGAAAAAAAAGCATCTATATAGAAGAGACGAAACAAAAATTAAGTAAAATACTTTGCATTGGAATATTGTTTTATATAAATATGTTCAAAAATAGAAAAAAAATTGAAACCTTTATTTTAGCTACACCTTAGTGAACAAATTTCTAGCTATAATACTGATTTTATAACTATTGATAATATTGTTCACATTATGTGAGGAATTTTTTTTTGGAAAGTTAATTTAAAAACATTTTTTTTAAAGATATCTATGACAAAACGTTAGTCTAAGTCAAAAAAGATATAAAGACACCGTATACGAAATTAACTTCTGAAAATTGTAAAAACAATTAATTTTTAGTTATGCTTTTGGTTCTTTACATAAACAAAATAAGAAATTTTTGCATGCCCTTTGGATGAATTTTTAAATTTTCACAAAATTTTGTTATGTGGAATCAGAAATAGATAGAAAATAAAATCTGAACAACTCGGAGTTAAAACGATTTTTTATTGTGTTATTTTTTTTCTTGTATAATAAAAAGTGCGAAAATTTTAGATTAAAGTTAATTTTAACTTTACTTTGGGTAAAAACATTTTAATAGATAAGTGGCTGCGATGCGTTCAAGAAAAGGTATTCTTTTAACTGAAACTGCTTTGAAATGTTTTTTTTATCTTTACTTTTAGGTAAAACTAAAATTAATAACTGCCTTTTCCACTTTATTTACAAAAGACAAACAATTTGCTTACAAATATGGGAAAAAGCATTAATATTTTTTTAAATTTGTATATATATTAATTGAGATCTTCACATATAAAATTTAACACACACGGGTCTAAAATCTAAGAAATTATGAAGCTGTGTTAAACGGATAGATGGAAATAATGTTCTATTTTTCACTAAAGTACCTTAATAATTAAAATCTAAATTTTGTTTTACGTCACAGGCTCACAATTAAATTATATCCTTGTTGATCTTTCTTAAATATATATATGTATATATACATATATATATATATATACTTACTATATATATATATATATATATATATATATATATATATATATATATATATAATGTTAAATGGCCCCACCGATTGAGAATCCCGCCGACTGTGAAGTGCGTGATGTTATTCGTTTTCTTAGTGCTAAAGGCTTGAAAGCGGTTGAAATTCATCTCAAATCAGTGACGTTTATGGTGAAAGCATTAGAACGGACGGAATGGTACGGAAGTAGGTTAGGGTATTTAAAGATGGGCTAATAAACGATTTCACTCAAAAAGTGGACTGTAAAGTGAAAGAGAACAGACGATTCACCATTTCTTCTTTAGCTAAAGAGTTTCTTGCCGTCTCAAGAAGTTTTCTCTATAAATATTATATTTCTTTGGCACTTAATACACTTAAAATGTATTTTATAAAGCTTTTAAGCAACTTACTACTTCTATCACAAATATTCACAATGAATAAATGTATTTTTTATCATATGGACCACTATTAAATTTCAAATACTAAAATATATTATTTAAAACCAGATATAAAATTTTGTATGAATATATATATATATATATATATATATATGTATATATATATGTGTGTGTGTGTATATATATATATATATATATATGTGTGTGTGTGTATATATATATATATATATATATATATATATATATATATCAATTGTTTTGTTGTTTTGTAAATACCTCAATAACTATCAAGAATATAGTATCTGTTACTACCCGCATGTAAATAAATATATGTTTAGTGAGTAATTTCATCCTGTCAATTTTTGTTGCTTCGTGGAATTTTACTTTCATCATTTTTTCATAACGCTCACAAAAAGTGTAACTTCAAAATACTTAAACTGAAAAGTGTATTTCGGTGTAAAGTATACTGATCGTAAAACCATACCATACATTTTCTTATATACGATGTAGAATTGCAATTACATAGCAATTAGGAACACGTTCAATAAATCAATTAAAATGATGGATGCTTCTATTTTTTAAAATGATATTCGAGTTACACTCGCTAATTATAGTTAACAATATAAAAAGGAAGACATTGGGTTTAACGGAATAGAATATTATTGAACAAATATAAATAACGGATTAAAAAAATGGATAGTATTGTTTGCGTTGGTAAGTTTAGTTTGCAAATATAATTTTAAATGTTAAATAATAAGTCTGTTCCAAAAATATTCTCAAAGCTTACAATTTTTCTTAAATGAGTTGAATAAATGATACATTTAAAGCATTTGCTTTGTTTTATATTTTGTCTTTCTTATAATTTGTTTTGTTTTTCTTGTAATTGCTCAGTTAAAAGTTGTGAGTGAATTTAAAATACATCAAAACCGATCAATTGTAAGTTTAGGTATTTTCATAAATATTATTACAGTTGCAAGATTATGGCAATGCAATACCGCACATTTGAATTTGATTTTCACTCGTCGTCGTCTTATTTTGCTTTATATTTTATAAATATACATGATCAGTTCATTACATTTTATACAATTTTATCAGTTCAATAGGCGACGTAAGGTGATTGATTACACACAATATATAAATTTTACTTTACCTGATTAAATTTTTACTCTTCCTAGGCTGAATTTAATAAATAATAATTTACTTATACTAAAACGATTATTTCTCACATTAATTTTACTATTGCTGTAATAACTAGCGTTATTAGCAATTAATATCTATATTGTATTGTTGAATTATATGTCTCATTAAACATCTTATTTCTTTGTGTTAAGCAATGAAAAATGTATGTCGTGTATTCCTATGTAAGTTTAAGATAAATATACATTAGTAAAATGTATGTTTTTTGTTAAAAGTAATAATTATCTAATGTAGTTTTGTTTTGTATTTAATATTAAGGAAGTTGTGATGCCATTATTTGATAACAAATAATTGTAAGTGTAATAACATAATATAAAGTATTTTGGCCGAATTTAATAGATTTCGTGAGTTTTAGTGACAGTAGTTTTTAGGTGTTAATTCGAATCACTCCACAGGATTAAAATGGGACTTGGGTAAAAAAACTAAAAACACTCAGAATGAAGCTAAAAGATGCAAATTAACACTGCCTAAGAAGAATCCTCCTGAAAAATACTAGTTTTTGATATCACAATCTACTGGTATCACAATCACAGGCTGAATTGCGCAAACAAGAAATTAAACAATGATAGACAGCGTCGTTTAAGGAGAGATGCGGCGACTAAGATTTTGGCACTGGCCAGAGCAGCGTTCCTCCAGGCTTCCTAGAGATGCATAAGCTACTGATCGGTAGCTCCTGAGGAAAGATCTGTGTGACATGCCAGAAATGCGCAGTCTGCTGCTTAATCTTGTTTGAACGAGACTCCAGAACAACAATCTCATTCATTCTTTCATTCAATTAACACATTCATACTTTAATTTGCCACAAACAGTACTACGTCCTATACCAAACTGTTATATGGAGTGAAATTCGCTGGGAATCGGTCAACAATTTATCCTCACTTCTCTTTCGTGCTCCATCATAACCCTGATCTACATCTATCTATAACCTAATCATTGAGAATATCCCAATGAGCCCAAACGCGATACATCTTATGTAAGTTCGTGAGGAGTTGGGTATCCTGCAGATTCCAGATGATACTTCAGCATTAGGCCGAGGTTACCATGTTCTTGCAAAATCATTGAAGTAACAGGATACCAAATTTCGAATCGATAAGCCATACCTAGAAAAACATCACCTCATCAACTAGAAAAGAGCTGGTGATCTTCAAACTACTAAACACATTTTCTTTAATCAAGATCGAATCACGATCAAGTCAACTGTCAAACAAAAAAACTAAATCAAAATCGGTTCATCCGCTTGGGAGCTACGATGCTACGGACAGACACACAGATACACACGTTAAACTTATAATACCACTTTTTTTGCGTAGGGGGTTAATAAAAGAGGATATGAAATTATGCATATTAAATATATTGCCTGTGACGTTGGAACTGTCAGGCTCTCAGCTTAAAATGTATTATTATGTAGTAATCAGACCCTTTAACCCCAAACGTTAGGCATTATGAAAAAAAATTAATTCACACTAAAAACTTAATTTTAAAAATTATTTTTTTTTCTTATTTAGTTAAAATAGGTTTTAGTATTCTAGTTTCAAATATAGCAAAAATTTATAAATGTTACATGAAAGAGAATAGTTATTCACCAAATTTTCATTCCAGTAAAAAGCTAACAAACCCGCAGAGTTTATTTGACAAACGGCATTCATTGTACACCTTCATTAATATGCCCATTCCGCTGAAGAAATTATATAATTAGTAGGAAGTGATTTTTATTATATTTTTTTATATTTTTGTATAAATTTCGCTCCGCAATTCCAGTACAAAATATAAATACAACCTAATTAAAATAATAATTAATAAACACTTATATTATTTATATATAGCATTTATATTTACATAAATTTCAATGATCTTAATTTTCAATATTATTTTCATTGTTAGCGTCATTATCAACATTAATTTCAACAATATCTAGATTTCAATTATTTCATTACATTCTAAAAAGGAAAAACTTCCCTTACATGATTAACATATGTATTAGTTACTATTGTACTGCACAGTGATCCGAAAAGAAATAATTAAAATAATAATCAAACTGAAAGACAATTTGAACAATGCTCAGTAATTGAAATTCAAAAACATTGAATTTTTCCATATAGACAATTAACTTTGCTTGTATAGACACACGCAGCACTAATGTTGAACAAAATGTCACCCTTATGGCTACAAATATACTGCAGCATGTCGTTGACGCAAACTTACAAGGTTTTACCCAACCAAAAAGCGTCTAGCGTCTGGTGCCAAAGTAGTAGATGCTATGTACATATATATATATATATATATATATATATATATATATATATATATATATATATATATATATATATATATATATAAATATATATATATATATATGTATATAGATATATATATATATATATATATATATATATGTATATATATATATACTTTCGCTACTGGGAGAGACCAACAAGTGGTACTCATAGCTACAAATATATTGATATGTACCGTTCACTATACAACATAGGCTCCGCGGCCTTTATTTATTTTGAAAATGTACTAGTGTTAAAGAAATAGGATATTTACTACTGAAGTTTTAAAGCATTAGACGTTCATTTTTATTTTAATTACGTAATCTACTCTAAACTAGTACATGGAATACTATGGACAATGAAAACACTTTAATAAGTACTATGCAGTGCTGGACTTTGCACTATATACTTTAAATATCTTACACACTTTTCGACATCAATTCTTTAGAGCGAAAATATTTTTTTATTTATATTTAAAGTATCTCGTATATACGGTTATAATGACAATAACAATTACCCATATTACCTATTGAAAATATGATCTAAACGTGATGGTTGTTGTTCGAGATTTAATAACGACTAATTTTGGGTGATTATTATGTCAGGTACCATTTGTATAAAGTCATATACAGTAGTATCATATTGCATAAATTTATTCATCAACTATTTTTAAAGTAAAGTAATTCTTATCATATGGTTAAGAATACGGAACGATGCACTTATTTAATGTAAAATAATAAAAAACACAGTCAATCAGGTCATAATTTATTTCTGTTATAATGACTGCACATACTAATCACTTTAATATAACTGCCTGGCAATTTTCTGATCAGTTTTTGTTGCTGGGGTATATAGATCAAACAAACTGATGAAAACATTTGCTATGTCTCTTAACGAAAAGCGCGCCAAGAAAAGTCATAATAGCAACAATCTGTATGACAAAATAAAATATATCTATTTATGAATCGATATTTATTAATTGATCATTAAAACTAATTAAATTGTAAAAATTGTATGTGTCACAACATCATAAATCTCGAAAATAATTTTCTACTCTTTCTTATCTCATTGGACTCATAAATTCTTTATACATAACTCCATCAAATATCTGTTGACCTAGAAAGCGATATTATTAAAATATATCGAAGAAGTATTATTCGATAGAAATTCTTTTAAAGCAATTAAATAACATAAGAAATAAAGATAATAGTTGTTCTTAAAATTTCTGTTTCATTTAGTAAAAACTGCAACGTTAAACTTCAGAAGTTAAGGAATAAAGAACTTAGATAAATTTAGTGTAAAATAAATGAAAAGGGTAGTTCGTAAGGGTAAGTTTACTAGGAAGAGTAATGGGAGGAAACACCGAGAGCGCGCGGTTATTTCAAATTGTTGCAATTTTATTTCTTCTCTTATTTTATTCAAAGATAACTGTATTTCTTCATATTCCTTCATAAAATATGAATTTCAAATGCAACTCCAAACACCAAATACATTTAATACCACATTACTCGCCATTCCGTGCCGATAAAGTCAATCTTCTCCAGCGGCGACTCTGCTACGAAGTACAAATTCAATATCGGGCATTTCTAGCCGTATTTACGCGCTGTTGTTTCACCAGCATCTAGTTATATTTCATTTCAAACATTCGTAATATTGACAGCGGTTACGTGAGCAATGACAACGAAACGAAGTTTTATTATACGACCAACAATAATATTGTGGGCAATGGAAACGCACATTGCTAGCGATATCTCTTTTCTCTTAAGTATAGCACTTTCTTCAAAGAATTATTAATTATAAACATAATTTTATTTTTATATTATGATTTTAGTGTTTTCAAAATAATTTATGTTAGAATTGAGTGTTAATGCATGTTACTGTCATAATTTGAATTATGTTAATATAATTTCAATTTTAATGTTTTTGTCTCCACAGTAACTTCTTTTGTTACCAAGTAGCTTTCATAATTTCGAGATTTTAAATAAATAGTATCACATAGAAGTTAATTAGTAACTTTTTAGGAATGTTGTATTAATATCTCAATGAAAGTTATTTATGAATTTTAGATTCCATAAAGAACAAAATTCAATTAGTAAACAAACCTTGAATTCTGATATTATATCAATATTTTGCACTAATTCGCAGTAGCAAAAATTAATCTACTACATATCACCAAAGAACTTTGCGTATAAAAATTCACTCATTATTTCGTATCGACCCTCGTATTCACCACCTACAGTGTCATTTAAAGTTTGCTCGCACAATAAAGTTTATTTTTTAAATTTTCACAAAGTATCCATCATTATCATCACAACTGCTGGTACAGTTAATATCACAAATTTGTCATGTAAAATAGCTAGACTCTATTAGAAATAAAGTAGACAACCGCGTAACCACTTTTGGAAACATTCGATTTTGGCTTTGTGCTTCGTGAATAGGATAGGGGGTAGAAACGATGGGTTTTATCAAAATAAAGCCTCAAATAAAATTATATTATAATAGGTTAATTCATGGGAATTGTATATTATGAGTTTATGATTTCATTTATGGAGCATTATCTACAACGCTATCATTGTTAAATGCCATTTCTCGATTTTAAGAAATTATATTTTAATAAATGATGTGTTATTTTTTATGTACAAGAGAAGTATTCACTCATAAAATAAGATAAAGTAAAATTCTATAAATAAATATTCGGTTAGAAACAAAGGGTTACTTGGAAATTTTTCATCGGAATAATTTGTGTGGTTTTACTTTTGTCTTTTAATAGTACTCGACTAAAGAAACTAATGGAATGTATAACGTGACCAAAAATTAACCAAAAAATTAATTGTAGTGCCAATTAATTTCACTAAAAGAAGAATATGTTTCCCAAAATTAACGTCATCAATTACAATTATAAATGTAAAGTTTAACAAATCGATTAAGACTAAATCTGCTGTAACATGTTTCAAACAAATTTATCAGAAGAAAAATAGAGACTATTGCAAATTGTCTTAATGGCCTCCTACAAGTGATCTACTACCTGGCACTACTAGAATTGTGACTACAGTCATCTGCGGTTTTTGATACGGGATTGTAATATGTACTACTCATTTCTCTACGATTTTCAATAACTGCAAACCATAAAAAAATCACCCAACCGCGTTCGTATTAAGTCAAAGTTAAACGATAACATTTCGACCCAAAGAAACGCAATGTTCCCTAATACCAGTGCGACTGACCATAAGCGTTTACTTTGCTGTCTTAAGCTAAGTGTCATTTATTATAATTGTTCATAGACATTTTCAAATCATTTTCGTTATATAGTTTTTTTTTTAATTCCACCTCGTCTAGTTCTTACAAAAAATTTTAACAAGTTAGTCGTTCAGTCTTAAACAGTAAAAAATTAAAAGAAAATTTCTATTTACGTAGACATTTTCCCACTCTCGTTTTTATAGTGAAATACATAACTTTAATGGTGTCTACATCGATGACTGGTAAGTTTCACGTTTTTTATATTGTTTCCTAAATATAAAGCAGGTATATTGAAAATGTTTTTCTATTTTTGATTAAATTATTTTGAAGAATATATTTCTGGCTTTTCCACGGAGATTATAAATTTCTTGTTAATATCTCAGTTATCATCTGATTTACAAAGAAGGTAGATGACCTTGTCGATTCTCCCTAGTTGCTCTCCGTGAGTCATAATAATTTTTACCTGTGTCAGGGCTATTTTCTTTGTCTTAGTGGCTTTTAGTTTTAATATGGTAACACTCTTTTCTCACTTTAGTTTTAATATGGTTTAGTTATAGATATGGTAACACTCTATTTATATGATGGTTGGTTACAATTTTTACGTTTGCGTATAATTTTTCCATATCGAGTTTATGTTTCATGATTTTAAGTTCAAAACGTTAATGATATCCCTAGGTAAATGTGTCTTATAATTATATTTTAGTAATATTAATTTATTATATTACTATTATAGTTTATTATCACTAAAAACAGCAATAGCTTTTAACTACTCTTTTATTTCACATTTATGGAAATAACTTATATTGATATACTGTAGCAAAATTACAATGATTATTCATCAAATTATTTTAAAAATATCGCATCACTTTTTGCTTATGTATGTTCCCGTTTTATTCACCATATTTATTAAAAGTAACTGGCCAAACTATTATTGGGCTCAAGTGCATAAAAATTACTCATTCATAAACACAAAGTAAGGTTATTTATCATAATAGTTTATAAATACCACTTCTATTGAACTTTTTGATCAAAGTAAAGAAAATTATAATTATGTACAATTGAATACTATTTACACTTAAGTAACGTACATGTGATAAATATCGATTAAAACTAAACAACATAAACACAAAGATTATGACCGCCAGCATAACGTCAATAAAGGTAAAAATGAATATAGCTCACGGGGAGCAACTAGATAGGACCCACAAAGTCACCTACTTTATTTGTGAATAAGACGATAACTATGATATTAGCAAGAAAATTAGAATCTGTGAGGAAAAGTCAGAAATTAATTTTTAAAAATAATTTATTGAAAAATAGAATAAAACATTTAGTATACCTAATTGCTTTATATTTAAGAAAGAATATAAAAAAAGGGAAAACTCTATTTACCGCGAGTTGGCTGATATCGATACTATAAAAAGATATGTATTTCACTATAAGAACGACGGAGCAAGTACATTTATATGAAAATATATATACATACACCGAAATTTTATTTTAAATTTTATCTGAACAACTCCCTGGTTTCTTTATTTGTAATAAATCTATTCTGTAAAATGACTTGTCAGAATGGACTATAAAAATTGTAAAACTTGGAATTTAAGAAAAAACTAGAACATTTTGAAAAGGGTTATTAGTAATGATTTAGATCAAGACAACAAAATGAACAATTTATTGACAGTTGTGAACATTGCGTTTCGTCGGGCCAATAATGCCATCGTCTGATTTAACACGAAATTTTAAATAATTTTTTGTGGTTTATACTTGTAGAAAATTGTAGAGAAATAAGGAGTTTGTTAAGGCGGCTACCATTAAGGCCCTTTGCAACCATTTCTATTTTTCTTGTAATAAATTTCCGGAACATATTACATCAGATTGATTTAATTAATAGTTTTGCTAAACCTTTCATTTATAATTGTAACTGATGATGTTAATTTTGGGATAATTGTCTTCTTTTCTTGGAATTAATTGACTCATAATAAATTATATAAGCTAATTTTTTTGGTCACATTATATATTCCATTAATTTTCTTACTTGAGTGGATATTTCCGTTGAAAATATAGGAACATAACGTCGTAAACGGTTCTGATCAAATCGAATTTTAAACTTGCGATACGTTACGTTGCCCCAAATACAGGTTTATATTTGCTACCTGACACAAATTAATAGTGAACTATTTTTTTAATAAGTTTAGCTTTTTTCATAAGAAACAAAAAAAAACATAAAAATATTTGCATTTTGATATGAAAATCGTAGACAACGTTTATCTTTGTTGATGGTGCCTACAAAATTATTCAAAAATTTACAAACGACCGTTAACTTTTAGTCGAATATTTATTTACAGAATTATATTTTGTCAAAAAAAAATACTGTTGTTAACATATTTGGTGTATATATGAAATGATATTTTATTTACTAAAATATGATTTCTTGACACCGAAAAATGGCGCCTGAAGATGATAGCATGGTAAACAATTCTTATTAAAAAAACCTGTTATAATATGTTACTCGTTGCTTTATTTCGATTCTCATTGTTTCCAGCCTTTTTGCTACCACGAAGCATACATTCAATATCGGATGTTTCGAACCGTGTTTACGTGCTGTTTACTTTATTTGTAACAGCGTCTAGCTGTACTTCATATAAGACATTTGTGATATTAACTGCGTCAGATGCTGTGAGGGCACTGAAAGCGAATTGAGAAACTAAACTTTATTGTGAGAGCGAACAACAACACTGTAGACGATGGATACGCGTTTTGCTATGAATCCATAAAAGCGAATTTTTATACGTAAGTTCTTTAGCATTATCTAAAAGAATAATTTTTACTATTGCAAATTAATTCAAAAGATTGGAATGATTGTCTGTGCACAGAAGCTAAGGTCGTTTACTTATTTCATTTTATTGTCTATCGAATCTACAATTAGCATTTAGGATCTATAATTAGCATTTAGGATTAGGGATTTGTGTAAATTGCGAAGAAAACAGAAAATATACTGGAATAAAAGCTAATAATATTTACTAAACAGGAAATATGTATTCCTTAAAATCAAAATGCGATGAATACAATAAGATTTACATATAATTTTCCGCATATTTTCAGCAATATCTTTAGAACATTGGTACTAGGTTTTGAAATCTTTACAACTTTGGCTTACAGCTGATACCCCACACGATATATATATATCAAAGAATTCTATTTTCTTTTGCCTAATTTGCCCCTCTAAAACGTCTGCATCTGCCTATGTTTTGAGTTCAAACTTCGAAAATATAAGCAGATAGTTACACTTAATCACTGTACCAAACTTTAAATTTCTATACTTAACCATTTTTACGAAAAAAATGGCTTGGAGATTTTCAATAATATGTCTAGAATTGCCTTACATCATATTATCAAATAGAATAGGAAGAGGGATCCTTCTACATGTTTAGTCAATCTATACCCTGCACGTTAAAGAAATTAATAAAATATCGATTACTTTATATTCTCTCTATGGAAATTTTGTATAAATATTTTAGAGATCAATTTTAAAGTATATTTATTGATATGCTTTATCACCATACGAAGTTTCAAATATTTACTTCGAAGGGTTTTAGGTAAAAACTGTTCTGACAGACGGATAGACAGAGGAACAGAAGGTAATACAGAGTGATCGATTACATAAGGCTTTAATTTTTTTCCTTTTCTAAAACGAAACCCGAAGTGTGATCACGTGAGCCGCGTTCTCATGTTGAGAATTCCTCACTAATATAATTACTTTGGTACGAATATATTTGGAGGTACAGTACGGGTAGGTATAGTAGGGCAAATCAATCTGAAAAGCGGTATTGCCGTACCACCTTTGTCTAGAAGTGATTCGATTTCTTTTTCAATTCTCATATCTTTGCACTGTATTTTTTAAAAAAAGATGCCTCAATATTTTTGTTTTAAATATTTACATACTAAAAGATTTTCTTTTCAATGAAGAGTGTAGATTTAATATAACTAAATAATAGCGAGACTTAGCCCTATTTTACAGGAAGTGTATTGTTGGATTCAATAACTATTTTTAAGAAATTACATCGTTTAATATTTCCTTCAAAGGAAGCCATGTGGGACTACCCTGCTCGACTACTTTTTAATTTTTTTTATCTATATTAAATACAAAGTTTAATAATATTTATAGAAAAAAATTACGACAAATATACAGAAAATTAGACTCTTTCACAGATAGTTTCAACAACATCTTCAATCTTAATTGATTTTCCGTATGACGTTACTAGTGCTATGTATAAATTATTTATATGTTCATGTTTATCAACAATTGATCTTTTTAGGAAAAACCCTTGCAAAACTCACAAAATGGAATCTACCATCTAGAACAGTAAAATGAGAAGGATGCTATTGTGTTAAATAAAGCCTCGTCTTCGTAATGGTTTGTTCCGGTGAAAAGGGCGTCAGTATAATGTGGCACGTGATTCCAGAAGAAAAAACTCCTCGTTATTCTTACGGGCTTTTGTTTGTTTATTTTTTGTTTTTATTTTTTTAAACCCCGACCCTAAATGGAGAAGCATATTTATTTTCGCTTTCTTATATACGCGAATGCTGTGAAATTATAATGCAAAGGTTGGCCGTAAAATATAACAAAAAAATGAGTAGGTACATACGAGCAAAGATTACCGTACTAAGCAATAATACTTATCACCAGCCCCGACACATACAGGTAGTGGACCTAGACTAGCAAGAGAGCAAATATAGGCTGCATAAAGTAGGTGAACATGAATGATAACAATTCACACTTTTATTAGAAGTAACGTTAAACTAATGAAAAGAAATCAAATTTGTTTTAAATTCAATAAAATTACAATATCAAATTTATTGCACTTTTTATATTTTTTTTGTTTATTTCAGGTAAACACATAATTAAAGTTGTGACAATAATGTGAAATAATGTGAGTCATAAATAATTCCATATATTTATCGAGAAGAGCTGTTCCATTTGAAAGAGAAGACGTATTTCTTACAACACATGTTTCCGCAGTTCACAGTATAATTGTTCATTGACATAAAGAAGCTTAGTTTTTCAGTTCCTTTCCAGTGCCCCCGCTACCGTGAGCGCCGTTAATATCGCAAATGTCTGCGATGAAATATTATTAGATATTGGAACAAAGTAAGCAAACTGCGAGTAAATGCGTTTGAAAATATTCGATGGGGAATTTTTCTAGACGGCAGCACTATGAATGGTTACGGTTGATTTGATCGAAATAGGGAAATCAGTGACGTTTTGTTATAAGACATTTAATATTTGGTGTCGCCTTTTGTGTGAGAACACATTTATAATTATTTTATGTTTGTCATTACTATTCGTTGAACACTATATACATTTTACGTAGTCGATATAAATTTTCTGTAATGGCATGCTAAATTGGCCAAAAATTACTGACTAATTTATATAAATTTGAAATAAACGTATGTAAGACTTTTAAACAAGAGTAAATATTTAATTGTTGATAAAATAATAAAGATAAACACTTATTGAACATAAAGCAACAGTCCAAGGATATACTTCGTACTTTGCTATCTTTTCTATTCTTGTTTTTTGTTTTTTTTTTAAACTTAAATCACCAATTTGTAGTCAAAATGACAATCGTACCAATTTATGTCTTTCGTGGGTATAATAGGCAATGCGTGCTTAACAGTATTTGAGCGTTTTATACTCCATTGATTTTTTTAGTAAATATAGTAATATAATAATTTACAGAGTTTAATTAATATATCCCAACCTTATCATTCTCACGAGTGCTTCAGTTATTGGGATATTTACTTCGGGTCGATGAATTAATGAATGTTTAATGGAAGAGCATATTAAACTTATTTACGTTATTTGGTTATATCGTTATTATGCCTTTGTGTTTATGTTTTTGTCTATTTATTATTATTAAAATATAAACAAACTGATGTTTTTTAAATTATATGCTATTCGCTAATGCAAATTGATTTTTATGTTGCTTTGTTTCAATTCGACTTTTTAAACTCTATAACGAAACATCTCAAATGATAGATAATCTGAACATTTCGAACGAGACCCTACATATCGGATGGAAGTAAAACTAAGAACAATCTTGAAACTAAAATTCACGCGCCGACGAGTAACAAAGATGCAAATGATTTTATCGAGAGACTCGATTTCATCTAAAACTTAGTCTGATAGAATTTGATAAACTTAAACTAGAATGGATTCTGATCCTTCGTTTAATACTCATTAATAGAAAAGAATAAGGTAAGCGCAACTTCAATAGTATCCTTTGTGCAATCGACTCGAAACAATAAAACTAAAGAAAAAAATTTGTTTGGAAGAGCAAGGTAGTTGAAACAATTTTTGGAACATTCGGGACATACAACAATAAGAAATGTAGTTCATACAATATCAAAAAGTCAACCAAGAGCCACTTGTTGAACTAATCATAACAATATCTTTACTTACGAAAAACGATACAGTGGACACCTTATTATTAACGCATCATTATCTGGCTATTTTTATATGACCGATAAGTTTTTCAAGTAAATTAATTCATGAAGTCCGTAATCTACCTTTTTTTTCAAACCATTATTCAGTATTTACAAAAAAAGTTTCTGGTAAATTTGTATTAAAATAAATCTCTTTATATATTTTTCAAAATAATATTGTATCTAACTTTATGAAATCATTGTTGAACAGGTATTTTTTCCTAGAAACTATTGAAATGTTTATAGACAAAATGCTTTTATTGTAAATTTTCTCGCAAGCTCAGCAATAATCGTAGATTACTAAATTGGGTTAAAATAGTGTATTCCTTAGGAGATCATCGTAACAACGTTATGTTAAAAATAAACTATTATATTATCAAGTATCAGTACAAAGGTATAAATAAATATATATAATAATTGTAAAATTGGGTTAAAAGGATTTATTCCTTAGGAGAATTATCGTAATAATATTACGTTAAAAGTAAACTATAATATTATCAAGTATCAGTACAAATAGGAATTTATCTTAAGCAAACATTGAACTCCATCTTTATTCTCATTTGTAAATTAATTTTGAATTAAAATGTATAACGCTTTCCTTTGAAATCCTTCTGGCTTGGACACGATTACCTTAAAATACAATCAAAACTGTTAAATGTTGTTTTTCTAATGTTAATAAATATGTAAAGATCATGACTTATCCCAGGGAATGAACGACGGTACGAACAAAAGACCCTAATTTTGCAGGTCTTCAATTACAATTTATATAAAGGGATATTTGCCTCTTCATTTAATCATTAATGTATTATATGGTGACTGAGTCTTTTATTGACGGTTATTGTCGGATTTTTTAAATAACCAAAAGTTGAGCTGAACGATATGTAGATTAAACATGACAGGTGTGCTGAGATATAGGAAAATCTTGCACAATTGATTGTTTATGCTACACTCATCTATTTATTGCTTGTGACCATTATTTTTTTAAAATAAAATTGTAAAATAGTTGAGCATATACTCTAATGACTATAATAAACAGAATAAAAAAAATTAACAGATTTAAATATACTAATATAAATGATCGTGTACTGGATGCAAGGAAAACCTTAATTGAAGTTTTTGACTATAAAATGAGAAACTTCTTCTTTTCTTACCGAGTCAGCTGTTTGTTCTCACATAGAAATGTGTTTCATTTTAATATCATTGACATCACTATAAAATGTTTCTCAGACCGAGTGGTTTTTTTTTCATTTCCGTATTTCAATTATTGCAAAAGCTACTGCGTTTTATAGCATAGCGTTCCATTCAAGTACAACAAAAGTGAGAAAAAAAGAGATCTTAAATGTAATTCCGAAAGCAATTAACAAAAAAAGACACAGATTGAGCAACATTAAAAACATACAAAAAACTTAAAATTATGCCTACGTTGTATACCATTCGGAGAGACCGAAGTTACAATTTTGAAGTCCTCAAACACTCAAAGTTTTACACGGATGCCTTTAAGCAAAATTAAAGTCCTGTCTATTTTAGTACTTAGTAGAACTAAAACTAAATAATTTTGTTAAAAAAATGTAATTAAAATGTACATTGCAAGTGGTCTATATATTCAGCATAGAATTTTGAATGACTTCTTTATACAGTTTACTAATATTATGTAACGATATTTCACGTCTAAATTTTTCAACTGGCCTTCTAAAATTATTAACTGAAATAAGTATTTAACATTAATATTATTACTGTTTCATAAGCAGTTCCACGTAAAATAATATATATAATTTACTAAAGCAATCCTCGATTTTAATTTTCACTATGATATATCTAACATTAGAAAAAATAAAAAAGCTTATTAAAAAATAAAAATTGTTTAGCCCTGTCGCTTCCTTTGTTAGACTGTACCAGTTTTATTGTTTCTTCTTATTTAATTAAATGAATATACGGTTTCTCAGTGAAGCAAACATTCAATTCGTTTTCATCCGTCTTACTTATCAAACTAGGAATTGGAAACCATGCAACTAGCTGTGGAAATATAATATTTGAAATGTGAAAGGGTCTCCAAGTAAAAATAATCAAATAAATATATTACATTTCAAATTTTAATTATTATGTTTAATGACATTTTATACGAATTGTCACTCTATCGATATCGGTGAATGTTATATAAAGTGAGTTGGTCAATTCGCGCGGCAGGAAACGGTTTTGCGGTAGAAAATATAAGACAACAATTTATAATTCTTTTTTATTTGGGCCTTTATTACGGAGAAATAATTTATTTTACAATAACAAGATATTTTTCATTTTCAATATTTTCTGAATCATAGTTACATATACACGTTTCCCTATCATAAACAGAATGACGTAAAAAAACTTAAAGAAATCACTATATAACCAGTGTAATATATTCTCCTTTCTGCAAAAATAATATTTGTATTAGTCATTAAATAAAGACCATTAAGGTGTTACGTGCGTCGTATTATCGCTTTAATTATACCGCGCAGCGCTCGGTGTGCGTGCGCTGTAGGGTTCTTAGTCCTTGCTGTAGCGTTGACACGGTGTATCTAGAGAATGGGATAACGTATTATAAAATTGGTTGATTGTACCATTATATCTTAAGCACCTTCAATATTAAGATTATGCATTAAGCGTTAATTACATTATATTTTTAAACTTTTACATAACAATCGTGTTATCTAATCAAGTCAGCTGTGCAAATATTGTAGTTTAGAACTTTTAAACTATTTTAAAATTTATAGCAGCTTAATAATATTTAATTATAGAAAGTTCACTTTAACGTTTCTTGGGTCAATACTAAAGGCAGATTTAAATATTTGTCTGCTTATGACCTTTTAGTTGTATATATATAAATATATATATATATATATATATATATAAATATATATATATATTTATATATATATATATATATATATATATATATATATATATGGTTTCGACTAAATTAGGTCCTATTACTATATTCAAGTGGACAAAACGGATAAAATAAGAATTAATATATTTCTCTAAATTATTTTAAATGTCCTTAAGGAATCACGCAAAAACCTAGTACTTTAATTAAAACAATTACGCCATCAGCGCGTTTCAGGACCATTTGAAAAGTAATAAAGATAATATTCAACAAAAAAATGATCATTAAAATGTTTTACATCATCAAGTAAGAATAAAATCTCTAGCAAAAAAATTTCCTTGCCCATTGTATGAGGAAGAGCTTAGAACATAAAAACATTCCAAATATGAAGCTTTAAACCATAAAAAAAGAGATAGTGAAGTTTATAAATTAAATTTGGGCTTAAATTATTTTTATGGGGGCATAACTCGTCGCAGTGTCGTTTCCTCTGATCGCATAGACCTTACGTATTTTTACAGGTAAACAGTACTAAATATTAAATGTAGGACGATAAAAGTTATTTAAAAGTACAGCATTTATCTTGTTGGTATTGCACTAGTTAAAATTCACGTAAAACATACCTTGCTCGCGCTTTACTCGATGCAGGTAGTCAGTCATACTTTACAACTGAAAACTTAAAAAACAAAATGGGCTTTATTACACTTAGCACAGTACCTATTTGTGTCTCAGGCCGTAATTACTTGAAATTTAATATTTAAGAAAGCTTTTAGATCAATATGTGTTCTGTAATTAATGCCTGCAATTTTAAAGCGAAATATTTGGTAATTCTTAAAATTACAGGTCATTTGCCATATTCTCCTGTTTTTTTTCTATCATTGCCACTGCAAAATTTGATCCAATTTAGGTATCCTGAATTTTGTAATATGTCTGATGTTGACATTCATGACTCATCATATTAGGAGCGGATGTATTTTTCATACATGAAGTATTTAGACCAAAACTATTAGGACCAATTTTACTTATTTTACAAAATTTAAAACTTGACTGGTTAGTAGTTGGACCGGAAATTCCCATCGGCATAATTAAAAAAAAAATATTCAGTATAATGTCAGCAAAAAAAAATTAACTGATTCTAAAATTTATATTACACACGAGCATGAGAAATGTGAAAAACATTTCATTAATCATGATTCTAAAGGTGTGAATAACAGGAAATTTTCAGATTATATGCCGTTGTGAGACTCGTCTGAAAAATTAGGCGAATCATACCACAATTTTAAATTTTTTTTTTTTAATTCAAGGGAAAAATTTGTTACAAACATAAACATTACACACACTGTACACGCAATTAAAAAAGCGAAGAAAATAATTACTCAAATTTAAACAATGAAAAGAGTAATCTAATTTTAAATAGAGAAACTAATTGAATTCTAATAATATGATTAAAAATAGAATTGATTCTAACGTAAAAGATTAACTTATTAAGAGTCGCAAACAAATTAAAATTAAATTATCAATAATTTTTTGAATGAGAATAGCAGATAGGCTTTTTCGCGGCAAACACAGTCTCCGACTTAAAGACCTGCAGCGGCATCGAGCGAAGGAAGTCGCACTGCTGTGATTCACAGTACAGTAGCGCAGGCGTGGATGAGATGGACCAGCCAATAACGGTGCAAGCAACCGAGATAAACCAGTCAATCACGGGGTGGCGACTCTTTTGTAATAATATTTGCTTCTATCACCTAGAATGGTGTTTTTAAACTAGAAAAAGCATTCCTCGAGACACACGTTTAAAACCCTTAAGTACATGTTTATGTACTCAAACTTGTCTTATGTTTACTCTAACCTTAACAACATATTCTAGGTGCTCACGATTGAATTGGCGTATCTTGTGTCACTGGGTTAATTATAGTTTATCGAGAGACATAGGATACTTTGTGTTGTCTACTTACCTTAAGTAATTTATGATTCTTTGTGTAAGGCATGGACAAATAAAGTAGCAAATGATTTTCATCGATTTCGATGCACTTTAGAGACGGAAAAATCGGAAAGGACGACGTCATCTTTCATTGTGTATTGCGCTATGCCTGTATAACTTTCATTTGAACACATTTTTGAATGAAGTTAAAAGTATATAGCTCTCAGTCTATTTTGAATTTCTTTAGTATGAGATCGAATATTTTCAAACTTTTTTCACATATTTTTTTACTTTAAGACACTAAGATAATCGTTTTCTTTTTGTATTAAAAGTGTTAAGTGATGAATAAAATGGTAAAATGTGACAAAATGTTTAAATGATTTTAATCTAAATACTTTGGCCATTGATTATGGTAAGAATAAACATTTTAGAAATTTAACATGGCGGCCTTAATAACACTTCATATAAGCCAAACCACGACCATATAAATTTATGCAAATATGAATCGCACTGCCGCAAGCAAATATATTTATATGCGTCTATGCTTTCCTAAAGTTGGTGGGTAAATTTATTATGCTGATAACGCCATACGCGTTGGGGGAGGGTGCTAGTAGGAGGAGTGTGGTGCTCCCTCCACCGATTTTTGGCTTCAACACGACCGTGAAGATATTTGTGCGTATGCGCCTTCTGGATTACTTCATATTCTAAAGCTCGTTGTCATATAATATAAAAATCAATAATTAAAAGCATAATATGTGAGTTGAGTCGATCGTTAATTAAAGTTCCTAAGTTTAGATTGCGAAGTGAGTGGTATGTGGTGTGAGGAAATAACGTGAAGGAATAATTCATGAATGCACCACCTCATAAACCACGTAAACTGACACAATAATCATACAACATATTTAGCAGACCGAATACTTACACACTTAATAAAGACATAAGATCAATATTTTGTTAGCTACTTTGATATTCATTAGTAGATTAAGCCGAAACTTGTTAAAGGAGCAGATCGAAATAAACATAAATTGTCAAACAATTAAATGATTTGATGTGTGTGAACACAGCTCTTGTGAAGTAGCTCCGACAAATTACTATATTAACTGAATTGCCAATGGAAGTTACAATTTCCTAGTATAGAAAAGACACTGACGGAGTATTATTTCAATGTCGTGTTTTAGATCAATAAAATGTTTATTAAATATCAACAGTCAGAGTGTAATAAAGGTACACCAGTATACCCATACAACTAGAGACGTAACAAATGAACATATTTTTTCTTCATAAAGAGTGAAACTGGCAATTCAAATGTGCATATGTGTATGTTCACTATGTGCATATTTGACTTAAATATAATTTCTGGCTTTATTTGTTTTTATTGAAAAAAAATGAAATTAATAAAGAAATACAGAATAACAAACGCGTAACATCTAATGGACGAGAATAAAAAAAAAAGAAAGTTAACGTACTTGAATCAATTAAACAAAACACCTATAACGTTTTAGATGTCATAAAATATACAGAAATGCAGTTCGTATAAAAAACACTCTTAATCAGCTTGTGGGTTTTATTGAAATTCCTTTTCATATTGCTTAGCTAATTACACTCACGTTTTTCTTTCTTATGGAAAACAAAATTGTGTATATTAACATTTTTATTTATAAATTATATTTACCAAACTTCAACACGGTTTTGGTATTTTGGTAACCTTATAATGGCTGAAGTACTAAATTAAGTTTTTCTCTAATCTTATCTTTGATACGCAATATTTTACCTGAAAATATTATTTGTGCCTTTTTGCAAATATGTATATATATATATATATATATATATTACAATAAAATGGTATATATATATATATATATATACAAATATATATATATACCATTTTATTGTAAACTAGCTCTGCATACAACTTTTGCAAAACAACAATTTTTTTTCTCTCATATATTGCTCCTAGGTATATAATATTACCATATCGAATTCCATCAAAATCCGTCTAGTTGATTTTGCGTGATATCTGCTCAAATTAACATACAAAAACACAGATAAAAATTAAAGAATAATATTTTTCTTACTTTGTGTTATTATTTGGTACCCCAAATTAAGCACTCTTTTTAAATATTTTCAATGTATTGAATTCACTCTCTTACAATTTCATTATATGTATAGATAAGGTATAGAAAAAAATATATGTAGAATTGATAATTATATTTTTCAATAAATAGAAACCCTTTCCTAAAATCCATAGTTACTACTTATACTTAAAAAAATACAAGGACGATAAGTAATGTTGCATTGTGATATTACAAAATTGTGGAGACATAATAATATGTTGATTCATTGTCAAATTTCCTAAAATTAGCTATTAGTTATTTGACAAAAATATTTTTTATGTGAAATTCAATAAAGAGCAATATTCTTTATTTAATTATTATGAGTTTTACATTTATACACAATGATTTCAATTATAAATGTAATCAGTGAAGCGGTTGAACCAAATAATAATACAACAAAACAACCCAGCATATTGTGTAAGTTTAATATCAATTCGTTCTCGTGATTCTTGTGTTTTGAATGAGCAAGATTGACTTTTGTTTCGTAATCTCTTCGAATTTTTATGTCGATTCCACATTCTTGAATACTTCTTAATATTTCACTTACAATATCGGATAATGGTGAGTAAAGTGGCATGTATATAACGGAAGGACTAGATACAATTTTCTCAGATAATATTGTAACTCGTTGGTCTATTGTAAAATTCTTTAATAAGTAAAGCGTTGCTTCCAAGTTTTCGGCGAACATCATATCTAAAGCTCCACTTGCCATCTCAGAAATTCCGGATTCCACATCGGACTTCTTAAGTATTTCATACTGGTCAATAATACCCTTTTCATCCTGATAGAATAAACTCATACGACGCACGCCTCCGTAAGCTCCAACGCAGGCTCGGGCTTCTTCGAAAGTGCTTAAACTTGGAAAGAAATAGTTTTCTTTTAAACTATTTACTAGAGCCCCTTGGTATGAACTTCTAATAAAGAAACTAAACCATATCCACATTATGAAAATAGAGGATAAAAACTTAATTCTGGGAAAATTTGAAACCGGATGTCCCAACAATATTTCCGTCCATGGAATGTCAGAATTTTTGAATATCGATGTTAAAACTCTATCTCGAATGCAGTATCTAAAAGTGGTCCTGGTTAAGATGGTAATGAAATACATTATTACGCAAGTAAGAAATAGTGCTATTCTTAATTGATAGCGAAATGGATAAAGCAATTTCTCCCACAATGGTTTCATGACGGGAGGCGGTGCAACCCAAACTATATCAACATTTTTGTACGGAAACGAATTATGAAAATCATTATATCTGTCGAGAGTTAAACTGTCTGAGCACATTGACATGTTCGCTCGTCCATACATTACGTCACCCAAGGAACCGGTCCATACTCCATCCTCAAGAGTTCCGTATCCTTTATTATCTTCTGGAACAATCATCGTCAACAAAACATTCAGTTTTTCTGCAATGACGGATAATATTTTACCATCTATACCATCGAGTGAAACGTACCCATCCGGTGAATCTGAATTTATCTCCATAAACGGCTGATTCTCGAAGGTCGAAACTATTAAAGGACATTGGTGAAAATTTTGAAACTTGTCTGCAAACAATTTTAATCCTGTTAAACTCTGATTCTTATAAGCGGTAATTACCTTCGTCGGTCTTATGTTTTCACATCTCCTTTTTGATATTGGGTAATATGTGTAGACGTCGATACAATCGCCATCATTCGTACTAAGAAAGATAATATTTGTAACTCTGTATTGCCAACATAACTGAAAAGCCCGCTTAGCATTGCAACGATATTGTTGCTTGGCAGAGCACGCGACGATAAATTTTCCAGTATTATCAAAATCGGGTATACTTGCAGTTTCCAGGAACCGTTCCATGTCCATTATTCTCTCAACGTGTATAATATATTGTCTGATTCGGGATCCATATTTAGTGTCATTAGAACCCTGGAGCGTTTGAACGACAATATTACCTTCGAACTTTGAATATTTCGGGCCTGAAGATAAGTAATTATACCTCCATATTAGAGTGGTATCCAGAATATCGAAATAGTTCATAGCGACATCGATTGAAAACGCCCACAAAGGATTAATGTCAACCACATCTGATCTGTCTTCTAATATACGCATATTAACACATTTTCCTTGTTCAAAAAACAAACTACTTGCTAGGATTACAGTAAGTAAGAAGAAAGGACTTTCTGGCCGCATTATACAAATGTGTACTTCGTACTGAGGATGAAAATATTCAAATGTGATCAGCAGTAGAGGATAGCAGCAAATACTGCGTCAATAGTAATTTTTCAACAATATTTTATTCATGCGTAATGACTCTATTAGAGTAATATGTTCATTTTAAACTTTATGAAACATGATATCAGCATTAACTGGTGATGCGTCGATAATGTCAACCTTTTCTCGTTAAAATTGCCTACATTTTAGTTAAATGTTAGTTTTATTTTATATTTCATATATAATGTGACGCTTGTTTATTTCATATAACTAAATGACAAAGTTGCTTTGAGTATTTTAATAGTAGATTTTTTGTTAAACACCTCGGATTGTCATGGGGCAAACTTTGCACCGCATCAGTTTTTGACAAGTCTCACTAATAATTGTAAAATTATTTTAATGAAACAAAATCGATCTATTATCTTAATTTAATAATGAAATATGAAAAATGATATATGGATGAGTTACCCTTTGCGTGGGCCGCTGGGATAGCTGAAAATATATTTTTTGAAATCTACCAGTTAAATCATTAATTTCAGCTACATTTCAGCCTAAATCGCCTGGAGGAAGGATTTATGTTTTCACATGTAACTAGTTAAAACGATCATAATTAATCGGTTACGTTAAAATATAATATTCAAGTGAGAATAAATTAACCTCAGTAGCCCTTAGTTATGCATTCCCTTCAGCAAGTCGTTGACTATTGTGTATGTAATGATGTAATTAAACAATTACGATTTGTTTGTTCCATTGCGTATGAAAGATGTTTCAGATATAATGTGATGCACATGAAATGTAACTTGCGCGATATTTCTATGCATTTGCTATGCGTTCTTGGTTTATATCACTGTTTTGTTTGTATTATTTCTATATATGATACAAATTATAATTGATTCAAACACCACATTACATTGTTCACTGTAAATGCATAACGCAAACCAACGTTTACCTTCATCGTATACTAAATTGACATATTCCGTAAAAGAGTTTTATTTTATTGTAATTGGACAAATTTGCTCCGGCGGTAGTTTTAGACAAATTTTAATTTTTTCAATGCAAATGATTTGCGTAAGGTGGAAAATACTAGTGGGTATACTCTATAATGATTAATTGTCATTGATAAAATCTTGAAATGTTTGGCTAAAAACATAATTCAGTAATGGGTGATTCAATTTGCTAACTTTTTCTCAATGCAATTCTAGCATTAGATAATTGTTTTAGTAATCGTAATATAACATGAGATCGGACGCCATAGGTTAACTTGTACTATTATCACGAAATTAACATTGATTTTGATGTTAGTTATTTTTGTGCAAAGTTTAGTAGAATAATTGGTGTACTTTTAGGTTATCTACTAATTATGTAACGAAAGTTTAAATATACGTAAACTTTTCAGATTATTTTAATTAGGTATCAATAAGCACAATCATTTCGAAATTGAATAGGATTGTTTGTTTTAAATCTACATAACAAACAAATAAGTACACATTAGATTCTTTAGCTTAAGCCATCATTTTCCCAAATAATTTCCGTGGTCTATTTACCCATTCAGTATGAATTTAAATCAAAGTATATTAGAGGTTTAGTAAGTTAACAAGGGGAATATTTCAATCTTGCAGTTTAATGTACCCAAGTTGGTCCTTATGTGTAACATAACCAAATCGGCCTTTTACGTTCAATTGTTTTTTCTTTTTATATGAATCCTCACTCTAACTTCTTGTCATATGGTTCTAGATCAATTATTGAGTGATGTTCAGGCTTACATATAAATATATTACATCAGCGATAACATACGAATCATCTATTAAGAAGATAATACCGATAGCTCCATAAACTGGCCATTTTATCTACATTTAAGATAGAGACGTTTAAAAAGTTTTAAGACCTAGTAATTCAGGCCAGTCAAGAAAAAGTTTCTCTTTATACATATGATAAATACATTAATTTTTGGGTTTCGTTCTCGTAATAACAGCGATTAGAAAGCGTAGTTGCCTGCAGTCTTTAATGACTATATATGAAGTCTGATTACATATTATTTAATGCCAAATTGCCAGATATGAAATCTATAAAAAAACTACCAAAAATCTGGAAGCTTACTTTAACAATTGGAGGAGTCACTTGATCTTATTTACAGTTCAGTAGTTAAGAAACAATCGGAAAATTTCCTTCCAAAATAGTACGCCAAAATAGACTAAATACCTTGTTTGAGACTGGATGAAGTTTATCAATAATATCAGAGCAATTGCAGTATTCATGGGTCTTGAACCTGTATTATTGAAAACCGCATAGGTATTGATATAACAATTTATATTTATATAATTTGAGAAATGTTATTTCGGTACAAGATTTATTTATTTACTCTCTCTTTTGGAAGTGTATGAATAGAAAAACAGGATAAGTGAAATGGCTATGTGTTCATATTACTTTGAATTTACAAAATATTACAGTCAAACATAATTGTAGTATTCCTTTTTTGAAAATTAAATATTTCCAATCATAACTAAAAATCTCTGATGTCCATGTGTAAAAATCATGGAGATAAATTTGATTACACACAAGATATTTCAAAGAAATAAATAAACATTTACTTTTTTATTATTTAAAGTTTTACAGGAAAATTAATCTAAGACGTTGTGGTAATCTTATCACTATTGAATTTTATTAGTCCAATAAAATATTCCTTTCTATCCTAAATATTCTCGACGAAGAATTTGTTGCACAGCGGTTTAAAATAAAATGTTGGATGCATTGTGTTTGTGTAGAGCTAATTCTATAACTACAATATATAATATAATATATTTAGAATACAGAAAAAGAAATTGATCTCATTTTTAAACTGCTTTTGAATCCCACCAAAGAACTTTTTTGATCGATCCCTCTGAAATATAGACACGGGAAAAATCGACTCTTTTTGCATCTATGAACATTTCTGTAAAACAAAAATTGATACTTTCGATTTAATGTCAAAAAAATAAAAAAAGAAATATGTATAAAATGGACGATAACAATGACACAGTCAATGATACCGATGGCAATGAAAGCTGAAAATTAAACCGCTATAATTTCAATATCATATTATTAATATATTGTTATAATTTTGATAATATGCATTTATAAACAGTACTTCAATGTACCTTTTTCCGCGCCATTGTCTATTAATTTACTTGACGTGTGCTTCATAAGCGATCGTCCGCCATATTTTTGTAATTTAATTCATAGCGCTAATATTAGGAATAGGATCTAAAGAAAATTGAACCTCGCACCGCGCTCCTTCATAGAAATTGACATTACATAGCTGTGCGACCATTTTTAGAATGAGTTTCTTTCGAAGTGCCTTCAAAATGTCTAATGAGTATAATAAATTTACATGATGTTTTCAACCGATAATGTTCTGACTGACCATTGCATTGAATCAATGATCCACGTAGATGACGCCTATTTTTAATTTAAGAAATGTTTGATGCAAGTATTGTCTTGGCAAAACTTTGGTTTCTCAAAGTTCCGAATTTTAAAAGGAAAAACGCAACTCTTATGAGATCTCTTACCTGTCCATTCATATCACAGCCATTTTTCTCAGAAACCACTCATGTGTGATTTGGCACAAGAATAAAACATTTTAACCTGCTTACATAACAATAGCTAAAATTTAAATATGTTCATTAGTTTTTTTTTAATAAATTCCATACACAGTGCAGAGTGTCGTTTTAATGGGTCAGTTAGTTGTGAGGGTCTCAAAAATATTTATTCCATAATTTTATAATTTATCATTTTCAAAGATATACTAAAAAGTATACAAAAAATATGTATCCCACCCCTATTTTGGATACTCAATCTAAAATTATGAAAAAATATTAATTTTGGAAGCGTGATGAAAAAGGTAATTAGATCCGAACTAAAATTATGATAAAATATGGGTTTTCAGAAGCCTTTGCAAAAGTTGTAGGAAAACTATAGCAATGATCATAGATATTTTTCCAAGTTTTTACGACATCAAAATAAAAACCATTTTTTTGCAGGCACTTGATATATCACAAACAGTTTTACAGGAGCAGAAATGAATTTTCATAATGTTGTTTGAAGCTGTTGGTTCCGTCATTTTTATTATTACGAGATTTTTTTCTCGGTTCCAATCCTTCAGGAGGCATTGAACTAATTTTAAATTGCTGGACTTGTATAAACTCTTTAAATATGCTGTTTTCTTTTATATAAACTCTTTTAATGTGCGGTGTTCTTTTAATATATGTATTGAACAACGTGTTATATAGTTTTGTTTTTTAAAAATTGAAGTTATAAACAATTTAGTTCTATATTAACTTAAATTTTCACTATTTTTGCGCTATAGAGTGCGAGGATACATTTGATGCGTTGGCATCGTTGTTTTTTATTCTGAGTTTTTGTTATAAATATTTTATCACTTCTAGGTTCATCATAATTTTTTCAGCAATTTTATGCAAATGTACAATTTTATTAATTCTGCAATTTCCTTAATTTTCTAAACATTTTAATTTTTCTGCATTTCTATACATTTTTATTTTATGTAAAACTCAATTTATCTTGATATTTTTTTTAAACATCCTGCTATTTTCTTTCACACACAGAAGAGTTGATAGGCCTTAACAATTTAAAATAACTACATTGGCTTCATAGTGTTGCTTTAATAGCTTCCTAATAATTTGTGCATTGGGTGGATTATCAGTTACAAGTGCAGTAATTTCCTTAGAGAAAACTGATAGTCCGGATTCTCATCAAATCATTTATTATTTTTCCGTTATCACATCAGCCTTCGTAATCTACGAATCTACAGTTTTTATTCCTTAATCTAGTCTTTTTAAAGTATTTACATAGTAAAATTTATGATGTCTTGCATCCAGAGTTCATAAGTCATTCATGGAGTTGCCACGCCTTTAATTTTTAATGGCATTAAAAATTTAAATTTTTTTTCAGATGGTGTGATAATATTTGAGATTATTTCAGTTCTTTAAATTTACTTTTGATTTTGGTATAGGTCCCTTGTTCCTGCAAAATACCATGGGCCTTTATCCCTTCTGTCAAATTTTCATTTCTTTCACTTAAAGTACAGTACTGAGTGGATACGTATTTGTTGTTTGTGTGCAAAAAAACACAATAATGTTTTGTTGGAATTTTAAATAGAGATACGTAGCGAAATGTGCAAGAAATGGATTTCCCATCCCTCTTTCTTTTAAAACAAAAAATAAAAGAAGACAAAATTAGTATAAACTGACTTGAGGATCACAATAAAATTAGCTAGAAGATTATAGCGGTTATCCTAGGTCTTGCAGTCTTTAATAATTCGTGATGTTATTACTCCTTTAAAAGGTGCAAGAGAAATACATTGAAACGTTGGAAAATAAAATGAACATTTATAAATATTTTATTACCAACGCTTCGTTCTTTTAAATGTTTAAATGTTCCTTAGTGCGTAAGAAACTCTGCTTGTGTGAGTTACATTCGTAATTAAAATACTTATTTAATTTAAAAAAAAAAACTTTTTCTACGTGCAGAATCCCTGTTATGTATAAATTTCTCCTAAATAATTTAATATTATATATTTACAGATAAAATACTCCTTAAAATTAAAAATGATCTGTCAGTCGAGAGACAAATTTCATATCTCCCCACATTAAATTCTGATTACTAGTATCTTATTTAAATATGATATATCGCTTTACTTATTTCAAAGGTTATCCCCTTCATAAGAGAATCAATAGTCGTGATAATTTCACATTTTTCTGTACGTATTTGATTTTAAGTTTACTAAGTTTAATAGCAAAAAAGATTACATTACGTAGAGACTACTTGACTAGTGCCTATTCTTTATAATGTCATAAATAAATTATTTTATTGGACCACATATTATTTCCAGATACATTTCATACACGTGGTAGTTTAGAAAATTTAACGAAATGTAGGTAATTTTCTATAATAGACGATGCTGTTTAATCTCCATAAGTTTGTCTTCCCACAATAGTTGCACATGATAACCGATTCCGGAATTATTATCCGGAATGGATTAAATTAAATAGACAATTAATATATTATGCAACAAAATACGGATAAAACAATCAAAATGGAACGAAGATTACAACGATAGTAAATATACACAGCGTGTTAAGGAAATAATTATTAACGTGCGACGAGATATTCTACGTCATCGGAAACAAAGAAATAAACGCATCGCGTTCAAAATTCATTTCTTTACACCCAAGCAAATCATATCACGCGGTGCTTTCGACGACACAGCCCATCCTTTTTTATTAGTAAAAGTGGACTGAAAGTTGTTCACTTTCTCACGTGAAACTCGGGATTGTGCAATAAATAATCTACCAAACATAGTCATTTCAAAGACAGGCCGTATCTCCAATACGGCCTGTCTTTGAAATGAGTCTTGAGTCATTCAAAAAAATTGAGCCTTTTGTGCATTAAAGACTCTGTTCTTTCGATTTTCGATTAACAAGAAAATTTTGTTTTTCACAGAATAAAATCGTTACGTGCCATTATTTTAAATGTTTTTGTATATTCTGACCTGTGACTTATAATTATTCATATTTTATTTCTTTAGGTTTTTATTTACGTAATTACTGTAATATTACCTGCGTTATTAATTATTCGAAACATTGTTTTCAATTAAAGATTACCATTTATTAATTGAAATTTTGGTATTTAATGATAACTAATTAAATCTTTAGTAATTAATAAATAAATTATTATATGCGACAATATTCTGCTAACAACTTCATATCGAAATAACAGTTTTATTTTCACCAAAAAATACATCAAAGCACTCGGTAATATAATTTTAAGAAATGATTTTTTATGTTGAAAAATTGTAATCTTACTCTTTCACAAATAACAATAATGAAGAGAACTAACAAATGTGAAACAATGTGAAAATAATTGTGAGATATAACAAATGTGAAAATAATTATAATGATTATTCCGGGTCATATTCGCATATCTAAACGCAAATAAAATAATGAGGTCGATTAAAAGAAATTAAGTTTTATGTTTTATTTGACCTATTTTCTTATATTTTCTAAAATGCCAATTATAATTAACACTGTTTACAGGTTTTAAGGAGAAAATATTTTAGCACCTTAATTATTTTTCAACTCCTTGTAATTCGCGATTGCTGAATACATATTAAATGATCGATCATTATGTGAAGACCATGACCGTGATGCACCACAATTCTTTTGATCTGTGAACGCGAAAAGAAAAACAACAACAGCGCCAATGTTAATGGAGATTATCAGCAATCGGCTATCACGGACCGCTGGGCCTCATAACATTGAAAACTGAAAGATCAATGGAAGCCAACAACGGTGGCAGCAGAGTTAGTGCCATACAACGCAAAAAGTTTTAAAAAATCACCTTGCTTAAAATTTTCCATTGTTCGACGGCGCAAATAAACACGGACGTTAATCATTTTGACATACTTCATAACACTTCACGATATTGCAGATTTGTGTGTGGGAAGATGTGTATCCTTCGATTATTGATTCACTGAAAATTAATATCTGGAGACATATTTTCAATATCGAATCAATTTTTTATATCATCTCCATAAAATATCGTCGCCGTGGTATGTAGGGTTGATCACAAGGCATATACGGCCTTTGACGATGCGGCACACCGCGGGCAATTGAACCTGGGTTCAATTCCCGGACGTTCTTCGAACGGGACTGGACTGGTGTTATGGTTGGCTGTAAGAAATTGCTCTCGTAGCAATAAGTCCGCCATATGTATCAATTAGATATATTAAAGTAGATAAATAAATAAAATATGTGACTTGAAATGTTTATTTCATATTATTAATCTAAATTACTTTCCATATTAATTTCCCAGGTTTCATGCTTTGCGTAATTTATCAAATACCTTTTTACTTAATATCTTTTTAGTTCCTGGGATGTCTATAGAAGTAAACAAAATTCAAATTGTGTTGAATCCTAACTGATGTTTCAACTGGGAATGTGTCTTTACTTTCTTTTTATTTTTAATAACTTAGTGAGTAATGAACCCATCTTCACCAAATTTTACATACTAATTAAACTATTATGGGCTAACCTTCTTTGTAATTATATGAACATTTTTAGTTCGAGTAATACCCTATACGATAATCTAAATATCGGTAGTTCTGTCATAGAAGAATAGGATATTTATTGAAGTTCTTAGTGAAATATTTGTTGAGTTTTTATATTATTTTTTGATAACGTATCAAACATGTCAAAATATTGGAAAAATACCGGTTTCATCTGGAGGAGGAGGGGGGGCGAAAGCAGGTAAAGTTTATGCCCCCATTCGAGTAAAACGGCACAGCGGGTAAGCTGAAATATCTCAAGATTTAATCATAAATGAAAAAAAAATATTATAAACTTTATATATTTCTACAAAAATATAAAAACAAAATTATAAATAATTATCATATTCTATAATTGTTAGAATATCTACTTCAGTTTCATACATTAGACACATTTCAATAAAATTAGAATATTTCGAAAATTTGTTGGAAATCAATTACATGAATATAAATCAATTACATGAATATAAATCAATTACACGAATATAAATCAATTACATGAATATAAATCAATTACATGAATATAAATCAATTACACGAATATAAATCAATTACATGAATATAAATAAATTACATGAATATAAATCAATTACATGAATATAAATCAATTACATGAATATAAATCAATTACATGAATATAAATCAATTACATGAATATAAATCAATTACATGAATATAAATACAAATTTATCACTTTGATACATTTGTTATGTATGCTAGGAAAAACGGGCCCTTATCAGATAATTCGCATGTCTGTCCACAACCGTTTTTCTCAGAAACCGCTTGATGTAGAAAATTGACATTTGGCATAGTAACCAAACATATTAACTCTCACACGTCTCAACAGCTAAAACTAAAAAAAATATTTATTTGGAAATTTTAGGTGTGAGGAAAAATAAGTAAAACAGATTGATTAATTCCAAAGAAAAATTGGAAAATAATTTGTTTGAATACGTATACGGTGTAGTGTACCGTACGAAAAGACTATTTAGAAAAGGTTATCGACTAATTCAACAAAATGGGTAAAAACTTCGATTTCGCTCTGTTTTCTCCCAGGTTCACAGGACTGTAAACCTGCATTGCCAAAGCGGAACCGATCGAAATTCGTTGGCGCTCGGATACTCTCGGTATAAATACACATTGACACTAATAATTAGAGATAGGCTCTTAGGCAGACTAGCCAGAGGCTTCATTAGTTGACTAGTAGTCCGCAGAAATCAACGAGTAGCCGCTTACATTAAGTTTGAAAGGTATTCATTAAATGACAATGTGTTATTCATCATCACAAAAGTACTCATCAACCAGTCATAACCGACTATCGATCGTAGGTAGATCAACAAATAAGTAACTGAGGTGAGTACCATTTGTTTATATTTCTTGTTAATTATTGATGTATTTACAATTATGATTTGTTTTTTACTAAATAATTATCTACCAAATATAAATCCATTTACTTTATTATCAGCAATTCTTGTTACAGTCGCTAACAATCAAATATTGTTTAGAAATAAAACGAAAAATAAACATTTCATTATTAAAAAATATGTTGTCGTAACATAAATAAAATAATGAAATTAGTTTTGATTTTTGTTCTTTTATTTGTATAACTTAATTGTAGCAGTATATATTATCATTTTTTTAATTATTATAAATTTGTTTAAGCAGTGCAAAGAGATCGTCACACACAGACTAGTCATCCGATTTGTTGGCTTGTCGACAAAAGCCCCAGTCCGTACGTACATCTCTACTAATGATTCACACTTCAATGGACAATCTTTTACCCGTTTTAGGGTACCTTATTCTTTTTTATATTATTCAGATTTTTTAAACCTACGATGAACAAATTATGCAGATGATATGTCACTTTGAAGGTTTTGTATTTCGCAAAGGAAACGTAAAATGAAAAATAACTAATTAAAATAATTCTACATATTAATTGATATCTCTACGTGAAGGACACATTACAAAGTTTTATTATAAATCTAAACTGTCAGGTTGTGGCCATCTGTTGAAGGGTTGGACATGACGAAAGTTTAAGAGTCCCTTGTTTCATTATGGAACCTTAAAATTACCTTCTTAGGGCGTCGCTACATGAAACTTATGCTGCTGTAACGGTAACACGTAACAGCTACTTTATTTATATATTTATTAAAAGTATGTAAATACGTACCGTATAAGATGTTTAAAATGTTTTTAAATTGCTATAAAGATAATAGGTACCTTAAAATTTGAGAATTTGACAAATTTAAATATTTCAACTAATTTTATTTGGAAAATATGAATATGGGCTTCACGGATACAAAAAGAAATGAAAACGCACTCAGATACGCCGTTGGTTTACAAGAAAATTGACATAACTTATACTTAAATAGAGTCTTAAAGATTACGCTCACACTTCGTAGACACATTTTTCATACATTTTAAAATTTCTTATGGCCTAAATTGTTTCTCTGAAAATTATTTATTGAGATTACCAATGAAAGTAACTCAATTATATATCAATTTATATTGCCCATAACAACCTTAATTTTTTTAAAATTCAAGATATCACAATAGTATCACAGCACTCTTCAAAATTGCAACCAAATATTACATGTTTTACCTTCTGTACCTGTAGCTTCAGTAAGAAAAAGCAAATTGTGTGTTTCAAATATGAATGTAAAATACAATTGTTCTTTAAACGTACAAAAAAAATCATTTCATAGCCATTCATTTTTTGAGACTTATTTAAATGTACTTTTGACTGACGTAATATTTTAAAAGCATATAGTACTTAGCAATGTTTTACCTAAATTTTATAATAAAAAATAATAATGAAGTATTCTTTTCAATAACAATTATAAAACGGGTAAGTATTTTTAACATTTGACTTACACAGTAAAAAATTGTACAGTATAAATGAAAAGAACTTATCGTAAAAGCTATAATAATACTGCACAATGAAATATCTTGAAATTGGATAGTATAAATTAGAAAATAGAAAAAATGTGCATTGTCATGTTGCCTTATCAAAGTTGTTAAGATAGTTGTAATATAATCTAGAGTTTAGATTTATCTAACATAATTTTAGAAATTCTGTTTTTTTCCTCTCCGATAAAAATTTGGTTTTGTATATAAGGCTTTATGTTTATTATATATATTCATTGCTTCATTTGTTTTGTTGTTTAATATCCCCCGGAGTGATTATACTTGAAACGTTTGATCTTCACGATTAGTTTTGCACAAAATCTTGATGTTTCATATTTTACCGTCTCAAGGATTTTAATATAATTTGATTTATCACGGTTGTTATTATCTAAACTGTTTAATGGACCAAATTCCATTTTCCTAGAACGAACTTCCAAGTCAAGGATATTATCATAAGTAATCTCGATCCCTTGGTAGGATGTTTATGTTTTTGTACTCCTAATGACAGTGATAATTTGCTCAGGTACAAAATCTGGGTCTGATTTTTAGTGCTTTTTTATCTCTCACTCAATTAATGAATGGTGAGTCGTATTCATTTTGTATATATCCATTTATGAATAATTCGTGCATTACGGGCTTAAAATTTTCTTATTTTAACAGCATGTAAACAAACGGCAAACATGAACCGATTTTTTTGCCGTCCAGGAAAATTGTCGCTGTGAAAAAAAATCTGTTCTTCCTTCAACAACGTTCGATTTTAATTCAATACATTTCATAACACAAGTCCCAATTTCATTTATTCGCCTAAGAACTTCGCCTTCACGCTACATGACACATAAAAAAATATTAGTGTACAAATATAATAATGTGAAATTAAATTGATTTAATTTTGGAGAGTAATAATAGGTAGAAACCTCTCTATTATTGCACAGCCACACCTGATGTAGATGATTGCAGGTCACTACGTAGTTACTGGTGGCTCTCAATTTTTCAGGTTTTTTTAACTACAGGCAAGTAACTTTAGGTAAATGATCTTCCTGTATTTTTACTTGATTCTTTTTTCATCATCTGATTTAACAACGGAACCATATATGTCCCGTAGGTTTTATTCGGTGGAAAAAAAGAAATGTTGTATTGGTTAAAAATACTAAATTAACCTTTTCTGTGTTTGACGGGTAGATTGCTATATATACTCTATTAGAACGGGTATGAAATATGCAACTCAAAAGGGAATTGTGGTATTTTTATATAATATATAATGACAAATAATCGGAAAAAATATGATGTAATTCTTCATCTGAAATTTTGGTCGCGCATTGCATCATATATTTCTCAGATTTACAGGGCGGCTTAACATAATGGTTTTCTCAGTTAATGTTTTATAGTGATCTACAGTCGGTAGAAATAAAACAAATAGGAAGATTAAGCATTCCACAGTCAGCTGAAACAAAATAAACAGGCCATAAATGTCACTGCCAAGTAAAATATAACAAACTGCAGGTAAAAAGCGACTACGAAAACATGCCCATTCAATGGATTAAAAACAAGAAAGAAATGCTGAGAAACTCAGGTAAGGCCAACACTTCTACCTTTCGTAGTAGCAACGGGGTGAAAATCAAGTATAAATGAAAATAAGGTTTAAATATGGTTAAGTATCAGGTACTTTTTGAACATTTTTTGATAGCACATGAAAGAACAGACTTTAAAACGACATATCTAAGAAAATTCTACAGCTAACGATTATTTATTATAAAAAAAAAACAATTTGAATAAAAATTTATGCCTGATGTTTTTGATTGTGATGAAATGGGGTTCAATCCTTTTTTTCGAGTATATTGGAGATTACTATTTAAGAATCCATTTTAATATATAGCGCCCGGTATGAAGTTTTATAAGGAGTAAAATCAGAAGTTCCTAACTTTAAAAAAGTGTAAATGTTAGGTGGCCTCTCCGTGCAACATATCTGTGTGTCTTTAGAGTGAGATATCAATATGTTTATTTGACATTTTCTTATGGCGTAACCGCACTGATCGAGTGTGACAAACATATTGGTAATTTCTTATGGCGTAATCGCAATGACGGAATGTGACACACGTAGTTTATTGTCGTTCGCTTATGTCAAGACGTAATCACTAAATGTCATTATGTGTGAATATTTGGTGTCTTCTATGCTACAAAATTAAAGTGGCTTTTAATTTTAACGTATTGGTCTGATGTTACTAGATGTTTTTAATTTTATTGTATAAATTTGATCTTGTTCATTTGTATTTTGCTGGAAAATAATTACATTGTCAGCATTTTTTATTAAATAATTTTCCATTTACATTTAAAATTATTGATATTTATATTTATATACAGTTTTCCGCTAACACGCATAATTTTTTTCCCATTTATTTCACTTTTTCTTTTATCACTAACCACTTATAAAGCATCATTTCTTATGAACAATTAAGTACTTAAAATAAAAATATAAATAAATGTAATTACCAAAAATGAATATTTTTTAATATGTCAATTTAAACAAATACATTTTTCTAATATGGTACCAATATTCAGGGAAAAATAAAGTTTATTTTTATTTTGGTATATATGTTTTTTGAATATTTTATAGCATTCATTTCATTTTGCAGTTGCCTAATCTTTGAATATATTTTAAATTCACATATTATTTTTCTTTTTGATCCCTTTATTATTAAATAAATTAATAATAACAATTTTAATATCGATTGTATTTATTGATCATTATTCAAAATTTAGCCCAGCTCAGCCCACCCCAGCCCAGCTCAGCCCAGTATACAAAGTATTTTATAAATTTTTATCTTAAAAATTAATTATCATAATTATGTTTTTATAGTTATGGCAAATGCAAAAGTTGATTGTTATAATTTATAAAAGAATCACAATTAAAAATTTAAATAGAGTGAAAGTAAGTTAAGTTGGTATAATTGATAATTTTCTTATTTGACGTTTAAGACTGTTATAAATTGCATTTTTGTAACGTAATTTTAATGTTTATTCTGAATTATTTAATTTTATTAATTTTCTTTTATTGCTTTACGTGTGTGAAGTGTATAATATCTGACGACAAATGTATTGTGAACATAGCGAGAAATAAATATGTAATATACAATTTTCAACATATTTCTGGTGAATATTTTTTTCAAAATAATTTTTTAAATAAATAAACATCAACAGCAGATTTTTTTAATATGTCATTTTTAATGTATATTGTTTCAATTGATACTAACATGCTTTTCAAAATGTTCCTGGTACTAAACCGCATTTGTTCCTAGTTCTTTTCTGTTTCTAACCATTGGCAGTAGATACGATGATTCTCAATGCAACCAAATAGTACAGAAAGTAAATATAGCTACAATAATTCTCATATATTTTATCGACAGTGAGAAACAGCGCCATAGAGCTAGTCATATTGACTGATACTTGATAGTGTTTTCTGTTTTATAATTTTTTGGATAATTAAGTTATGGATACGATGGGTGACGTTAAACGAAATAATATGGCTGAATGAAACTTATAATTAATTTATTTAATGGGTGATCTTTCCAATTTCTTTACCTTTTCCATTAATATTATTTGTATTTGACTTAATTAGCAGATTTAAAATATTTGTCTGAAAACAATCGCGACAGTAAAATAATTACCTAAAAATAAATCGTAACAACACATAACCCACGCATTTCATAATACTGAATTATTAAACTAGTTTTCTTTTAACATCACGTACACTAGTTTTAAGTTCAGTATCGATATTATTTTTAAAAACGCTATTTAAAATTTCAGCTGCTTTATTTGTACTATTATTGTGCAAAAGGATTCAGGACGATACACTATATTTTTCATATCCTATTTGAATAATTGCAATAACATAATTATTATTACTTTCGAAAAAAAAATCATCCGCGTTCAAATGATCTTAACACACCTATGTGTTATAAAAATACCAATAATAATTGGATTTTAAAAGACCTTCCAAATTTTTGTGTACTCGTATCGACTTCTTTAGATTGAAAAAAATGTAAAATTAAAAATTTATTTTAGTTTTTCAAATACTAATAAATACCACAGACATGAAAGTTAAAAAGTACCATGTGAATTTTTAAGCATGTATTCACACTTATTTGTTTTTTCAGAAATCGATAGAAACGGTATTAATGGTATTTAACTATTATGTCCCTATATGTTACGTACTGAACCAATTTTAGATGACGTCTTCTGGATACCCGCTATCTAGCACGCAAACGAAAGATCATTACATAGTATGACCATACCAACGTATACCACATTCATGTAATTAACATGAGATATTTATATATCACTTAATGAGATTAATTTCAAAAATCTGTTCTAACATATACAGGTTTAGATGGTAACATGAAGTTTAGATTATATTTGTCTTATCTATATTTATTTTAAGACCAGGGAAAATCCGCTTGGGTTCCTGAATATTGTATCAAAACTATTCAATAACTTTGTAATGATCACTTTATTCTCGGCACATCGAAGGCGAGTGATATTTTTGCCATTGCCAAATCTGTTCCGATTGAAAAGCTTGAAGTTTCGGAAAGATACTTGTCTCAGACTTTTCTGCAGCTGGATCGATTTCGTAATCTGACCTTGTAATCGAACTGAAATGGTGGCATTACTGTAAAAATGATTCACTGTATCAATAGATAATACGACATTGCCCTAGACCACAGTCCAGGTTTCAATTTATTTTATGAATCGACGCGTGCAAGTTTGCCGACTTTCAGCCTCCTTAACAAACCAGTTTTTGAAAAAGTTGTTGCATCATAGATCACTGTCATATGCTATACCAGATTATATAGAAGTCCAAGGTCTATAGTCCAAGGAATTTGAGGAAGATAATAATTTAGTCACCGTCATTTTTGTGAAATAATTTTTTCTTTGTTTTCTACAAAGACGTAGCTTTTCGACAACTTGAAACGTAAAATATCAGAATAAATAAATTTTGTGACTAATTTTTTTTTTAATAGGAAGGTTAAAAGATGATCCATGAAAAAAACCCACGTAGGTACACTGTAACTAAGAATCGGGAAAACAGAAAATAGTTTTTTCATATGTTACAGGACGTGCCACTCCGAACCCGTTTGTACCAACGCTAATTAGCTAATCGATTCTATCGGAGTACATTAATTAAACGCAATAGTCAGTTTAGGTAGATCTACTGTCGTATTACATATTTACTATATTTCGAAAGCAGCAACTTTATTTTGAACCGCGCGTCTACGCGATACGCAGGCTGTATTTATAGGGAGGTTAACAAGTGTATGCCTGTCACTTGCGGTTGGTTAGACGCTGTTGACGGCTCGCGGTATTATCACGTAGGGTAATATTTGTATAAAACTACTGCTATTATAATATTTGTTATTCTAATTTTGGAATATATTTCAATCCCAAATGTCAGCAAAATGTAGAAGCTCTTGGCACAACCAAAAGAGTAAATAAATTACTTTTCAACGGCTGAAATGACTTTTATTTTTGTAAAATTGTTAGTGCGCTGCTTCTTGTGTCGATATAAAATAGGGATGAAGAAGAAAAATAAATAGAAACGAATCATTGTCATAGTTTTCTATTTGCGTGGTTTAAAAAAAATTTACCTGAAAATATTAATTTTTATTAAGGGATTATTTTAATCATATGTATAATAATAATTGAAAAATAAATTGAGAATTAATTTAAACGTTTTAATATACTGGTGCGCTGAGTTCGTGTCTCCATAACCATTGGCTAATATAAAAACGTAAATTAAAGTTTTATTGCAATACATTCTTTTAATTTAAAAAATGTGGTAATCAGAAATCATTAATGAATGATTAGCTATAATTGCAATCTATTTTTTACGAGTGTACACTGTACGTGCCAATTAATGAAAGCTTAAGGCAAAGTTCGGATTGGGGTTAAAAATTAAGAGAAAAATCGAATCTTAATAAGAAAACATTTGTATTTTTACACAAAATATGTTTTATTTGAATACTTTCCATTTAAATTACAAAATTCCAGTTCTGTCAAACGAATCACTATTTTTTGAAAACGATGGGTAAACTATTATAGTAATAACTGAATTCCTCATATAATAACGAATCGAACATACGGTGACTTGATTAAACTATTTCTACAACCAGAAGAAGACATCGTCTCTACTATAGTTAAAAAATAAAAAAGTGTAATATCAAGTGTCTGCTATAAACTCCACATAACTTCACGACACTAAGTTGCTGTTGTCCTCTTTGTACTTTTGCTTCTTTGTTTACAGTAACAAATCAAATAGAGACAGCTTACAAATATGAACTTAATTTTTAATGTTGAATTTTAGTTGCTTTCCAAATAGGATACAACGTATATGCATAAAGTTGTACTCCACTCTATACGCAGCTAGAAGAAATATGCAAAAAAGATAAGAATTAAAATATAAAAGTAAATATAAATAATTCATTAAGTTATAAAATTTTATTTTTAATCTACAAAGTTGAGTACACGGATGGCGGACTCATTATTACGAAAGCGATGCCTTGGTAACTAATGAGAATAATAATTTTATAAAATTATGTTGTGGTAGATTATAAGTTACCACTGATAACATATTAAAATAAATACGAATATAAATGTTTACCATGAATCAGAAATTAAATAAAATATTTTACACATCATTAGGAGTGAGTGAATGTGGAGGTAAACAATAAAAAGGATGAGTGGAATGGAAATAGTGCGATATTTTTGTCTGAATAGATGTGAACATCTATTCAGACGAAAATATACTGTAAATTTACAATATCTAATTAAAATGTGATACTGAAAATTAAACCATATTTTCTATCATTTTCTTTTGTTTTGATGCTTTGACTTCCTTAAATCCCTGTTCAAAAGATGGCAAGTACCATCAAACGCAGTCATTCAGAAAGACTGTAACCCATTCCTTTTTAAATTTCAACCAATTTATTTAGTATTTGAGCGTTAGTTTTTTACTCCGTTAAACTTTTATTTTTACGGAAGTCAAGATATAAATATTCGTCATTCACACAGGGGAATGAATAATTTCAGCAATGGGCGGAGGAAAGTGCACCTGAATTTCAAACCTATTAAATAACTGGTTTCCATATTATTATAAAGGGACGCGACAACCCACTTCAAAGTTTACACTTTCTACTGGTGTAATTTAGCCGAGTGGTCTATCAGATGAATAGTCTTAAAATCTGTTGCGATTTCCCATACGATTCAGACATCTAAAACTAGGATTTTGAGTTGAGATTTTAAAATAGACGAACAATTAACCATAGTTTTCGTTCAATGATAGTTGTCACGAGTTCAAGTAACTGGCTTTTTAATTGGGGTAAATATTTCAACTTTTTATTTTTAGCACACACAAGCCACTACCAGAGAAAATTCGACTTCTTACGTTATGTCAACGTTAGCCAAGCTATATATAACACATCGTCCATGTACTAGTCGAAGAAAAGGAGCTTACGATATACTTACACATCCACACATTCGTAGGTATATTTTTCCATATAAATAAAGTTTTCTCGTGGATTCCGAAGTACACCATCGGTGACCGCTTCCAGTATACCACCTACAAACCTGCTCATTGTGAGAAATAATTTAATAAATCACATTTAGCCACATCGCCTGTAAGTCGCATTTATTTTAATGTTATTGTTAGATTGATATATATTTCTTATCTATATATTTACTTTATAATTATTATAATATTGATATAATTATTATTTTAATTAATTAATTAATTTTTTGGCAATGAATTTCTATAATTATATTATGTACCTTTATCGTTCTAGCTTGTACTTAAATAAAAATCCAGGGGCAGTCAGAACCAAGAAAGTAATTTTAATAACGGCATGGTATAAATTATCTGCGAACGAGTTGTTTACTAAATTTTTGATAACTTCGTTAATAAGCACTTCAATATTACTTAAAACTTCGAGCGGTTAATTTAAAAATGTATCTCGTTAATTGTAAAATAGTTTGATACATAAATTTGCATAGAGTCTTTCGTTTTATTTTTAAAATGACGAAAATCTACTTATTGTTTAAATTAATTTCAAAATCTTTTATGGACACAAAATAATTGAGCATAAATTAATTATTATCAGCACGATGTACATCCAGTAAACGGCATAATTTATCTTAAAATTGAAAGTGATATTCGATAGAAATTTAAAATGAACTCAAATATTATATAATCTAAAGTTCGAAAAGAAAAAAAGAGGTATGATCGGGAGAGGGAAATGACAACAGTGCAATAACATTATGTATTTAGATGATCAAGGAGACGTGATATGAACTAACCCAGTCTTCTACATTTCCGCAGATGCGAAATTATTGATACCATCGATGACATTTTTCCGATTCTCGTTTCGTACCTTAAGTGTAAGTGTTGGTGTATAATTAATTTCATTTAATTTTGAAAACATACTTCTTGGACAAAAAGGGTTTCTTTAGGATATCTTCTTTGGATTAGCGGAATCTAAATAAAATAAACATAAACACTAAAGTTTTGGATAATTTTAGATGGAAAACAATGTCAAGTTTTTGCGACTACTATTTTCTATTTATCTAAGTTGTAAAGGAAACTTTTAAGCGATATAATATTTGCTGTGACGTCAATACACCGCATGTCAAATTCTTATATTTTATTAACAGGAAAATATTTTCCCGTCCCGCTTCACTCGACCACAAATTTTTAGAGAACTGACATTTAATTATCATTTATAAAACAGGCCCAAAATATGTACAGCATATTCTCTATATGCTCCATAATAATGCTGGTGGTGAGTACCGGCGGCGGATCCGAGCTGCTGGCGAGGCCGTTGTGTGGTCCTTCATTGACGAATGCCCTCATCTCCATCTGCCAAGGAAACTTCAACAGTTGGTCTAAGAAGTCACATACAGGTATATAAGTGTATTGTTTTTCACATATAAAATTGTGTAGGGATTAAGTCGTGATTTAATTTAAAAGCAATTATAATGGAACTTGATAAACTATGTCTCTTTAAGGATTCATAACAAAAATAAACATCGTAAGAAATAAAAAAAATATTCTTCTACTCCCCCATTCGCAAGACAACTTCATATTTATTTAACCGAGTAACTTGTAACTTGATATATTTTTGTAAAATGAGTTTTACCTGGTTCAAAATCTATAGTTTTCTCAAAATTTTTTTATAAAACGCATATTTCCACAATTTTCCACTAAAATGTGGATACTAAAGTACTAAAAAGGAGAAAATTATGCCTACCTTTGATATAACGAATAAAAAAACAATTTAGAGGCATTATATATGCCCCTAACTAGAAAATGTATCACATCAAAATACATTTTATTTAAATTGATTCAGTCGGTTCCAACACACAAACATCTTCATCTGAAATATTTATTTTAAATTCACGCCAGATTTGTGTCACAGTCATTTATTTCAATACATAATAATAATAATAATAATAATTGATACCTAATCTTTGACGGGGGTATTTCAGTTTTGTGAATAGGTTAGAAATAACGTAATTCAGTTAAATTTTATCAATATTTAAAATATAGGGGCAATATAGATTATGAAGATATATGTATGGTGAACATTTGTTTGTATATTTTATTATTCATGGAATTCATATTCATAGATATGAACTGTCGAAAAAAAAGAAAGGAATCTTAGAGTGTACGGAACATTTTTTCGTCATTTGCAACGTTTGATTACAAATTTGTTTTTGTTTACGACTTCTATAAACTTTAAATACCTTAACTAAATTAAATGAAGTTTTCTTTTATGAGAAAGATCATTTCTCAGATGTAGTCTTATGTTATATTAAATTTCCATATTTTTTCGTCGCATTAATTCTGTTAACAATATTGAATTTTATAAAATAATATTTGAAATGAAAAAAACAAGAAATCGATTTGAAATTCATAAATTCGAATAAAAAAGCGTTCGACTTGTATAATTGTTAGTCTATACATTTCCCACTTATATCTTTGCGTGTACATACATTCCCTTCATCAAGTATAGAATAAAAATATTATTCTTTATAAATAGTTTAACTGAAGCGGGGATTTTATCGTTAAAACTAATTTAGGCAAGTAATCGTTATTACAGTTGTTAAACCAAATTGTTCGGTTACAATTATATTCGATGACTGGGTCGCGTTTAATGCAGATTTTTATTAATCTGACTGTTTTAGAGAGATTGAGATTTTTACGTTTCAACTTTGCTATTCTAAAATTATTGTTTAGATGATAAAATCAACTAATACTGTATTAAATATACTCCTTACATATGTTGTGTTTCCATCAGTGTCTACTTCCTTCACCTTCAATTAATTTTCTTTTCCAGGTGACCTCTTCTCTCTTAATCTTAACGACGGCAACTGGCAGTCTTTGGAGGAAAGCCAAAGTGCAACTCTACCCTGGCCTTGGCACCATCAATCCGCCACACTGCTACATAGTAGTCGGCTCTACAAGCGCTCTAACGGCGTTTACAATGAGTGTTGCGAAAATCGTTGTTCGCTCAACGAACTCCGGAACTACTGCGCCCAATAAAAGAAGATCTCATCTAACTTGCTCAATGCTCTTGTCACGTTACCCTATTCATTAGTCAGTTTTAGTAATGATTGCTAATTTGTTAAATCGGAGATAACTCCTATTACACTAATTTATTTCTATTTTTTCATTGTGCCTGTAATACTACACGAAGTTACATTTTCTAAATAGAAGATTGTCTCGTAATGGTCCTATTACACAATAAGTTAACGGAAGCCGGAATTGTCATTACTCCATCCAAATATTTAAAGACGTATATATTACAGGACGCTTTCATAATGTTGGTATAATATGTAAGGGATATAGTTTTTAACACAATAAAGTAAATTAGTTAGAGCTCCGTTAGAAATAAAAATTATGCGAATTTAGTTTCTTATAATTAATTTTCTTATAATAAGAATTTAGTTTCGTTATTGACGAAAGTTTTTTTATCGCGAGATTATCTTTTGTTTAGACCATAACATACTAAAACGGTAATTAAACTAATATATTATCTGTCTCAAGCACTACTTAATCCGCCACTAATAGGCTTAGCGGTTTAGATAAATACCTAAGAATAAATAACAAGACTTGTGAAATATTTAAAGATAATTTTAAAATATATTTCTTCGTACCTAATAATGTATTTTCATTTTATTTCCACAAAAAAACTTATTAAAAGTGTAACTCAACAACAACCCTCACACTTGTAATAGTTTCAAATTTGAGGTTTTAATACCTTTATAAGAAGCAACATACATTTCATTTCAGCATATATCGCCTGGAGGAAGGATTTATATATTCACTTGTGACTGGCTGAAATAATTATAATTAATTGGTTATGTTCAAATATAATATTTAAGTGGGAATAAATAAACCTCTGTAGCCTTTATTCATGCGTTCTCTTCAGCAGGTGGTCGATTGTTGTGTATGAAGTAATTAAACTATTACAACTTGTTTGTTCCCACTCCACATGGAATCTGTTTTACATATAACGTGATGCACATGAAATGTAACTGCGCGATATTTCTATGCATTTGCTATGCGTTTTGGTTTATATCACTGTTACACATTATATTAATTGTGGTAAAAATTACAATAGATTCAGATACCACATTACATTGTTCACTGTAAATGAACTAACGGTTACCTTCGACGTATATTAAATTGGCATAATCCATAAAAGAGTTTAATTTTATTATAATTGGATTTCATTTTATTTCATTTATTAAATTTTCATTTTATCACATTACCTCGGCGGTAATTTTAGGCTAATTTTAATTTTTTAATAATTCGCGTAAGGTAGACAATACTAGTGGGTATACTCTATACTAATTACTTGTAATTAAAAGAAATATTTAAAACTTTTATTAAAAACGTAATTTAGTAACGGGTTTTTCAACTTTGCCGCCGAGACAAAATTGACCCCCAATGCAACTCTTCTAAACTGAGATGTGACGCCGTAGATTAACTTACTCTTGTCAATTGTATTGTATTCGGATGTAGCTAAATCTATATCATCGTATGTAGAAATATTGTAATTCATTTATGTGAAGACAATTCTAAAGTTTGAAGACGATGTATAATGTATTACCGTCCATGTATGTAAATTACCAAAAAATCCACACTTGATTTTCAAAAAACATTTCATGAAATGAATTTCAATATTTCTGCGAAATAGCACAGAGCCATTTAGTTGAGTTCTAGTAGAAAATTAAATAGAAGTTGTGATGAATGTACTTAAGGACACAACTATCAACGGACTATTAGACTAAATAATAATTATTAAAAAGTGAAGTATTGCTTTCTTGTATTTATAACAATGTATTTTTTTGTATATTTATGTTTAAAGTGAAATTTTTGGTGTTTTGTTTTTAAACTTGTTTTTGTGTGTGTAACTATCATTTTAAAAGTTTTATATAAATATTGCCCATTTACGAAATTAACATGATTTTGATGTTAGTTATTTTTGTGGAAAGTTTGATTGAATAATAAGTGTAATTTTAGGTTATCTACTAATTAACAAAAGGTTATATTTACACAAACCTTTCAGATTATCTTAATATGGTGTTAATTTAGCAAAATAATTTGGAAATTGAATAGGATTATTTGTTTGAAATTTACTTAACAAACAAATAAGTACACATCATTTTAAAGTTATTTATAATTTTTCATTAGGGTTTTTTTTTAAATACTTACATTATTAGATGGAGGATAATTGTTCGAGGTACAGATTTGCTTTAAATTTTATTAATCGGTCGTCATTATTTCTTCTTCATATATCGATTCTATACAATAAGCTATCATTTTCCAAAATAATTTCCGTGAAGTATTTACCCAATTCACTATGCATTAAATCAAAGTATTTTAGAGGTTTAGCAAGTTGAAAAGGGGAATATTTCAACCTTACAGTTTAATGTACCGAAGTTGGTCCTTATGTGTAATATAACTCAATCAGTCTTTTTACGTTCAATTGTTTTTTTTGTTCTTATATAAATACCTCACTCTAACTTCTTGCCATATGGTTCTAAAACAATTATTAGTAAATCACTTCACAAGTTCAGAGAATTTTTTTGATGTATACCAAAAAATACGCATTTATTAAATATTAAAAATCGAATTTGTAGTTGTTTAAAAACGTTACATAATATAGGCACCATCTTATTTTTTTCGATGTAAGAAAAAACAAATATTTTAGCGATGTTTCGGTTTACTTATAAATATATTATATTAGCAATAACATAAAAAATACGGGTATTAGACTATTAAGAAGATAATACTGATTGTTCCATAAACTGGCCATTTTATGTACATTTAAGATGGAGACATTTAAAAAGTTTTGGAGACATTGGAAAAATAAATTAAAATTTCGAAAATGGAACATTTTAATATTCAAACGAAGTATTATTTCATTGCTTGAATTAATTATTTGTATTTACAAATTGGTGATAATTTAAAAATTGTACGTAATACGTACAAATAAATTTAGCAGGAGATAATTTTCATTCGATAATTTTTTTAAATTTTATTTTCAGATTATATTTTCAATCTCGATTTTATATTCTCAATCATCAACAATGTTACAATAGAAATCGATTGTAATTTTATTGTAAAAGTCCCATCACATGCCACTGTTTATATTGGATTGACGAAATCAGGCGTTGTCGTATCAATATCATTGAAACTATAGGCGAAAAACGTCCCTCAACAGTGACAACGGAAAATGGCGACGATGCTGTGATATTGATAATAAAGGCTGACAATAAAATAACCTATCAGCTGACTTGGGCAAGTTTAAACATAGGTACGAGACAATTAAAAAAAAAAATTCTACATGAACCTTCAGGCACCAAGAAGTTTGTAAGTAAGTAATAATGAGAATTTAGTTTCAGAATGAACAACTTTTATTACTTTTCACAAAATAACTGACATCGCTCATAGATTCCTGTTCGATCATAGATCTTTAAATTCGTATAGTTCAGTTTACAACTAAACAAATAATTTAGTAGAAAGTTGCAATTCGCGCACGGCTATGGGTACGTGAGAGGAAAGAGAATTAACGTTTCCCTCCAATGTTCTCATAATGAGTATGAACAATATACCTGCCGGTCGCATATCGTATTGAAAGCTGCAAAGGTGCTAATTTTTTCAGTAAACTTTGCCATAACGTCACACCATGAATTACAAAAGAACCAATAATGTAATTTTGATCTTTACATAGAATATTTCCTGTCTATTTTGGTTATGAACTTAAAATGCACAATATAATAAAAAAGCGGTACGTAGAAAAACATACGTCTCATGGACGGCATTGGAAATTTGGCGCATGTTCAAAGTATTTACCTATTTGTTAGCTTGCAACTTAAAAACATTAATTGTGTATTCATTAAATTAACCGTAACATAATTCATGTTTCAGCACTTGGTATAAAAAACCTCATTTTGTTTCTTTTTACAATTATTTCAATGGTTTCTCAATAATGTGTTGATAAATATTGTTGTTTTTATTATTTTATCAATTAATTCACTCCAAATATGTTTAAGATTTTCGTACCATTGAAGAAACTAAATGAAAGACTTGCTCAAAGTTTTTCGTTTAATTATGTATCTGTCAAGTGTCAACAGTTTGTCAAAAGTGAGTAATTTTGGCCGTCAACTCTCCGTATGAAAGGCACCGAAATGTTGCATATTAAAAAAAACGATTATTGTTTAAACAAAGTTCAGTTTGTGGTCTTCCTATCCGTCGCATATAACATATATATAGCTAGTTGCTTCCCAGCAGGTTTCACTGAGTTTGCCACTAGCATACATTGGTCCATCCATTTCCAATAACTTTATTATACTTGCTCAATCACATTAGTTGACGCGTGGACACTATTCAAAATAACAATTTGTCTGTTCTTTCTCTGGAGAATAATATACATATGTATACAAATATTAGTATATATGTACACAAGAGTTTAAGAGTTTAACGTCTCATGGGTATATGTATTCTAATATTTATATACATATGTATATTAAAACTATCCTACCTCTATTACAGTGTTGACAATAAAATGATGTACATTAAAAATATTACAAACAATGATACATAAATTGTTACGTATTAATCGTACATTCCAGAAAAATCGATGCTTAATTAGTGTAAAATCGTAATTATTGAAAAACTTGACACAATCATTCTACAATAAAAAAAAAAAAAATATATGTATATATATATATATATATGCGTGCGTGTGTGTTTACATACATATATACTCCAAACGTCCCCACGACAGATGACCGAGAGTTTGGCAAGATTGTATTATCTTTTGGATTCAATAGGTTTCCACCAACAAATTTTCATGTGATCCTAATTGAGAGTTCTTTATTCTTAGAGGTGCCGAACTCTCCATCAAGTTTGATAATATTCTCCATCAATATATATTTTTCCTAATTTTTCGCAGAATTGAAATGGAAGTAGAGAGCAGAGAGAGAGCAGAGTATCAAATGCTATATTATATTTAATTTTTTCCCTTCTCATATTTTTTACTATTCGTATTTTAATTATGCCTGAAATAATAATACCTGAAAAATGTGTATTAAAATCATTTTAGATCTATTCTATTCGACGAAAGTAGATTTCCGATGTTATATAATAAATTAAAATATTTGATGTCCTTTAATGGAAGAAATGTTTAATGAAAAGTCTAATACAATTCTAGTATTATAATTTATTTACATTTTTCTAATCCGTGAGTGAAAAATGATTATTCATTTCAATTTACTACATACTGTAATACATTGAATGCGAGTTTAAAATTTAATATCTCGCAAACAGACTCTAAAAATGGAATTATATAATTATTTACCATTTAAAAATAGAAAATATTGGCTTGAAATTTAATTTTGAAGGAACTATCCAATGCTATTCAAATTCGGTGGGATTCACGAAAAAATTCTTTGCTCCCATTTTACGCGTTTCTCCCAAATATTCATTTTTATTTATATTTTGCTGTTTTAATCGAGATCTTCATATGAAGCATTGATATATTTTTCTACTGACTACAATATAAACTATAGTACTAACAATATAGAAACGGTGAGTGTGTTCTACTAAGTGTGTACATCTATTTTAGAGCTACCCAACACTTTCAATCAGAGCTAATGAGGAAAACAGTTCATAAACAGAAAGAGCAACAAATAGTGAAAATATTAAAAAACACATCCAATTTAAAGCGTTTGGCATCAACAATGGTTGGTAACAAAACCCCCTCGGGTATATTTGCATTTTATACACAAAAACTTGGAAGGAAAATATTTGAATAATGTTTCGAGATGAAATCGTTCAAAGTAATAAGCCTCTTGTGAGGGAAAACGTGAAAAATTTCCCCTCAATTGGCGAGCACGTGACTGGGTCGCTACGAACTCGTGACCATTATCGACGTCCGTTCGTACCAAATTCCCTTTCATAAAAAGGATTTGGAGAAACTTATTTATTCATATAATTAAAATATATATGCGCATACCTGGCCTTACTGTCAAATTAAATGAAATAAAAATGGACATAGACTTGTATATGCGTTCCATGTAAGTATTTTTATGAAAGTGTGAAACGATAGAAATTACGTGCTGGCTAAAATCTATTAATGAAAAGTTTAAAAAGTCAGTATTAAATAAGGAGTAAACAACTTATTTTATTGTAGGCGAACCTATGTTATCTATTGTTATTAGTTATAGGACACGATAATTCGATTTTAGTTTATCTAATAATGAATGCTTAAGCAAATACACAATAAAACCAATACTAACTAAATATATGTCTTAAAAAAATAGAAAAATAATTTTCCAGTTTCTAGAAATAATTAACCAATGCTCGTATTTTTCTATTTTACAGGCCATCTAATGAAAGATTTAATGTAGAAAAAAGAATGGGTGGCGGAAAAAAAAATCAAACAATTCTAAGAAAAGTTGGTTCGTCCACTGCAAAGTGTGCATCCGATCGATCCATCTCATCCAAAATAAATTTGTCCTGGTCCTCCACGCAGTTTCCTGCATTCATGGATATTAATGCATTTAATAAGTGGCTTCGGAATACCGATATCAATTGCTTAGATTGGGTTTCTTGCATCTGATTTCACCCTCCAAATACCATATAAATTTTCTCTGACATCTTGACTAATTGTCCGTATGTCATTCTAAACTTAATTCCGTTATTATTCCCTTCTATAAAAAAGTTTTAATGTTGCTCCGATCGACTGCCCATAGTGTTTTCAGTTTAGAGCCATCTTTCATGCAATTTTTTTTTAATTCTTCATCATAATTAGACCATCAATTAAATTTTTGTGAACCGCATAATTTTTTTTTGTTAAAGCATGTTTTCGTGGACTTTTATATTTTAAGCTTCTGCCATTTAGGGCATCAAAAAGGTTATTCATTTTGTCTATAAATTTTGCAGTATTTGAAGCTGTATCGCCTTTTAATTCTCCTGTAGAGATTGCAGTTTTCTTTGCCGCACCGACCGAGTGACTAAAAACTCGTGTAGCCAACTTTAATTTCATTTTTTGGAATACGTTTGGGCTTGTGTGTGCTTATTTCAGTTTTTTTATACTTTTAATTTTATTAGTTCGCATAATATTATAAAGATCAATTATATCTTTGAAACTTATTTCATTACCTTGCCATATGAAATTGCGTGACAAGAAATTTTTTCTAAAATTTTTAACAATGTGCTACGCCTTGTACTGTTCGATTATTAAAAATATACTACGCTTTGTAGAAAAGACCGGGGTTGGAAGTTACATGTTTTTCTTTTCTTTTCTTTCTTTTTAGTCACTATATTTTTAGTTTATCGGTGACATTTATACATTAACAGATAGTGTTGTTAAAGCAGTTGAAAAATAAAAAAGGGTTATTTCTGTAACAATATCCATCAAGGATACATTACAATTTTGTGAAAAGAAATGTGACTTTTAACCCCGTATCAGTGATGGTTGTCACAATACCGAGGGTAAGTTGTCACATACTAAAGTAAGGAGAATACAAAATAAATAAAAAAATATTATTAAAGAAAATATTTTGTTCTTAACTAATTGCACATAAAAAAGAACAAGGTATGACTTATATTTTAAAACATAAATAACAATTAATTTGTAACTAAAAAAACGGACTTCTATGATTAGTCAGTCAATAATTTCGTTGGACGTATAAATATTGGAATAAAAGTCTAAAATATCAGTCTGAATATTCAAAATCACAATTTTGGCAGATGTAAGTTAGAAAACTAGGTGTGCCTGCTGCATGAGACCATAATTTGCAATCCTGGCACTGAATTCAGACTTCCCTAGACTTGCTAGCAGACTATGGAGATAAAAGACAGAGCAAAACTCTTTACCCTCTTTCTCAGCTTCATCGTGGCTAACTGTTGGCTTTTTAATTTTCTTTCCTATAGAAACCTTTTTATTTTTCTTATTCTCGCTAAATATACGTTTCGATACTTATTTTTTCACTTCTTACTCCTTTTTTTCTCTTCTAAATAGTTCTCCTTCGGTGTATCTGTCAGAATTGCTGATTTGCATTTCCTTATGTTAACTCGTTGCGTCTTGCGTGGAGTAGCTTTTGGCAGAGGTTTCAAAATCTACAGTGATACTATCAGAGACCCGGCTGAAGTAATTTGACCAGGGCTAGTGATCGACATAGGTTCCTTTGCAGTTGAATGCTGCATCGATTGCTCTGGCATTGATAAATCAGTCAAACCTTGTGATGTATTTCGTATGAAGCTAAATACCAATCTATATAACTGTAAATCGAATCTATTTATTCTCTCAAGTATGACTGTTACAGCCAAGGTGTTAAGATTTATAGGGGCGCGGAGATTAATATTAGAATTATATAAATTTCTAAAGTCAGTTTCTGGAAATAGAATCGTATCGAAACGAAATATCATCCAAACATTGATCATAAGGGAAGGTTACAAATTAAACTTTTCTATGCTAAGGGTTAATGAGCCGGAAAATCGCGACGAACAACGTCGACTGTGGCCGAGAATTTAATTTATGACCCTGAACTCATTATAACACAAAAAATATTGAAATATTTTATAATAATGAAAACATATGCCACGAAGGAAAAAATTGTCAATGGAAGTATGGCTCGTTATTGAGTTTTTCTGCGTTTTGTGACGCAAGCACGTCATATCCTTATAAAAGGAACAAAACGTTTTCACAAAACAATTCAAATAATTTTTTCACTCCGACACTTTACATGCGCATTCAAAAACAGATAGTTGTAACTATGAATGTTTCTAGGATTATATTATAAGGTATTACGGATTATCTAGACATAAGTGCGAATAGGATAACATTAGCGTACCGCAAATCAGATTAGTTAATTTCTCAATAGATAATGGCGGATATTATCCTAATCCATAAACAAACGTCAGATTTCACTTTGGTCATAACAGTTATCATTAAAATTGGGATGATAAATGAGAATGTCAGGGGAAAGATATATTATTTGCAATTAGTGAAAGGGTTAAACGCATCAAATGTTTAACCTGATGTTGAGAACATGCATCAAAATGAATTACATAAATGGAACATATTTGGTTATAATCCTGATTTCTGTACGCGGTCAAATTACAATCCATTGAATCACAGGTATTAGTACATTTATATATACTTAGTGTAAGGGTTGCACACCCTGACATGTAGACGGTATGAATAACTCCGTGAGCAAAAGTTCAAATGTCATCTAGGCAATGAATAATTTACAATAAATATAATGCATCTGCTTAGGAATAATGAAAGAAAAAAATACTAAGTTTATTGAAATAATGTGAATTACCTTGTATATTCCTTTGTCGAAATAGGTGTAGCTGTCATTATAATGTCTTCGGTTGAGGCCGGCAAATATTGACAACTATATATTCACTTGTTACTGTTTCTTTTGTGAAAAAGCATTGTACGGGGAATAAAATGGAATTAAAATATTCTTCCCGCAATCCATGTTATTAGGCTCATTCCACTGTTTTCGGCAACACAATTTCAATCGATTGCTCTGTAAAACACAAGGAAAATTGCATTACACTTGATGATTATAAAACAGTGCAAGTATCCAACATTAATGCAAAAATCAATAAATATATGAAATACCATAACAATATACATAAAATATAATGTAATATTATTTCACAATAAAAATAATACAATAAACTATACTTACCGAGTTTTACATTTTCCTCAGGCGTATAAAATTCAGCATGGAGAATAAATTAATTGGGCTTATTGACTTATTCGACCTCAATGAATATGTGTCACATTAAAACTCTTAGATTCTTAGATTCAATAAAATGGTTTTATATATCCAGTTTCTCAGTAGTGAGTAATGTATACATATTCCGACACATTTGAGAGTTTAGATGATAAAACAGCAAATAAAAAGCTGGTTTATAAAAAAACTTGTTTGCAAGATCAATTTCTAACGAGATACAAAATTTGTAAATAGAATGGTATTAAATTTTAATTAGCAGGTCCGTGATTCAATGTGTAAAATACTCATTGTTTTACGCTGTGCAACAGAGGAAGTTGCCTGTTTTAGAAATTTCTACCTTTCTCTGGCCATTTTTAAACCAGTTTTGCGATGATAAGTTTGGTAATTTTTGTCTCCTTAAGTCTACGTCTGAATTTCTGTCTCTAGTATTCATCTACTATACTATATACTAGTCATCCAATTGTTTCAAAACATATAATATCGTAATGTTTCGTAATCTTCAATACTCGTATTAAAATTTTCTATTAATAATGGAGTAAATGTAATTGGATATGTGATTTATACTCAAGTAGTTGCATTTAAAACGGAAGCAAATACAGTTTCCCACTTCAAAAATAGTCACTTTAAATTTTTTATTTTTCCAATTCTCAGTTTCTAATTTACATATTTCAGAAATATTCTAAAGCTGTTGAAATTTTAAATTGATTTATAAGCGAAGTAGTTCGTCCCAATATTTCCATTGGAATGAACTACTTCGCTCACAGCCTGTATTCAATATCCTAATGGATGGCAGGTGTCGATACCGTAATGTTATATTCGAACACTGACGCTGTTCGCTTCACCTTAACTTATAAACTACATTAAGATGTATCTCCGTTCATGTAAGGAACATAATATAAAAGGTGTTTAAATTCAGTCCTTTTTCGCACTCGCTCTGGTAATATGGTACGGAAAGTTTACGACTGATAAATAATAACCGTTTCGTTCTAGTTACAAGTTGTTGCATTTATTCATTTGGGGAATACTTTCAACCCAATTTTTAAAAGAAATAAATACAATCAATTTCAATTAACAGAGGCTAAATAAAGTTAAGTTCATCTTCATTATTAAAAACTTTGGATACGTCGGATAACATTTATGAGGTATTTAGCAATGATCGTCTTATTGCTATTCGCGGATTATGATTTCAAAGAGAAGTTAGGTAAAATTATAGAATGCAAAGGAAAGTTCGGAAAAGTAAGTGCAGGGTACTTCTAAAGAGAAGTTAGATCGCCAAAAAAGGGAATTGTTTAATTTACATATAGTTGTCTCGGACTTTAGTATATTTTTTTAATTGAGGACATATGGTACAAAGTAAATAAAGGTAATTAATATTTATTTTCAATTCTTCATACACGAATATTAAACAAATTTTACGATGTACGACACCATTACTCGACTATGAATAGTGGACGATACTAGTATTATTTTTTGGTGTTTTTCTCAAATTCTTTTTAATTGGGATCCTGTATATGATAATGAAACGTTTAAATGTAACTCGATTTAAGAAAATTTTTAAAGTTAAATATGTCTTTTTATTGAAAAATTATTAAAAAAATTATTAAAATTCCTAAATAAAAATAAGTTTTTGATTTTTTTCGTGTTATTTTTTTGAGAGGAAGCTGAATAAAATATAAAAATATTTCATTAACCAATACCTCTATATGCTGTATATTATAATAAATAGAATTATGTATACATTTCTAATATCAGTATTATAAATTGACAACAGTTTAACACGTTGAGTATTTTAACCTATTGTACGAATAGGTTGCGATTTCATCGATCACTAACATGTAAACTGTGACCACTAATTAAATAAGGCAACAAACTGAAAACTGACCAATTTATACATGTATTAAAATTATAAAAGTAAATTCTGCACATGGAAAATATTTTAAAAAGAGTGATTGATTTAGCGCATAGAATGACGGTAGCAGCCGGAAAACATTTTTTTCGGATATTTGTCTGTATGTTATTTTAAGCGTCAATCACGCAAAATCTGCTGGACTAATTTGATGAAATTTGGTACGTAAAAGTTTATAACCAAAAGCAACATATGAGACAATAATATAATGTTTTTCTTATTCCGAATTTCCTGCAAATGAAACAGCGAAATAAATGCGCACAGCGTTTAAAATAATAAATTATTAAAATTTCGTGAATATTTCGTGTTTAAGTCACAAAGAAAAAATGTCTATCTTTTATTTCAAGTCTTTTAAATTTAAACCAAAAAATACGTCGTCCAGATAAAGAATTTATTCTCCGACAACTGGATCAGAAGGCAGAAGGAAATCAGGACGTGTGGATTTGAATTGTGGACGTGTGATTGCGTAAATCAAGATCTTTCTTGAACTGTAGCTGTAATCATAATGATGCTCATAATGATTATTATGACAAGATATTGACATACACCGAGTTAGAAAACTTATTCAAAATTTTTAGCATTTAAATTCTTAAACTTACTTTTCTTTTTAAATTTTATCCAACATGGATGAACATATTTTTCGTAATTGTTAAGTTGTGTTTTTACCAATGTATAGATTCCAAAATATTTAAAACACCTTAATTTTGTTTCAGACTTGAAACAAGCAGTGATTATGGCTTTAAATTATTATTTTTATTAACCATTATTATTAATTATCATCTGCAGGTTAAGTTAGCAAAATTTCTCAGAGAGAAAATCTTAATATTTATACACACTTAAGGAAGGTATATGTTATATATATATATATATATATATATATATATATATATATATATATATATATGTATAGTAGAAACAAATATATGATATTATTGTTTCAAAGGTTTAATTCTCCATTTTATTGTTTAATTTAATAAACTAGGGACATTTGCTGATTGCCATAAGAAGACGAACAGTTAAAATGTCGATAGGCGACCATTAATAATGCGGATCATTGACAATTACTCTTAGAAAAAAAAAACGATTATCAAAATAATATTTGCGGTGCTTTTTTACGGTACAATATTAAAAATGACAGATTGACGTACGATTAATTTATTTTTTAACCTGTGTTTACATTCGGTTGTTTGACTCTTGTTTTAAGTGATATTTGGTGTTATAAATCATGATGTGATAATTATAAAAAAATTTATTTTTCTTCTATGTTATTACCATAAGCTTTGTAATCAATAGTTTATAAAAATACTAACAATTTATATTACATTATATCAGTGTAAAAATAAATTTAAAAGGTTTATACTTCAGAAAATATTTCCTGCTGTAAGCTTAATATGGCTATAATTTGAAGATTGATACTATTAAGTTATGGTAATAAATACCAACAATAATTAATAAACTGTTATGTAAATAAATTCATATTATTAGTACCAATTCTACACAATAATTTGTGCAATCAGTCCAGTCAGGTATCCTAAATAAATTCAGAGGACGGCACTAGGTCGCTACGGGGCACATGTGCTCGGTATCAATTCAAGCTCGCACACACATCGACTGTGATTTACGAACCAAACATCCTTTCAACGGAATGATTCGGGGAAACACTTCACTTAACGTACAATGTTCGAACTGGGAATTCAGTGCGGGTTGGCTTTTATACTCTCAGTAGAATGGAGTTCGAAAGGCGAGATTAACGACGTGTTGGAGCACAATTAGCACAAAACGAATCTTAATATGAGTAGGAATATTAAGGCATTTTCCTGAATATATACCAAAATATATTTCTGGTTTCAGAAAACTAGCTATCGTTGATATTATTATTATTATTAAAGTACTTGATACATTTTTATTTCATTAGCAATAATTGATACTGAATTATGGTGTCGTTTTTTCGAAAGTTTATTGTATAATATGAGATCGAAAAGTGAAGGGACACATCTCCACAATATCCTTACTATTAAATTTAAAAGCTCATAAATAATTAATTTTTTAATATTTATCCACTACCAATTTCTTTTTAAAATGTGGAATTTTTATATGTATATTATTTATATATATATATATCTCGTCATTAAAAATAACTTCAGAGTATTACTTCTTCTGGGGACTGAAGTAACCCAACAAGTGGTATAAAAAAAGAATAAATGAAAAAAAATTGCCCAGCAGGTGTCATGAAGATGAAACAAAATTTTAAGTGAGTGTTGGGCAAAGGCCCTATTATCCGGCAATTGTTATAAAAATGCAACCAGAGATCAAACTAGTATTGAGATAGAGACGGTGATATCTATATCCATAATAGCGTTATTATATGGTTGTTTGTTTTTTAATCAGTCATCTACTTATTCTTGTTCTTAACGTAACGTAGCCAACGTTCCACTTCTTTTCTGGTTTGATTTCTTTATCGATGTTTTGTTTCATTTCTGGAATTTAAAGTGCATAACAATCTGGTCAGTGTTATTACATACATTGACCACCATAGAAATATTAACGAACTACTTAATTGCTTAATATTTTAAAATCGTTACTTGGAACAGAAAATAACGCGTTTCCCAGAGTAAGTGAGTCGTCATGGCTTTTTTGCTATTTAGGTTAAGCCAGAGGAGACTTTCGGAAACAACGAAAGTATACTTGAAGGAATGTAGAACGTAGATTTGAGTCTCAACCCATGCGACTGCCTTGTTACTATCTTAAGAGTATATAATAACTACATGGATGGTCGCATACGAGGGACCGGTTGTACAGCTACAATGAATCTACACCAGGATGTGGTTGTAATGTTGTACTTATTGTTTAACTAGCTTTAATAGGAAAATAAGTAAGCGGGTAATTTGACATACGAAAACTATGTATTTCTTTTTTTGTATCATCGTTGGTCTACGCGTTAGTTCACAAGTTTTGACGCTAGATGTCTATACTTCACATCTCCCTTTCTTTGTAAACTAAAAACAATGTTTTCAAAACATTACAATTTGACTTAACATGTTATGAATTTTAATTAACATTACCATTATTAAATTATTATTATTTTTTTATTTTTTAATTATACATATTATAATCATAAATTGCACAGCACAACATAATATGTCTTGAAAACTAGTATTGCAAGTAATTATTACTTTAAATAACTATTTTTAAAGATCAAATCTATTTATTGGTTTAATGATTCTCCCAAATCTTGATGATCTTGGTGCTGTTGCAGGTTGAGCCAGGTTTGACTTCTGAATATTATTAGAAGTACTTGGTGATGAACTTGTTGATGTTGGGTGTGACTCAGGAACAGCTAGCGATTGTTCTTGTGCTGGAACTTGTTGTACTGCTGGTTCATTTGTATATTTAGTTTCAGGAACTAACACTCTGTTGCTGGTTATATCTGCTTGTGTCTTGTGTGCAGATGACTAAAGTTTCTGCGTAGGATTTGGCCTTGATCTGTATCTTGAAAGACCTTCAGGTTTTTCTACCACTCTTGCTCCTTCCCATTGTCGATGAGAAACTATGTGTCTAATTTTATCATTAATTTCATAATTGTCTGGTCTCTTAGTATGCTTATTACCGTAGTTGGCTTGTTCTTCTCTTAGTCTTTTTAGTTCAGCTGTTACTCCTTGCATTATTTTTGGTTTTAAGTAATTATCTTTTATAGGTATTGGAGATCTCGTAATTCTGCTGTACAGACGTTGGTTGGGTGAGTCTAAAATGTCATTTTTTGGTGTATTTCTCCAATTTAATAAAGCGAGTAGAACGTCTGACTTGTTGATACTACATTTCTTTAATATGTTCTTGGCTACTTGAACTGCTCTTTCAGCTAGACCGTTGCCTTGATGATAATGTAGAATGGATGTGACATGGTTAAACTTCCATTCTTTTTGAAAGACCTTAAATTCTCTAGACATGTATTGTGTTCCATTGTCAGTTTGTAGCTCTTCTGGTACTCCATGCACTGCAAACCATCTTTTCAGTTGTTCTATTACCTCATATGATGATTGCCCTTTTAGCTGTTGAAAATCTAAATATCCAGAGCAGCTGTCACAAATCACTAGGTAAGTTTTTCCTTTTAATTCAAATAGATGCATCACAGTCTCGACTAAGAAAGTCTGCTAATGATATTTCTGTGCCTTTTTTAAATATGACCTTCGGTGAGTATGGTGTAAGATTAAACATTATGCGTTGCAATCTTGCTGGAGCAGATTGTATGTTTTTCTTGAAGATCGTCTCAAGTGGTTTATGGTCTGATTCCACGGTCAGTTCTTTGCCATAAACGTATTCATGTAATTTCTTACATCCAAACAGTATAGCGAGTGTTTCTTTTTCGATCTGTGGATAATTTTCTTCAGATTTGGTCAACGCTCTTGCTCCATAGGCTATTGGTTGTCCTTCTTGAAGAAGTGCTGCTCCAAGATTTTTTGAACTAGCATCTACGCTTAATGTTACAGATTTGTTTACATCATAAAGTCTTAATACTGGAGGACTCTGAAGAACTTGTTTTATTTTCTTCAAAGCTTCTTCATCATGAATTTCCCATATAAAACTTGTATTTTTATGTAATAAATCTCTCAATGGATTTGTGAGATCTGACATATTCGGAATAAATTTATTTAAGTATGTGATCATTCCAAGTAGTCGCTGTAATTCTGTTTTATTTGTCTCTGTCTTCATTGCCTGTATAGCTTCCACTTTTTCTGGGTCTGCTTCTAGTCCATTCGCTGAAACAATATGGCCCAGGAATTTAATTCTTTCTGCTTCAAAAATGCATTTATTTTTATTTACTTTGAAGCCTGATTTTTTAGCGTTTCTATGACTTCATTTACTGTTTTCTGTATTTCTTCTCTACATTTTGTCTGGATAAAAATATCATCGATTGCTACTCTCACAATTTACTGAGCAAATTTGTTAAGATTTCTTGGAATGTTTCAGATGCTGATGACACTCCAAAAGGAAGTCTCTTGAAGGAATATCTTTCCCATGGTGTAGCAAAAGTTAATATTTTCTGTGTTCTTTCTGAAAGCTTAATCTGCCAGAATCCTTTTGTGCAATCTAATAATGCAAAGAATTTAGAACCCTTAATATCAGCTGATATTTCCTCTATAGTAGTCAGTGGAAAATGACGTCTCAGAATGTTCTTGTTTACATCTGGCGGATCTATACACATTCTTATCTTACCTTTTTGCCTTACGATTACCATTGGACTTACTGCAGGGGTAGGCTCTGTTTCGGGTTTTATGACATCTAATCTTACTACCATTCTGTCAAGTTCTAGCTTCACCTCATCTCTTATAGCATGTGATATTCTTCTTGAAGGTTTAATTTCGAGTTTTGGGTTCTCGATTAGGTCGATATCATACTCATAATTTTTGTAACAGCCTAAACCTTTAAAGATATCATTATTTTCACTCTCCTTCAGTGTTTTCACCCTTGCAATAAGCTTTAACTTTTCACAGGTATCAAGTCCTAGGATTGGTGTGACCTTTTCTTCTACTACTTTGAATATTATATTATTTTCCTCATTTTTTATTTTACAAGGTAGCTCTACTTCGCCTAGGACTGCCATTTTATCTTCAGTATAACTTATTAAATTTTTTGTTCGGCTTGGTTTCAGACTTACCTTTGTTTTGTTCATTAAGTGTCTCGGTAACACGTTGAATTGTGCTCCTGTATCTATTTTAGCAATAAATTTCACATTACCTACTTGAATTTTCTCCGTCCAGTCTTTTTTTTCTCCGGCACTTATAGCTGATATGTACACATCATCTTCAGAATTATTTGAGCTTTCTTCTAGTGTATTCTCTCTATTTTTCTGTTTATTTAGATATTTCTTCTTAGTACGGCACATATTGGCAAAATTAACATTTCTGTTGCACATAGTACACGGTTTGTTAAATGTTGGACATTCTCTGCGTTTATGGTTTGTACCCCATCTTTTACAGTCAAAATATTTGCTTGGTTTATTTTTGACACTTTTATTTTTTACTTCTAATATTTTCTCTGATTTGTTTTTACCTTCAAACTCGTCTAGTTGTTTGGAAGCTTGTTCATTGGTTTCGCAGATTGTTATGGCTTTTGTCAGGTTTAGTCTATCTTCTGTTAACAATTTCTCTCTTACTTGGTTTGATTTGATGCCAAACACTATTTTGTCTTTTAACATTTTTCGAGTAAATTGTCAAACTCACATTTGCTTGCCTGGGTTTTTATTCTTGTCAAAAATTCGTTAAAATGTTCGTCTTCGTTTTGTTCAATCTTAAAGAATATATATCTCTCAAAGGATATATTTGTTTTTGGTACAAAATACTCTTTAAACCTGTCTTTAATGATTTGCAGGTTATTTTTGTCTGCATCGCTGAGATTGAAACTATTGTATATTTCGATCGCTTCTGTGCCTATCACGGCCATAAATGTTGCTGCCTGGACTTCGGCTGGCTTTTTATCTAATTGTATAGCAATAGCATACCACTCAAACTGCTGTAACCACTTTTTCCAACATATTGATTTGTCAGAGTCAATTTGTAGGTTAGCTGGCGGCTTTATTCCAGATACTGCGTCGTTCGTAGCCATTTTACACTTTTTTCACGTATTTTCTTTTATTTAGCATTCAGTTTTTTTAGATAATTCTGACACCATGTAACGTTGTAGTTATTGTTTAACTAGCTTTAATAGGAAAATAAATAAGCAGTTAATTTGACATACATAAACTATGTATTTCTTTTTTTGTATCATCGGTGGTGTAGTATGTTAGGTTACTAGTTGGTTAGTTCACAAGTTTTGACACTAGATGTCTGTACTTCACAGTGGTAGATTAGGAATTTGAAAGGGCCCATCGACAGATGCAGTAGAACGCCGAACTCACGTTCCAAAATTTAAGATATCTCGTACTCTTCGGAGAGACATCATCATATCACTAAAGTTCAACAAATAAAACCTGAATATTAAGACAGTAGATTACGATTTTGCCAAGAAATGTTTCAAAGGCAAGAGGAAAATTAAAACTTTTTCAATTTAATATCATGGTCGGACGAATTCCATTTTTGATGAAATTATGTTTTTAGCAATCTGCAATTACCACACCTCGAACGAAAATCTACACATATTGGGAGAATCTAATTTTCAAGAAGAATTTAGCGCCAGTCTTTGGGTTGACATATTAAACGGGCAGCTAAATGGTATCTTTCAAATTTTAGATTGCTTGAACAAGAAATAGTTTTAAGAAGCAATACAATGATTTGACTAGTCAAGAAAAAAAATAAAGTTTTTATCACAATTATTCAAGTCGCCGAGAAAGTTTCATACATTTTTTTGCCTACAATAAAAAAATCAAAATACTATATCAACATTTTGCGAATTGTCTGCTGATCACATTAGTGACATTTAATATTTTTTCTTTTCATAATGTAAAATACAACCTGTATAAACATTCAAAGATATATCTCCTGGTAAATATATCAGGAACGTAAAAACATTTCAAATACTATGAAGTATAGTTGATCCATAAACTTTGAGTAAACTTTTATTATCGCTTTTCATAATTGGTTCTCAAAATAAGTTGGGGCATTTTTGTGAACACTGTCAATATCTCTAGAACTATATAAAATTCTGAAAAATATTTTCAGTACCCTTACAACTTGCATTTTTAATTGATGTCCAATACGACACATGAAATGAAAAACAAATGTTTCGAGAATTTCAAGTACCCTCCGAAATTTCTGTATGAACATGTTTAAATATTGACCATTGAAATAATAATTAACATGATACTTATAATGTCAAATTTGACGTTTTTACGTCCAGTAGTTCCTAAGAAAATTTTTAGTAATATCTCTGGAACAATCTGACGTAAAATTGTAATTTAAATAGTTTTGGAATTACAAGAAAGCCATACCATGCTGCCTCCACTGTTTATATTAATAGATGGATTAAACAAGCTTTATTCATAATAAGTTCACAGCGTACAGAATCAGACATGGATCTCTAAGAGACCCACAATTGAACCATCTACTTCTCGGTTTTCAAAGTAGTTAATTGTTCCTAACCCTAATGCTTTTATTTAGGCTATTTATTCTGTAAATAAAATACCTGGTTAAGAAATTTCTATTGTTGTTCTTAAATAATATTTACGATACAATTTGAAAGATGACGCTTAGAGCAAAAGGATTTATTAATTCATCCGGGTGGTACAATTTTTTGTTACCTATTTAAATCAAGACTGATTATTCTATTACCCTGTATACGTAGTACCTAATGAAAAGAATGATAGTATTATACTACTTAAATACATCTATTAATTAAACTTCGAAGTTTGTAATAGAATGGAGGCTACACTATGATACGCAATTAATAAATGTCGTTGATTATAAATAAAAATTTCTTTTTTGAACCTCTATATTAGTACAAAATATTGTATTAGGGCGAGAATTGTATTGTGAAACATAATTTAAAAGATCGGACTAACTTACCTAGTGAGATCTGATCCCCAGTTGCATGAAGTAATCTCGTCCTCGTCCTAGTGTCGACCTTCTTACGTGATAAGGATCGTAAAAATTATAGTTGATTGTTTCTTATTTACATTTACCCTTGTTGAAGAGAAACAGGAAAATGTATTTCATTTCTATTCTAAATGGGTTTTGGTCAAGGTGTACACCTTTAAAGATTGTGGACAGTACAGTATTGTAACAGACTTAACATAATTTGAGTCGGAACTCACTAGGTAAGTTGACAGGCATGCCATTTGTGTTGGTGATGAGACCAGGTTTCACACAAAAGTCACCATCGTTCTTTACGTGATTATTAATAAAAACCTCGACAAAAAAGTCGGATAAAAATCGGACCAAAAAGTCTGAATAAATACCACATACATAGTTAATTTTAACTATGTATGAACGTAATTTGATTTCAGTAATTACTTGATGAAAATCAAAGAAAAATGTGTTTAATAGCCGTCACTAAACTATTGAAATTGTACTGTTCCTCGGTTTTTAAAGTTATTTTACAATAAAATGTAGGTCAGTTGTGGCAATGTATAAATTATATTTTTACACTCTGAATTCTATAATTATTTTAAGCTTAGCTGACCTCTTAAATTCCGATGAAGTGGGATGTTGACTAATTGTGTAGCATACTTGATGATCTATTAAATTCTGACAAATTGTGAGGATCACTTAAATTATTTAAACTGACTTGATGACGTACTATATTTCAAAGAAGTTTGTGGATATTTGTCGAAAAGGATATACATTTTTTTAACGAAAAAATAAAGAGACTGAGGAAGTCATGAAATAGATCATGATTTCGGGTAATAGGAGGTCATTACGGGATATTCATTTAATTAATTTTTTTTATAAAGCTTTTGCGTATTTAAACATTCTTTATTGACAGTAAGAAAAGTTTTTTTTATATTTAATAAAAAACGGGAAGTGAATAACTTCACTTCTCCGTCTATCAATTTATTTAGCGACAACTTACATAATTGTTTGTAAGTTTGTTAAAAGAAACCATTTTACCGTAGAAATAATTCCTTTACTGATAAATGAAGAAATTAAAAAAATACCCCAACATACTCAATGGTCCACGAAAGTCCTACCTTTTGTCCTGGAAACAATTTAAAATAATTTGAATGGCGCAATTGTAGCAACATTATATTAGAACTGAATATAAGAATAAAACAAAACTTCAGAAAAAATCTATAGGGGTTGTTTTTTTTTCTTCAAGACTTAAGAGTCTAATGTGTGAATGGGGGATCGTAACATTGTAATTATGTAATTAAATGTTTGAAGTCGTTCTTATTCTCCTATAAGTAATATGTACCTATATAAACCAAATTGAATGCGTGCAATAATTTTTTTTTTCAGATATTATGTAGAGGTTATATTAATAATATGTAAATATATTCAGGTGTAAATTTCGCTAAATTGTTTACTTGAACATATTTACCTTTTGGTCGTTTAGTGTTTGATTTTAATAATATTATTGGTATCACAATATACTCATCAGAAAAATGCTACAAGGAAAGTGACAGGATTAAGGGGAAATTCTTAACGTACACAACTGTACCACCGAAATATCAGTAACACAAAAAGAAAATGCCATCCACCTTTCTTTCCCAGCCTTGGCGATAAGGAAAATTACGAAGCATAAAACACTTTGTTATAATAAGTTCTGCGCGATAAATTTAATTGTCTGCCGTAGTGTAAGTTATTTGTTGCGATTTTCCGGGCCATTAACTTTTCGCTGGAGAACGTCCCAGTATGCTTTTATGATTTATTAAAAAAAACGTTTGGTCCTTATAGCATTTTTGAGTTACATATATAATGCACATGTATTATATACAGACGTAGCAATTAATACTTACGTGAGAGTAAAAATTGTTTTCTAATTATCAGGATAGATTTATTAATACAAAGCAAACGAGTGTCTACATAATTATGATTTTATTCATATGATTTTGTGCAACATTTTCGAAAATCTTTTTCAACTAAATTTCAAATTTGATCAATTAAATATATTACTTGAATTTTTTAACCCTTTATTGAGTTCATATTTTATAAAAGAGACTTGTTGCCCCAGGACACACCCAATTCGAAAATTCCAAATAAACATTGCGTATCTTACATCTCTATTTGAATTTTAATTGCAATAGACATGATACACATGTTAAATTTCCTCTGGAAGAGAACGCTGGCAGGTGAATGGACAAAAAAAAGGATGATCATTTTAATTTTATATTTACATAGAAAGTGGTTATTGTATATTACGAAACTTTACTAAACAGATAAAATTCCAATATTAACTGACAAAACCTACTGCGATTTAGTTCGCCATCTTTACACAAAAAATAATTTTTTCTCATAAACAATGAATGAACGAACTACTTGATGCGTAATACATTTAATCATAATTTAATTTTGTCATCTTCAGATGTTCATATTGTATAATTACGACCTCTAAAGGAATAAACAGAGTAACTCTTTGAATAATTATAATTGCTTAAGCTTTTCATGTTTATATAATGTGTTTCCGAATATTGAATAAGATTGACAGTTAAATACAAATGATCATTAATTAGAAGAAACCTTAAATTCTATAATTTGTCATCAATTTCTGCTTTTAAAATCTAAAGTATTAATCCAAAAAAGGATTTTTATTTCGTCTACGTAAACAGTAAATAATTGACTTCAAGGAGTTCGTTCGTTCTTGTGGTCCTACTGAAAATATATTGAAATCGAAAATTTACATTAAAATGTGTATATCCAACTTTTTTCATGAAATGGAAGACGTAGGTATGTTTTTTTAGTTGATATTAGAAAGTTTTCTGTTATTCTAATAGTCAGTTAGTTAAAATGAAGAAAATAAAAAAAACATTAAAAGTTACGTGAATTTGCATGATGCACATAAAAGGTTGGGTTTACCTATAAATAAAATATAGGAGATCGGAAAAGTAGAAAATTATATGAAAATAATCAATCATGTTTCGTCAATTGCACATTGAATCTGTGAAAATAACTTGCGAATATTACAAAACAAATTTCGTAAAAAATAAGAATCTCAATACGTAGAAAATGACAAGGACTAAAAGGCATTAATAGAAAAAGAGTTTTCCTGTTTTCTTTTAAATGTACGTGCTGTTTGCACGTATTAAATGTAAAATTTAAAAAATAAATTATTTTAATGAGGCAATATCCTTCGCTTTGATTGTTCATATTTACATGAAATTACTTTTCTTATGCCTTTTACGCTCAAAAAAAATGTTGACATAATACTTATTTTAGGAATTTGAAATTCCTTTCACGGGAATGCAATCAGCAACGTCGTGTATTGTGACAATACTGCTTATAGACGACTATAAAACTGCTGTTACTAACAGAAATTAGAAACATTTAAAATAAAATGAATAAGTCCATCAAGCTAGAGAATTATAAAAATAACTTACTGATTGACTAGAATCACGTATGTTTCTCGCTTATCAATTTTTGAACATTTATGATGGTTATTCTTTAAAAAAACAGATGTCGTACTTATTTTGATAATTAAAGGGGCTTGTCTTTAAAATTGATTTTGGCTAAAATTAAAGTGTAATTAAGCGTAGATTTCTGCACACAGTACATTTTTTTTCATTTCACCTGTTTTTAGGATTCAAATTGGTTATATTTTATTTTTTAAAAATGAACACAGTTTGAGTGCAAATTAAGAAGTTTATATAATAAGTTATATTTAAAAAGATAAAGTATACCTACGCAAATTGAGGATATGATATAAAATTTTAATGCCTTAATTTTTACAAATTATGAAATTGTGAAGTTGACGAAAACGTCAGCTTTAATTTGGCGTTAAACTCTAAATTAGGATATATTTTAATTTAAAAACCATTTTTTATCTGTTCACAATGAGTAATTTATCAGTTTTCTGTATTTTTTGTGTTTGAGTCAATGTTCACCATTGCGGGTAAAACGAAAATTGCTATTATTTTTAAATTAAATTTCCATTGTGGATATTATGTGACGTTATAAGGCGTTGGGCGGTTTATCAAACTAGCTAATTAAAAATACGTTTTAGGCAATTTGTTTCATTTTTTGGTGAATTTTTTCTCAATGCGCGTTGATTTTACAAAAATAGTCAGTCCTGGTTAAATATTTAATCCTGAGGATTTTCGATGTGAGCTGACAGATCCGGCATTAAATATTTTTTTTTTCTATTTTTATAAAAAAACTACGTAACAAGACTTAAATAACTTTTTAGATTTAAACGTTTAACATCTGATAATGTTTATATCTAAATGATATGCTTCGGACAGCATATAGTTGTCTTAATTATTTATTTATTTATTAGCTTTTATGTATAGTACATATGGCGGACTTATTCCTACATGAGCAATCTCTTCCAGTCAACCATAGTATATATTGTGGTATAGCATAATATCATATAAATGCAATAAACCATAGTATATATTGTGGTGTAGCATAATATCATATAAATGCAATATACCCGTTTCTGAATATAATATTAAACATTTCATTTCATGATTTTTCGATAGGCACTGATCGGATCAAGTTTTTTATCATGTATTCACAATCAATCTTCTTCTTCTGTGCCTCACTTCCCATGTCTTTTCAACATATTCACTACGATAACTTATAAAATTTATATTGACTCACTTTCGCATGGAAAAACATACGGAAGTAAGCTATGGAAGCGACACGGCTGAATTTCTCCACTTACAGTGGTCGTGCGTCTCCGTGCCTCTTCCAAAATGCGTCTTCCGAAAATGAATGTTTTGTAAGACGATTTAATTATTTAATTTCTCGTGATTCCGTTATTTTATTTTCCGTATTGTGACTTTTCAAAGCATGTTTGTTTTATGCGACGCGACAAATCTAATAAGTTTTACTTCTGTCGTGCATCCCCTTAGACACTCTTTTTGGTTCATTTTTAACCCCGCATTTTCATCTTTTTGTCGATGTGTTTTTTAATCTTCCTCTTGCATAGATAACCCTTGCATATTTATCACCTATTCATGGAGGTCACTCAAGAGGTCACACGCCCAGAATTTTGTCCATTTTTAACAATCGACGGATCCTGCGATAAACTATGGAGGATATACGTGTATCGCAAAATGACCTTCCGCTACTTTAAATACAACACGATGTATATACTACAACATTTGATTTATTGAAATATATAATTGAATATGAACTAACATATTCGTGAATAGTGCGTACAAATCAATTATATATATATATATATATATATATATATATATATATATATATATATATATATATGCAGTATATATCACTGCGGTAAGCACGATGATGCGAGATAGTTTCGGCGAGCCTGCGTCGTTGTTTCTTTAGTTATTGTAAGTTGGTTCTGAGTTGACCGACAGATAGTGAATACGTGATAAAAAAACTTATTTGAAGCAATAAGAGCATTCGGGAAAAGCCTCCTCGCAGTCTTTAGCTCTGTTGGGTGGATTTGGTGGTAGATACGGCACACTATCCTCCGAAAGCCACGTTTTTGTATGAGATAGGGTTGTTACGTATTCCCGGCATGGCTTTGACAATCCGAGAGGCGCTGGAGGCACTGGAAATAGTGTTACTACCTTCAACAAAACAAAAACACTGGCCTCAATTCGCGACAAAGCATCCGTGCTCTTAATCAATGACGACTTCTGTCATCAACTTCCCCTTTACTTTCCTTTTTTGCCTATATATATATATATATATATATATATATATATATATATATATATATTACAAACATTTAGTATTCACTTATTCTTATATACACATAAACAATAATAAAGTTACACTTGACAACGGATAAGAAAAAATAATGAACAAACAAATGCTTAAATTAATTTCTAGTTATATATTTTCTCCTTATTTTATTTCGTTAAGGACTAAGTACCTTTTAACTGTGAAATATTAATAATTTAAAATATTTTAAAATTATATTTGTACATCAACTTTCGTAGAGGTGCTTGTAATTTACATCCTTTCATTAAGCTCATTTGCACAAATTTTTGGAACTTTCTTAGTCGTGTACCACGAATAAAGTTTAATTTTTGGAATGAAAGCAGGAAGCGGAAAATTTGCTTTGTAGTTATAAATTTTAGTAACTGTAGATTTCACTACACGACAGTTTTCATGCACGTTACATATTCTGTTTACCTATGATTTGTATTATTTATAAATCTTTTTATTTTTTTACTTTATAATAATAATGTATTTTTGTGATAGAATTAACTTTGTAAAATGTACTACGTATTTGGCTGTGCAGTTTAAATAGCGTTAACCTATAAGCGAATGCAGGCTTCCCACCGTCCGCGCTATATATCAAATACGTAACTGCACATAACATAAAAATACATAACATAACAAGAAAGGCTCTTGAAAGAATTTTGTGCTGTATTCTTTTTGTTCAACCTCAAATACACGTGAGGCATTCGAAGCGAGATATATGAAAAAAAAACGATTTCCGTGACTTTTGATCCTCGATATTTCAATTAACGGATAAGATGCCTTGTGAGACTTTTCAGCCCATCTTTATACTGTCGAAACAAAGGTCTATGCAAAATTTTCAGCTTTCGTTTAGAGGTTTAACTTTTAATTTGCCTTACTTGATTCTACTAGTATAGATTTAAACTATTTTATGTTGTCGAAACGGTTATACAGTATCGCACTTTTAAATTAAAAAGGAGGAAGGGGAAGGAAGCTTTTGCATGTGTTAGTTATAAATTAGAAACAGTATTTTGTATTTCTTTAATTAATGAACGTAATGAAGAAAAAACAAATGGTTGACTTATTAAGTTACTAATTAACTGATATAATGAAAGAATTGATCCCTTCTACTAAGGGTAGTATATTGTTTTTTAACAAATCTAGAGGAAAACAATTTGGAATGAAACAACTTTCAATGATGAAAAAGAACTTCAAAGGTCCCAAATTTACATATAATTTAAATGGGGTCATGCTCTTATAGATATATAGAGATATGCTGAATAAATTTGAGCTGTGGCTTTAAAATAATTATTGCGATCCCGCAACCTAATGGTCAAAACTCGCTGGAATTAGCGGCTAGTATTCCAGACTTTAATTTTACATTTTTCATTTCATGTAAAATATTTGTTGGTCATTAAATCTTACTCGCCTATCATTAAATCTTAAATCAATCGAATTCTTGCAAGGTCCCGTAGTATATCGGTGTGTGAGTTCTATATACAGTGATACTACCTGTCATTACCGTCGATCTTATTTTGTGAGATACAGTATGTAGTTTGTAATAGTTAGAAAGCAATAAATTCGATAAAAGTGGAAGTTTCACTTATTTTTTTTTAATTTTTGGGAAATTGTACTTTCATCCACCTTGTTTTACTTTCTCCTTAAAATAAATATGCAAATTATGATTTTCGGTCAACGTATTTGTTATTTAAATAGAAAACAACATTTTGACGAATACGTTTTAATTAAATATGTACTCAGCCCCTTTTAGATACAACAATTATGTTGATCCCATTTTATTCCATCGGTTTATCAAAATTTACGAAAATTACGTAGAATTGGCATATTTTCGTAACGCAGTTGCTCTTTGTACTAAAAAAACTTTTTTTATAAAGTTGTAAGAACTAAATAACGGTCATTAAACGTTTCTCTCTTTGTCGTGAGTAAGGAGTTACGGAAGTCTATTTATACTCACTTTTCTGAACTTTAACTTCGTTTGCGATATTTCTTTCAATTTTCCCCTCCGATTCTCATCCGGTGTGATATTTCAGGAACGATAATGCGACTATTATTGCTGACAATGCCGAAAATTTCGCCTGACGTGTCGTCAGTCAAGTTCATTTCATGTAATCTCTTTTGTTTGAAATTTATTGTTTATTTTCGATCTCTTAAAAGTGATTTGATTTTTAAATATATATTACCAAACCGTGCTTGAAGCCTGCTCTATATTCATAAAGATTCAGTATACTGATTGTGATTGTCGCGTGATGAGAGGTAAAGGGAACGTTTGTTTGTTCATCGATCAGTTTGAACGTTAAATAAAATTTATTGTTTACAATTATATTCGTGTCTATTCAAATGAGAAAGAAAGCGTCCCGTGTATTCATGTGTTTAGTTGATTTCTAATGCGCGCAAAATTATGTGTTTGGAAATATAATTATAGACATGATGAAGTATAAATATTTGTCAAAACTGTAGACAGACTATGAGTTAATAAAACATATTATATATAATCTAAAGAAAAGATAACAATATACAGAACTTCTGTTATCTTGTTTGTTTCTGTTATCTTTTGCTGATTTTGCTGATATATTGGGAGGAGGATTTAAAACATTTAAGATATGGGCAAAACTTGTAGAAGGTTGTGGCGAATCTCTTCTCTGCACATCATGTTGTGATAAATTGGTCCCTGGCGGGCTGTTGAGAGGTGGTTGATGTTTGCAGCGCCTCTTGAGCGGAAGACACTGGTTGTGAAGTAACTGTAGCAATTGTTTCCGAAAGGCTAACTGTTTACCACGTTAGTTGTGTTGTCATTGCTTTCGTTCTGGCCAAGAGGTAAAAAATCTTCATCTGAAAAAAACAGATGGGTCCATAGGAAATATTCCAGTAGTTTTAAAGCCAGATATTCCCTTGTCAAGAGATGCTATCTTTGAGTAAGCTTTATTAAATAGTCCAGCTATTTCGTATGGAGTTACTTTAATCATGTTTCTAGATTACATGTTCATATCGCATTCCCTTTTGTAAGCTGTTTTTAGTGGACCAAAAAACGTCACATCTAAAGGTTGTAGACGATGTGACGAATATGGAGGAATACTCAACATAGTTATGTAATTATTTTTGGCCATCTCATAGGATTCCAATGTAGCATGACTGTTATGATTGTCCATAATGAGCAAAATCTGTTTTTCTGCAGTAGAACTTGTAAATTTTATAAAATGTTCAAGCCATGTTATGAATATTTGCTCATTAGTCCACCCATTTTTGGAACATGTATAAATAGCTCCCGGTGGCCCATCACGTTCTAGCTGTGGAGAGTGTCTTTGTCGTGGAAAAATAAATAAAGGAGGCACATAAATGCCTGTAGCACTCAATGCACAAATTACTGTAACATTTTTGCCCCTCTCCCATGAAGTCGCTGCACCAACACGCTTCCGTCCTTTAAGAGCAATAATATTATCTGGCACATGGACTGTAGAAAATTCTGTTTCGTCCATAATGAATCCGTACAACCAATCTTTCCCAGCTATTTTTTTTTCAGTATTAAATCTATTCTGGACACCGAAGTTCACAGCCATATTGTAGCATATTTTACGCAGTTGGATGCTTGTTAAACCATAAAATATATTAGACATATTAAGTATGTGGTTAACAAGTATCTGTTCCTGTTCACTAGTGAACACGGCTTTTCTACCGAGCGACAGAGAACAACTGTAAGTATCATCTTCAGAAATTGCTGACCTGTACCGTTTTTTCAGTGTGCTGTAAGGTATTTGATATTGTTGTGCCGCTTTATTAACTGATATTCCTTAATTTCTTATAGATTTTATTGCAGACTCTAACGTAGCTGATGTCCAACTAGCCTTTGACGTAGTCCGCTTTCTAGTTCTTGGCAGCTAAAAAAAATAATGGGAGCGCTAGCTCCCATTGCCCCACTCACCCCTAACATGATCGAATCATGTTATAATAGTACAATGTTTATCTATTTAGTTATTGCATTGTACTGTTATAACATGGTAGCATTGTACTGTTTATAATAATAAGAAACTTATCGTTGCACTATTGTATTAAGTCGTTTTTATTTTCATTACGGATAGCAGAGACATTTGTACAATACAAAAAATAAAATATGCCATGTCTCCTTTCATACATTCATTTAAAAACATATATTATGTTGCTTTCGTATAAAATAAAGTCATATCTAAGTGAGAAAGACACTTTTCTAAACAAGCTTAAGTTTCATACATAATTAACATTATTCTCTGTGAGGCGGAAAAGCCATCGATGTTAAAATTGTTTTCTATATCGACGACTAAAACATATTTTCCTGGTATTGATCTTAAATATAATTACTGATGAAATATTAAACTTACATCAATTACAATGGGGTGAGTTGCACTTGCTTTTTGTTGAAATATTTTAATTTTTTTATTACTATTCTCCTTATCATGGCTTGCATTAAATAGGTCCGTGAAGCTTCAAACAATTAAATGCCATTTTTATAGCGAATTTTTGTAAAGGTATTCGGTGATTGTTTACTTCGACGAATCCGTCAACGACTGATTTCCTTTGATTTCAATTAAAACATTTGCGAGTGTTTATTGAGATTATCCGTCAAGAATGTGACATTTTGTCGAATATTCCAACATATCGCCTAATTTTAGCAACTGTCTTCTCTTTATAATTTTGGGTGAATTTCACACCAATTTATGTAAATATTGTATAACAATAGTTAATGTCTGGCATAGTAGACTATGTGGTGAAATTCCCTCCTCGGGTATTGTTTGCAACACTTAGTATTCAAGTATAAAACTTATTTAATTCTGAATTCAACTATACAGTCTATCTAATGGCATATATTTTATTGGTTAACAATAATTTGTTTCGGAGATACAGATACTTAATTCTGACGTCGTCATGTGTCGTACTCTGATAGTGATCCTCAGCGATTGGCAGGAAATACATAGTTTTTCATCAAACTTCCAAAACCTGATATAGTATTATTACCTTTATAAAACTCACTCAACGTTTATTTAACACACGACTTTCAACAGAGTATGTTATTCAAATTAATTAAGACAATCAAACCTCATACAAGAACACACCCACATATAGGGAAACACCATATAATCAACATATCATACTTAAATACACTTTGACCCTACATGAAAATATTACAAATTATAAAACAGTTTATTTAAACGTAGCGAGAAATTGCAGCGGGTATCAATAATGAATAAAAATATTCATTTTTTGCAGTTAGGTGGCTATAGGAATACGCTACCATGCTCTATACTTTTCTCAAATTAATGCTTATAATTATATAAAATAATACGCGTTACACGCATAAAGAAATTCTAGAATGTAGCATAAAAAACAGAAAGTTATAAAATATGTGGTGCATAAATGCTTGAATTTTATGTTCGAATAACGTTAAAGAAATGGAGCATCTCCTGAACAACGTGGAAATCAATCTGTATATAATAAATGGTAATGAGGTCTTGTTCGTGAGCTCATCGCGCCAGCTATTGGGATGCTTTCAAGTATACGTAAGGGGACTATCTTATACAAGGTACGTAAAACTAATACAAGAGAGCTGCAAGACAACTAAATACTGTTACTGACACTGATGACGCCACGCCGGATAAAGATAAACAGTAAACTTGAAATTTGCAATTGCGATACGGAAAGCGTCGGGTCTCGAGACCGATGATGACTCCGCTATAAAAGCAAATTGTCGAAAGGAAACTTTGCAAACACATTTCATTATGTTTAGCTGTTAGTCGTCATAATTATAATACTCGTTGTAATAACTATTAAAGAAATAAAAATTCATTTTTAAAAGTCTTTCCGTCGAATGTTTTAACTTTTGCAGGAAGTTTATTTTCTACAAACTGAACTAAAATATTTATTTTTCTTTTCTTTTGAGCGACCAAATAGTAATATGCCAACTTTGTTTTCGCATAAAACAACCATAGTGACGTATATCTCGAACAAAATTTCTAAAAATTGCGTGCGTTCGTAAAGCAAGAACGGGGTGTACGGTATTGCGGTGGTTAACATTTTACGAACTCTACGCGCCCATCGTGATGGTGCAACAATAAAATTATTTTGCAACATCACAAAATACACATTTACAAGATTCCGTTTCGCGGGAAAGTAGTAGTGCAGCATTCTTTATTGTAAGGTGGGAAATTACTATAATTTATTCAATATTGCAACGAAACTTAGGTCGTGGTAAAGAATTTAAATAAAGTAGAAATACACTACGTAGTTTCATTTATTTGTGAAAAATTAAATGACAATTTATTCATTGCATATATCAATGTTTGTACTTAAAATGGCTCTATCCGTTCTCTGACTACGAAATCTTTTAATTACTCAATTTGGTAAGTCACTCTCTATTACTGCTTTAAAGAGCATAAATTTTCAATTGAACATTTTGAGCAAGAAATATTTTTTTTTAAATTTATTTAATATCTCCAATCTAAATTTATCTAAAATTAATTTAACCAAAATAAATTACTAATTACTAAATTTATTCAAATTAAATTTATTTAAAATTTATTTTATATACTCCATAAAACTATTTAAAAATGTTTTTTTAAACAATATATGTATGACTTTCAGACAGTGAAAATATATATTCAAACACGGTCTTTTCGAAACGTTCTGTATTGTCGAATTTTTTAAAATTATCGCTTACAGCTCTAAATAAGTAATAATTAGATGGCGCCAAATCGGACGAGTTACGAGATTCCTGTAATTTTTAATAGTATATTTTGCAGTATATTTGTAAAATAAACTTCTTTCTGGTTGCTACTTAGCTTGTTAGCTAATTGATCTAATTGTTGCCAGGAAACCTGAAAATAATTCCCTACCAATAATAATCAGCATCTAAATTTTACCTGTCTGATATTCGTTTCAAGTTTGCTTACTAAAACTCACGTTTATCCTGAACAAAGCCATTAGTATATTCGTATATGATTATGTTATCTAACCCACTTTTCATAACCAATTACTGATTGCTTAAAACGGAAATCAGTTTTTAATATCAATGGCCGATAAACCTGAATTCGTAAAGTACAAAAGTCTACATGTTGATGTCAATTGAAATTAATTATAAATTTACAGGAATACGTTGACTTACATTAAATTTAAAATAATTAACATATTTGATGTCAATTTAAGTTAATATTGTTTGATAGTATATATGTAATATACATATGTATACTTGAAAATGTGGGATTAACTTCTATTATATTTATGCAGTTTATTAAATTTTAAAGAGAAATGATATCATTTATTGTGTGCACAATATTTAAAATCCGTAATAAATTTTAATGACGCTATTGAAGGTTTTAATTAAAATTATGTGAATGAAGGAATGGGTAAATATTAATATGTTCCATATTTAAATAAAATTTTCTTTAGCTTTTCAAAAAATTTAAACTAATCAATTTCATACTAAAGTTACAATAACATTTTATTTCACCTACTCACATAATATAGTATTATTAGGGAAACAAGTAACGAAATTTAATAAACTTTATAATCGTTTATAGATAAATTTTATAATCGTTTTGCGTTGTCTAACCACAAATAAATATTTATAATTATGGAAATGCATTCATCTACGTGAATACGTTTCGTTGGCAGCTAGTCAAACCTCATATCGTAATTGCGAATACCGCAACATGCATAATGGATCGAGGCCACGCATGCAATTTACAAGATAATGTAAAACATTTTGGCAGCCCGCTTTTAAATTTTATTAAGGATTTTTATTATTACTCTGCGTTTTATTGGTACATAAAATGATATGTTTAAATTTGTTTATGTCTTTTTTGAATAAGTTTACGGTGATCTGTCTTTTAATTATGGCGATAAATTAGAGTCACTTTTTGTCAAAACACAAATCAAAACATTTTAACGTGACGAGTAAAGAAGTGAAATTTAATATTTTACCTACAATAATTTTCAATGTGAATGTGTCTTTGTTTGTATGACTCGCTTTCACGTCTCAATTACGACCTACCTCGATTAAATAACGCACACATATGGAATATGCGATGAAAATAAATATGGAATAAATTTAATTCTAAAAAAAATTAATTTCTTGTTAATATTAATACTTAAAAATTTTTCCACGGCAGTTCAGCTTCAGGTAAAAGACAGATAATGACAAAAAATAATACAGCCTGTATTATTTTTTAACAAACGTTAAATTTAGTGGGTTAAATTCAAAATAAATGAAATTGTCATATTTTTCAGTTATTCCTTCTTTGCTCTGCCATTCTATGTACCTACTTAACAACAATTTAATTTTATGGTACTTTTGCTTGGATCGAATTACTTTTCCTGTAAGTCTTCAAATGTATTTGCTGTATTCAACAAAAGTAGTTATAATAGATATAAATGTGGCTTTTAATGTTTTATGTGTAATGAAATTTCCATTATAAAACAAAGTAAGTTAATTGAATAGCTTTTGATAGCCAACAAACCATTATTTTCAAACGAAAGTTGCAAATATCGTCCTTCCGCTGGGTTATAAAAGCAGCCCCGCATGGTTATCCGAGTTCGAGCATTGCACGGTGAATGATGGGTTCCCTGAATCATTCCCCTGAACGTATATTTGGACGTGAAAGCAAGTCATATCATTGCCCGGTCACCCCAGTCCGTAGCACCCTTGTGCCACATTCTGAAATTATTTAGCGGAAATTATTGCTTATGTAGAAAATATATGTAGTTATTCTGTCAAAATATTTAAAACATCTTACTATGGTAAAAAAATTCCTATGGAATATATACTTCTAAATTACATAAAATATTAAAAAACTGATTTTAATCTGTCCTTTACCAAACTATAATATTTAATAATACGAGTAGTTGTCACAAAATTGTTATACTCTTCGAAATTGTGTTTGAGTAGTGCGCGTCAAAAACTACTTTTTAAAGGTCAGTAGTTCAGCATAAGAGGGAAAAAAATTGCAACTCGGAAAATAAATATTCTCTTTCACTACTTTTATAAGATTTTTCTAATAATATTTTAGAATTTTGTAAACAATTACTTTTTCTTAGGAACTGTATCGTACTGAGTTTTACTTCCTTCAAACTAGCATCCCACTTTATAAACATAGTGGATACAATTGTTTGCAGCGTTGGGAATAACTTTGAAAACTTCGGAATTCAAACTGAAAAGTATCTTAAAATTCTTACCTTTATTTTAGCATGAATTGTGACTGGGAATGATTTGTATACTAATGTGTAGTTGTCCGTCGTCACTATCTTATTTTATGGAAAAATATGTCAAAAAGACTTTCTTATGATAAAGTATTTTAATTACACGGCTACCGCCAGCAAAATCTAGGAACAACCTTTTAATCGTAACAACGTGTAAAAACAATTCAATTTCTCTCTATATCTACTTTTGATTTATTTCGGATTGTTTAGAAAACTAGAGTGAGACGGCAATACCGAAGTAGCAATATTTACTTATTATTTTCACATTTGCACAGTGCCAGCAGCTTTTATAAATCCAAATTGAATTCCATTGCTTGATTATGGATTTCTACCATATAATTGGATAACACCATTGTGTTATCCAATTCCTATCTTTGCCTTACTCGCTTGTCTGTAATATTAACATATGAACTTTCATAATTGTAATTATCCATTCATACTTTTTTTTCAGACGCGATGCCTCATTCTTCAGACTTTGTTGTTCAATATTTGCGTATTTATGCGTAACATAGTATTTCTGTTTTCATTACACGGAACCATGCATTATGTTAATTTTATAAGGTTATATGACGTACCTTATTAATATAACGTCACTGATTTTATATACACGTAATAAAAGTATGAGGTGTTATCAGTTACAGTGGCATAGTGACTAATGGACGAAAATAATTCAAATTGCAGAACATTTTCTCGTTATATGAAACCAACCCGGCATTTATAGTATACTACCTATGTACTTAATTACACTTCATTGACTATTCACTTATAACATTATATTTCTTTATTTAGATTGTAAATGTTTTCCTGATATTTATAACGTAGTCTGTAAAAAGGTTAACTGTATGTGTGATACTTTGTACAGTGATACTTTGTACTTTGCACTATTTCGAACTTTATTGTTCCACAGGTAAACAACAAGGGATACTGTTCTTTGGTCGGTACTGCGATTCGAAAGCTTTCAAATTCCACTATATGAGTGAACGCTCACAGCCGATTAGGTTGGGGGTGTCTACGAGTTACAGGATACGCCTGCAGAATTTCCAGTTACAGGAACCACCTTTATCTTATCAGGTTAAAATAATATAATAAATGAAATTAATTTAAGTGAAAGGAAAATAATTTCGAAATATACAGAGTGGACTTCTAATTTTATATCCCTCTTAAAAAGATTAACGTATGTACATTTAGAATTGGCGGGTTTTGTACTGTGTTACTCGTAAATAAAGTAGATAAGACTTTTTTTTTAAATTGTCAGACATTTATTTTATTATTTAATTATAATAAGCCGTTAAACTTTAATATTAGCGACAAGTGTAGCTTAATAAAGAGACTTATTTCCAATACTAAATTACTACGAATTGATGGTGAAACCTCAACACGTGTGCCGCCTATATTTAAAAAAAATTGCGTTTTCTGAATGTAATTATATTAGCATTATAAAGTCAATTTATATATAAATAAGTCTAATAACTTATTCCAGTACTAGACAAATCTACTTGCATTGTACTACGGTGTCCAAAAGGGTCGGTGATTTAATTATCATAATAAATTGTCTGGGTCTAGTCATTGTTTCTATTAAGAATCAGGGAATAAGTCTAAAAGTAATTTTTAATCGTTGAAACATTATTTTTGTTGTAACACTTTTGTTTTTGTTATTTCGTAATTTTATTTTAACAATCACTAATTTCAATCACGTCTTTCATTAATTGCTATATCAAGGATCCTTTTTTCGGATTTCTCCCGAAAATATAAAAAGAAAATAATCTAAAATTTATGATGCAAATCTTTATTATGAAATAATAACTTCTTTCACAATGACAAAATATTTTTTACTTTCAAAATTTTTTTTCGTTTCTTTGCGAAATTTTCGCGATTAGTTACCATAATCCGACCCTCCATAAATATGTAACATGTAATAATTTTTCGGCAAAATTTTATTCACAACTAAATGAAACTACGTGATGTAGTATTATTTCTACACTAATTAAGTTTTTTATCACGACCTAGGTTTCGTTGAACTAAGATTGATCTTGTATCTTTACAAATTGCCCACCTGAAGACATTGTCATAGAATGAAACTTAGCTCGTGTTTAATAATTTAAATAAAGTAGAAGTAATACTACATAACGTAGTTTCATTTAGTTGTTAATAAAAGTTAAACGAAAAATATAAATATTCAGCAATAGTATTTATATTTTCGGCTGGCTCGTGAATAAAACTGCACTCTTGCGCGTTTATCCCGATAATATTTTTAGAAATCGCATCTACTTTCCTTTGCTTTCATTATAAAATTAGCTGGGTATATAATTTAAAATAAGTTAGAGATAACTTGTATACAAGTTTATGTGATGGCTCGTTTGATGATTTTTGATCAACAGATGAAACTCTAGTCCTGTTTGATGGCACGATCTGCTGCGAAATAAATGATATTATTGCTTTATTTTATTATTTTTTTTTCTTATTTAACTTCTATGTTTTCATGATCGCCTGACGCCAACGAATAAAAACTAATATAAACCAATCGTGCATATCACGTGCTTGTTTATTAGAATTTTTTGCTTTATATTCTATTTTTCTTTATTTTCTTATTTAATTTCTATGTTTTCATGATCTACAAAACATATTATACTTAACAAAAGCAAAGTATATCATTGCCATTAAAACTCTTGTCAGTTCTAGGGTATGTAATAAACCAAAGCCTGTTTAAACCAATTACGACATTTTTATTACAAATTATAAAGTGAAGTTAATGAAACTTTATTCAGAACCCAATATTAGGACATTTTTGTTTTGCTCACTTTGAATTAGACCAAAGCTCAGAAATTTACAGATGTGAAAAAAAAGAAATTTTACAGGAATGCAATAAATATATACCTAGTGATAACATATCAATAGTTATTATAATTTATTAAATTTAATATACCATTAGTTAATATTTTCATTACATTAACTAATTTGTTTTATTAACAACATAATATAATTTTACATAAACAGTAATGCTAAATTGTGTCTTTTTTAAGTAGTGCAGCGTTTTACTTTTTGGATGTAACAAATTCACAGTGCTGATAATATGGAGACGTGTTACTAATTAAACCGGTAAATAAACTGGATAATTTACACTAATTTACCTGTAAACAATCATTCATTGCTGTATGGTGCGACATGATGGAAAATTAAGTGAAAATACTCCATAGCGTTATATCGCAAAACGTATATGCACAGAGAGATTTTCTAAATTGATGCTAAAGACTAATTCAATGGTAAAATTAACAAAGTGATTATTGATTTTTTCTTATTATTTTAAACTGAAAAACCTGTGAGAAACTTATGTTAAATATTGCCATATAATTAAATATTACCATAATTGTTCATATCGAAGATATACGCACTTAAATTATTGTATTATGCTCCCCAAGCGATCTCGTCTAACTGCGGGGAAGACTATGTACAAATTCAATGTTTGATGCCTTTTATTAAGTTAAATCATTACTTGCTTTCCTTTTCTTAGAACGAATAAATATTCTTAGCTGTCTTTCATATTGAGTTGTACGTTAAATAATAATTCGTTGTTATTCTTATGTAAAATCATTAATATACTTCACTGTGCTGCTTAATTAGCCATGTGCTCTTCTATTTTATTTTTTGTAAATGGAAAAAAACAACTTAATTTTTTATTCGTGTCCGGTAAAAAACTATAAAGAAAATGCTATGTACAGGAGAGACGAAACGAAAATTATTTAAAATTAACATTGAAATATTGCTTCATTTAAAAATCTTTACAAATTAGAAAAAATTAAATCCTTTGTTTTAGCTATACCTTAACAACATATAAAGACCAACATATCTGGCGATAATGTTGCATCTATTATTTTTGATCATATCTATTGTTAAAATTACGTGTCGATAATTTTTTGGGAAAGTTTATTTTAAAAACAAGTTTTTAAAGCTAACTATGAAGAAGTGTTAGTGTAAGGAAAGAACAGATATTACGTAAAATTCTTGTTAATCGAACAAAAAATTCAGCGGTATTGAGCACAGTATACAAGATAAAACTTTGAAAATTGTGAAAAGATTTTCTTTTGTATTATACATTTTGATTTTTAACATAAACGAAATGACAAATTTTTGTTATGGGGAGTCAGAAAACGACGTAAAATAAAATCTGAACAACTAAGAGTTAAAACGTTTTATCACTTTGTTATTTATGCTAGTAATTAAAATTTAAATAAAAAATAAAAATTTTATATGTAATGAGAAGTCAGAAAACTTTAACTTGAACTAAATTTAATTTTACTTTATATAAAAACATTTTAATCGATAAGTCACTACGATGCGCCCAAGAAAAGATTTTCATCTGACTGAAACAGCCTTAAAGTATTTTTTTAGTCATTATTTTTAGTTAAACTTAAAATTTAAAACTTCCATTTTCACTTCATTTACAAATAAATTTAATTAAAGATAAAAGTTTGCTTACACATATGGTGCATTGATATTTTATTTCAACATTTGCCTGTATGTTAATTGAGATCTCCACATGAAGCATTTCCCTGGAAAATTGTATGCACGTGGATCTAAAACTGGAGAAATTATGGAGCTATGATATGCAGACAGGCGGAAATAATGTTCCTTGTTTCACTAAAGACCATTAATAATTAAAATCTAAATTTTGTTATACGCCACATGATCATGGTGCTATATATTCTTTGTCATAATTGTATGCCCTTTGTTTACTTTTCTTTTAATATTTACAGTCAGTACTATAGAAATTAGAAGATTAGTTTTTTCGTCTGTAATTTTACTGTTTATATATTTACAAACATGCATCATTCAGTTTATTTATATTTGTAACTCGTAACGATGGCAAAAATTAAAGTGTCGTTCTGTTGTGGCTTTGAACGGGAGTAAATTAAAAAATATATATTTTGAAATGTCTTGAACAAATATAATATAAAATGCACACAAATTATTGGATTTATCTGTCGTACATTCAATTGGAGTAAAGGTAATATTCATTTAATAATTTGTTTTTTGTACATAAAAATAATCTGAAATGAGATAGATAAATGACCACATAATGGAAGTGGTAAGTTCATAATTGTATTTTGTTTAATTCAACAACTTATTACAGTTATTAAAATTGTTTTGAAAAGAAATATATCTCTTATACCTTTCTTTATTCTCTTTGATTATGCGCTTGCTTTGATAAATATATATTTTAACTGGATTCAAGGAAATAGGTTATTGGTTATTCGCCTCCTGCACATGTATACCATTACAATCGTTTATTATTTTCTTTTAATATTATTACACCTTAATTTTTGGTGAAAAATACGTGATGACCTATCTAGTTTCACGTCTAAACTTGTGTTGTAAATGAGACTGGCGGAAATGAGGCTGGCATTACAGAAATAGAATTGAATTTTTAAAAAAACTGTTATTTTTTTAAAATATGAAATACAGAACAACCCAGCACTTGACATCAGAAAATGGTAGAAAATAAAATAAAATTAGTAACCTTAATATAAAGCAAGAAGCTGTTTTCACAAACGCGTATATGTTATATTTCTAATAAATCAAGAATTTTTAGTGAACAATAAAAAACTCGCAAAGTACATACTGAGCTTTTTGAAACAATTACAAACATAATCAATATCGGTAATCATAACAATGTCATTGTCTGAAATAATTAAAAACGAAATGTAAACTAATCTTGACCACCAGAACGAGTGTCAATTTATTATAATATATATAATATATAATTATTGTCACAATGAATGGCTTCCTTACTTCATGAAAAAAGTTCCGTTTTTTACTCTGAAATGGGCATATATTGAGTATTAATTTCACGAAATAAGCAATTATTTTATACACTCTTTCAGGAACGATTACGGTTACTTTTTCAGTTGATCATCACAAAATACAGAGGTGAGGAAAAAGAAAATATAATATTAAATTTATAAGTTTATTCACAAACAGATGCCATAGAACAGAGTACAGCAAATGTGACGCACACCGCATTATCGCACTTTGCCTTATCTTCGGATTAGATGGTGATAGTTCTCAATTTTGAATTCATTCTAAGTCAATTTGTATGAAAAATACGGCCTTCTAATATGATATCTCAAAATGTTCTGCGCCTGGTTTTTACTTTCCTGAAGTGGAAAGGTCCACATTAAAATATAAATAGTTTTCGTTATTCGTGTTTTCAAATAGTTAAAGTCGAGTTCGACTTCACGCACTGATTACAATTACATTGAGTACTATACAACATTCCTTTAGAAATATTAACAAGAATATTTCCATTATGTAAATATATGAGGGCTCATGGAAATTAAGCTTCTGTTGCAGTGATACTTGTGTTCAGTATGTTTTTAGCTTTCTTATGTTTTTTAGTTTTTTAGCATTCGATAGGCGTTCTATATTTGTCACTCGTAGCCACGTGCTGTCCACGTGCTTCGTTAGGTCTGCACTTTCACGCATGCGCGCACGTACGCGCACGCAAGGCTGCCCGTTCGTCCTCCTGCTCACTCGAAAGTCGAATCTCTAGTAATCAATTAATATTAATTTTACCCAATCTAAATGAGATGTGTATGTAATTACTAGTCAAGTGCCTACTAGAAGATTAGCCAATGCTATTTATATAATATACAAGATTATTTATTGATTTTTTGCTTCAAATTTATTAAGTGGTACTGTGGTTTTTACAGAAATGGAGAATTTATTTGAAAAACGTTTTCTCACAAATAAAAAGAAATCATTAACAATAAATTTTCTTTTTGTCCAATTAAACTGCAAAATATTTATGTCTCGTACACTTTTTCTCATCATTATATTTTTCTTAGCAATGTACGTAATCACAAGCTCTGAGAAATTAACCTTTTCGCCTGGTGCTTACCATCGGCAGTATTTTGCTACATTTATATAAATTCTTTCTTAAAAAAAGTTAAAATCGGGTATACTCAAGGTAACATATATATATATATATATATATATATATATATATATATACTCAAGGTAATAATAATTTTTTATTCATTGGTTAGTTGGCTATAACCTAGCTGTACTTTCAATACCTCCATTATGCCTTCAACGTTTTTCCAATAAGTTTAATAGTCACTGTTCAAAATGAATAAAATATTTTTAAAAAATTAAGAGAAAAACAATGAAAAACGGAGTTAAATCCCATGAAATAGTTCATGATTTTATTTACGCGCGTTTGAAGTTATATTTCTTTGGCACAATACAAGAATAATTTAGCACGCAGATAATTAATGGAAATAAAATAATAAAAGGAATGTAGCAGGATAATAAATGGGGTTATTAAAATCTAAATTCAATCAAATAATTCAATTTTAAAAACTACAATTTATTTTCTCATAGAGGGTAATAACAATTTTCATCTTTTTCTAGAACATTCATTATTATATTATAATTAAATAAAAATAATTGTTATTATTACTGTTATTAATATTTCTTATTATTATTTATTTTTTGATGTTATTGCTTTTAATTCCTTCTTTCTTAATTTAATTTATTTATTTTAAAAATTTAAATGAATACTCAGCATTCAATTTAATATAAACTCGTGTATATAACGAATTATTAAATTTACTAAAACAATATAAGTAAAGTTTAACTAGCGATGAAAATAAATTAATAAGCTGATAATAGCCTACCTGATAATTGACTATCTTTGCTAATAACCTACCTGAAGATGTTGTAATACAACGAAACTTAGGTCGTGGTAAAGAACTTAAAGAAAGTCGAAATAGTACTACATCACGTAGTTTCATTCAGTTGTGAATAATGAATTTCTACAAAATTAACGCCAAATATATTCAATATTAATATTGTAAATAAATACATAACGAAACTTAATCTCACTTAGGTAAATACACTTAAAACGTATATTAAAAAGCTTATAAGCACTATTTCTATCACAAATATTCACAAGAAACTAATGTTTTTTTTATTGTATGGACTACTATTAAATTTCAATTACTAAAAATATTATTTTAATGTACGTATATAACTTGGATTTCTATGAATATAAAACATGCGTTATGTATTTGCTAATATAAGTATTTGCGTTATTAATTGTACCAGTAGTTGTTATACGTTATTCTACGTCCTAATAATTCTGATGACAAAAAGCACGATAAAAACGTTAACATCTCAGTACGAACCAAAATGAAAATAGTGAATAAATTACCTCTAGTTGGCCACGTCAGACGAAGCTTTTACCATCTTGTTAAGCGAAAAAAAACAAGTTAACCGACACTACCGTTGTCTTACGAGGATCTTTCTTGCATTACGTATGGAATGGTTTTGCATAATAACCAATCTATTAAAATGGGGTTTTAATAGTAATGTTTGTTTATTAGATATTACTCTTTACACTTTTTTATTTATGGGTATAAAATGTCGTATTTTTAGTAAAAAATGTTTGATAAATCAGACGAAATCTAATTATCAAACATTTTTTAGCTTATGTCAAGTAAGCGATATTTCGCTGACAAATTTAATACATTTAAGGTAAGTAACAGTAAAAAAGCATCGAATATGCAGTTTATAGTTTGTATCACAAACGATAGATTTCAACGAATCACAACAGTTAAAGTATATTTGGCAAGTAAAATAGACTAAATGGATCATCATTTTATATTGTAATACATTTCATAATTACACAGGTTTGTGCTTCCCATTACGTAAATATTGGCACTAAAATTTATTCGCCTTTGTAAAATGTAATAGCTTAAATACATAAATTTTGTTTCGTTATACTGAGGTATAAAGCACTGGAAAATTTACGATTTTTATTTTTATTTTTATTTTTAAATATACAAAAGAGAATGACGCATTTTACACGAATTTCCTTTTATTAAATGTATGGTGATTATTTCAAACATGTTGATTAAAAACATTATTTTAGTGACACTAGTACCGCTAGAGATTAACTGGGCCTGTCTTTTGAAATTAACGGGTTATTTTTTGTGTACTTTTCCAACTAAAGATCTCATGTTTCAATATCAATGCAACGCTCCATTTCGTAAATGTTATTTTATTGTATACTTGTATGAAATGTATAAATAGATGAATTTGTGTGGCAGTAATTTACAAATCTGTTAACATGTATTAATCCAAGGCTGGCGCGCATTTACATACGTTTAATCTAAGGCTACAGTCTACAGTCCGATAACTGAAAATATTTCGCACTGTAAAGGAGAATACGAATTTATGAATAATAAACATATTGTTTGTAATTTTGGAACTATCTATTATGTAGTAACACTTTTTTGCACCTAAAAAAAATTTTTTCAAACGTTAGATAGGCATTATGAAAAATATTTTAAGGAAAAAATATAATTTGAAAAATCCAGGTTTATTTAGTTACTATAAGTTTTAGAAGTGTTTAGCCTTTCATTTATCGAAATTTAAGACCACTTCTTATTTTTCCTCTTTCTGTTTATTTTTTCATCCTCGTGGTAGAAAACTAGCCTAGTAAGCCCTGTTTAAATAAAGTGATGTCATTTTACAATAATCTTTTACAAGCAACTGAACCAGCAAAAATTTTCTTCCAATATCATCGCTAAAAGGCAGGCTAGCGATATACTTAGTGTTTTCTATTTTCTTGTATAGCTGAGAAACTCGAATCTAACGTTTATGCATGTGCGTCTTCTTAAACATGAAACCTCTTCCATAAATTACTAGAGATAAATAAAGTGTCTAGAAAAACACATCCTCATAGATTAGTTGAATTATACTTATTCCAAATTTGACATTAGTATATGGGTACCACAAACACCACTAAAATAATATTAGGTGGCGGAATATCGTGCTTGAGAAAGTTATTCGTAAAAATTACGACCCATAGAATTGAGAAGAATGACCCGAAAATGAAGATGAATACAGCTACACTTTCGTTGATTCTCGCTGAAATGAAATTTACAGGATTTCACTTTTTTAATCAAAATATTTAAACATGGTTTACACGAAAAATGTAATTTGATTTTGACCTAAATTTAATCAAAAAACGTATTGGGTGATCTCGCTATCAATGATTTTGGGTAATGGTTCTTATTTTCAATCTGTCCCTGAGATTAACAATTCAAAGGAAGCAGAGCTAAAACATTAATCGCACATTCTCTTTTGTAATTGCAAACTATTGGGTCATTTTAACCATAGCTATTTAAATGCATTAAACAAAATGAATTTCATTAATTATATTTGAAAATACGTATAAAGTTATTCACTCAATTATAAAAAAACTAATTGTGATAACGACGGACCCGCATCATGTAATACAAAACCTTTGCAATTTTATCTTTAAATCAAAGATCTAATTTACTTCTATTCTCACGTCTCATTTCCTATATTCGCACATATATTCTCAATGGAAAGATTCTTTGAAATATATCGTTCACTATACAAAATAGGCTTCTCGCACTTTATTTATTTGAAAAATGTAAAAATATTTACTTAATAGGATATTTCCTACTGAAGTTTTAAAGCAGTAGATTTTTATTTTTAATTCCTTCATAAATATTAACGTAGTTCTTAATGCGACACGAGACGACATAAATTCAATACAGACACGACACGAGACGACATAAATTCAATAAATTCAATACATATTAAGCGTAACAAAAATACCTCAAGAAATTATAATTTCGTAATCCACTCCAAACTAGTACATAGAAAACCACGGATATTGATAAAACACTTGGTTAAGGTCTGTAACGTGTTAGATTTTGAACTTTATATTCAAAATTTCCTAAATGCTTTTCGACATTCAGTTAATACAGTGAAAATATTTTTTTATTTCAGATTAAAGTGTCTCGTATACACGTTTATAATAATAATATTTCAATTACCTGTTAAAAATATTGTGTGAATGTGACGGTTGTTATCCGAAGTTTAATGACGACTAATTTTGTATAGTTTTTGTGTCAAGGTGGCATTTTCTCGTGATTTACCATTTATTAAGATAAAGTGTAGCATAAGTGTATTTATCGACTATTGATAAAGTAAATAATTCATATTTTCTGGATAAGAATGCGGGACTGTTTACTCATGTTAAAGTGAATTTAATAAAAAATACAAAAAATTAAGATATACTTTATTTTTATTGCAATAATTGTACATAGCGATCAATTTAGTAGAAGTACCTGGCAATATTTTTGGTCAGCTTTAGTTGCTAGGGTATACAAATAAAACAAACTGAGCAGGAAATTTGTTATGTCACTTAATCGTAAGAATTCCAAGAAAAGTTATAGTAACAATAGACTGTTTGATAAAGTCAAATATATTATTTATAATAACTTCAGATTGATAAACTTTATGAACGACTATTATATATATACTAAAAGTAATAAAATTCTAAAAATTTTAAATGTCAAAATATAATAAAACCTATAAAAACATTTTTTAATAATTTCGTTTTTCTGTCTCGTTTTACTCGCAAATGCTTTGGACGTGTCTCCATTACACCTCTGTTGAATGAGAAAATTATTTTACTAAATTAATTCAAAATACCTGCACAAGAGTTTTAACACGCAGAAGAAATTCTTCTGAAGTAATTAAATAACGTATGAAATAAAAATATAATTTTTTGATAAAATTTCTATTTCATTTAGTTAAAACTGTAACGTTAAACTTCAGTAGTCATGAAAAAAACCATTTAATTAATTTATGTGTAAAATAAATATAAAGTGCAGTTTAGTAAGGGTATGTTTCCTAGAGAGAGTAGTAGGAAGAAACGCCGGGAGCACGCGGTTTTTTCTAATTTTTTTAAAATTTTATTCGGAGATCATTGTAATTTTTCATAACAAATAAATTCAAAATACAACTCCAAACATCAAATGTGTTTAATATCACGTTACACGGCATCTCATTTCGACAAAGCCAATTGTTTCTAGCGGTCTACGATGGCGTTAACGGCGACTCTGCCCTGAATCACAAATTCAATATCGTGCATTTCTAGCCGTATTTACCCGATGTTTGTTTTATTTGTGCCAGCTTCTTGTAATATTTCATTTCAAACATTCGTAATATTGCCAGCGGTTACGTGAGCTATGAGAGCGAAACAAAGTTTTACTATACGATCCACAATAATATTGTGTGCGATGGAAACGCGGGTCATGGTATCTTTTCTCCCTCCAGTAAAAAAATTTCTTTTCAATGAATTGTTATCAATATATGGAATGTTATTTGAAGTTATGAGTTTAGTATCCTCTATACATTTGACGTAGTAACTGACTCTTATTACCCATTACTGTTATAATTTTAATTATGTTAATATCAATTTAACTTTAAGGTTTTGACTTCCATAACAACTTCCTTCGATACAATGTGGCTTCCATCAGTTCCAAATTTTAAATAAATAATATCACATATACATTGTATCTCCCATCACAATAAGGAATTTTTTTTAGGTAATCGAATAGTAACTTTTTAGCGAAGCTCTTGAACTTTTTAGCAATTAAAAAAATCGATTACTTTTTAAATTTGCAGCCTAAATTAATTCAGAATAAACTGATAATGACGTTGACTTTGTGAATTTGTTCTCTCCTGGTCGTGTTTTACGTGGTTCCGTGACTTCTTTGAAAGACCTTTTCAAGTCTGCTATTTCCATGAATTAGTACGTTACATCCGTGTGTATAGAAAGCAGTCTAACACAATCAAGATTTTGTTTCATTTTTATGGTTCAAAAAGTTCGGTGGAAGTTATATTTATTAATTAATATGATAAATAACCTCACTTTGTCTATATGAACGTGTTATTTTTATGTACTTGGACTGGATGATATATGAAAATATACTTTCATATAATGACGAATAAAACCGGAAACAAACACACGTAAAAAGTGACAGAGTAAAGTTATTTTTTTAGGAATAGTAATTGTATATTTGCCACAAAATGTCAGGAGAAGTTACATTGATAAACATGAAATAAAAGTGTTGTTGACAACTATTGCTATTTTTATTAATGACAAAACTGTAACAGTGATGGTAAATATTATTAAAATATAGATTAATTTAAAAACAAATTTACCCAGGAATATCATATTGGTCTTGAACTCAAAACCCCGGGAGGTAAACTTGACATAAACATTGAAAATTTCTACGCACAAATAAAAATGTTTACCGATCATTTTAAAAGTAGATATATTACAATCTTTTTGGGAAACGTTAAGGCTGAGATATTGCAGAGAAAGTAACATAGTTCAAAATGTTGTATTAAGTGAAATGACCAACAAAATTTGCAAGACAGGACTATATTTCAACAGGCTTGCTACTGTTAATCTATACAGCAATCCCCAAAACAGCGAATGCGAAAAAATATTGTGATGTGATGAGCCATGTTCCTAAAATACTCATCCGAATGCTATATTCAGGAATGTAACAACAAATAAAAGAACAACTCAGGCATTCACAATTTGATTCCGCAACAATACTGAAGTAAGTTTTGATATAGTATTTGATTGATTCTATTAAGGCTTTTGACCAAGTGCAACATAACCTAGTAAAAAGATTGTTTTTTTTTCCGACAAGTGGGTATTGACGAAAAATATCTTTAAATCATGAACAACCTTTACTGGCATCAATAGATTAATGATAAATTTGTTGAGAATATTCTAGAATAGATGCAATGACGAAAGAAAAAGCACTGTATTTTATCCCCCCTTATTTTCTATATTTGTGTTAATTTTTTAGGAACCTCTAAAGAGTACAAATTGTGATACAAAATTCATTAGCGTTTACATTAATTATACTTTATTATATGCGAATGATACGGTTTTGATGACAAGTGATTATTAAGACCATCAATATCAACGTAATAGAGTTATCGAAGCACGTGGTAAATATCCATTAAAACTGAACATGTAAACATTATCATAGCTCATAGAGAGCAATCATCGATTGCTACCTTAGGTTGCTACCTTATTTTTAAAAATATACAATAACTGGGACATTAGCAAGAGATTAAAATCAGCGTGGAAAAGCCAGAATGGCATTCATCAAAACAATTTCGTAAAAAATAGAATGAAATATTCAAAATATAAATAGGAATAAATATAAAAACGTGAAAACTCAATTTACCGGGAGTTAACCGATATAGATACCAATAAAGACATTTAGTCTACTGTAAGGAAAACTAGGACGCAACGGGAGCGAGTACGTTTATTTGACAATGTCGTGTGCATAAAAAAGAATTTTCTTTTAAAATTTAATGGTTCAAGACTGAACGATTTTTTGGTTTCTTAAATTACAATAATTTCATTCTGTAAAATAACTTGTTAAAATGTAAGAATAAGAAGACATGGATTTAGAAAAAAAACTGTACAACAGTTTGGAAATGTGTATCAACGATGATAAATGGCACTTAGATTAAGACAGCTAAGTAAACGCTTGATGATCAGTCGCACTGGTAGTTGCGAACACTGCGCCTCGTTTGGTCACAAATGCTATCGTTTAAGTTTGACTTAATACGAAATGTGAATAGTTTTTATGGTTTGCAGTTGTTGAAAATCGTAGAGATATAATTAGCATATCTTGTAATCCCGTATCAAATACTAGACATGAATATAGTCATCATTAAGGTCATTTGTAACAGTCTTTATGTTTGATCTAATAAATTTCTTAAAATACATTGCAGCAAAATTGATTCTTAAGCTATTTGTTAAACTTTACATTTATAATTGTAAATGGCGACGTTACTTTTGGAAAAAAGTTGTCTTTTTTATTGAAATTAATTGGCGCCATAATAAATTACTTTAAATAAATTTATATCATAATATATATGTTTATCTTAGTAGTTTCTTTACTTAAGACGTTTAAAACACAAAATATAATGACGCAAATTATTCTGTTCAAACCGAATTTTAAACGAGCGATGTACATAACATTGACTCAATACAAGCTTACATTTTCTACCTAACAAAAATAATAGTGAAATGTTTTTTAATAAATTTAGCTTACTTCAGTCATAAAACATTAAAGGGTTTAATTTTGATAAGAAAATTGTGTACTACGTCGTTGAAATGATGATGTTTTCTACAATTTTTTTGCAAAACATCCAAACGACCGTTTTTTTTCTACTCGAATATTTATTTATAAAATTATATTCGTGTAAAAAATTTATTTTTACGAGTATTTATATTTGGCGTTTTATGGAAAATATGTTATTTATTAAAATACGATTTCTTGGCATCGAGAAATGGCATCTAAGTATAACATTGTGATAAATAATGCTCCAAAAACTTAATGTTAAACTCACAAGATATATAAATTAAGATTTAACCTATTATAATAATATCATGTTACTCGTTGCTTTATTTCGATAAATTTTATTGTTTCCAGCCACTGTACTATCCACGAAGCACAAATTTAATATCGGATATTTCTAATCGTGTTTACGTGCTGTTTACTTTATTGTAACAGCGTCTAGCTGTACTCCATATAAGACATTTGTAATATTAACTGCGCCAGCGGTTGTGAGGGCACTGAAAGCGAATTGAAAAACTAAGCTTTATTATGTGAGCAAACAATAAATAACGCTGTAGACGGTGGATACGCGTGTCGCTACGAGTTAATAGGAGTAATTTTTTTTACGTACAGTTCCTTATAATACGTAGAAGTTTAATTTTTGCTATTGTGAATTAATAAAAAATACCGTTATGATATTTTCAATACAAAAAATCTAAGGTGGTATTCTAATTTACTTCGGCGGTTTATTGAGTGCAAACTTTATAAAGCACTTATTTCTTTAGAAGTTGTATGCTCCTTAGAAATTACCAATTAATTTTTTCCAAGTTTTTGGGCAAATCATTGCACAAAAAAGCTTGTAACAGAAATAAATTAAAACAAACATTATTTTTAGATGATATTTATCCACGTATAATTAGTGGTGTGGTTTTATTAGATGGATAGAAGAAGCTCGCTATTTAAATACATATTTTAATACTTGTTTACAAGAGGAGCTAAACTTTTATTTTATTATTTCTTTACGTGCAGTAAATGAAATCTAAACGTAAAACCATTCAGCTATAAATTTGTATGCTCTAATTCAACTGTAAATAATTACGAAAAAAATATAGCATAAACAACTATAAGACCTTTATCATTTCCATCAACGCTACCAACTAAAGAACGTTAAAAAACCGAAATATGAAACGAAACAACATTATCCCTGTGAGTAAAATTTAAGTAAAGTGGAACTAGATTGCAGCCTATCTCACGATTGCTATCGAATCATTTACTGATTTATGGACAAAAGACACGTGAAAATACTTTATAAAACTTAATTACTTGACTAGTTCAAGTCGCCCTCAATTCGCTCTGTGAACCCTCTTTGGTAATTTTACATTTGAAATGTTTACTCGGAAAACTAAACTCTGACGTAAACAAGTATTATGTTTTATCACAATTTTACAAATATCATAAAAAGGCACTCATTCATTTCTATACACATTACATAACTTCCATACTATAATTTCCAATGCTTCACGAAATGTAAACCTCAAAATCATGGTAGTTTCAGTTTGTTTCTCTCATTCAGTTGATTTCAAATTTATAAATCTTTCAAGTAGCAATGGCTAATACCATTAATATTAGTCACTTTCTATTAGATGTTAACTTACAGTAGAATTTAAACCTTGAGACTCCTGTTAAGAAACTTACTTTTGCAATACTACCAAACTACAAGAAAAGTTTGTCATAACCGTCCGAAAATAAATTAAAACCTACTGTTCCGTTTGAGGTATGAGAATGTAGTGAAAAATATTTTATGCTATCCTTCATACACTTAACATTATTTCTTCGATTGCTTTACCTTCAACGGTTAACAAAATTAGAACATAAATAATAAAGTTTAGTTAACACAAGTACATTAATTGTCAGAGTGTGTTCGTAATATTCAATACCCGATTGATAACAACACTGTTGAAAATGTATATAAATAAACAATCGTAAAATTTTATTTCAACGCTTTAAGTTTTATATAATGTATGACGGTAATAACTATATCATACTGATGGTTATAATATAAAATGAAAAAATTAAGTATATTTCAAGTATGTACTTAAAGTTCAAACACCACATAACGCGATCAGCTTCGCGCTATTTATTAATGTCAGACCCGAACAAGCGTGCCGCGGTAGCAAAACTCATCGAAGTGAAAATGTCAGTTACTATTTTGTTAGCGATGGCCATACCTTATTAATAGTCGTAAAAACGGTTTTAACTATTTCTTATTTAATTAATATCATATAATTTATTTATAGTTTTTAACTTTTTTAAATTTATTTCATATTGTATTCATAACACAGTGTGAAAAAATGAATAACGAATGCCGTTTTGTGTGGGTAATTATTAAACGGTAAGGACATAATAAGTAATAATATGTAAACATACTGTTCAATTATATTATTTTACAAATTTTACAATTGTAGAATTGTAAAAAAATGCTTTTGGCATACACTTTCGCACTTTAAGCATATTTTACTAAACTTCGATAGAAACCACGCTTCACTCCGTTTGTACCTTTGTATCTTTCTTTTATTGGATAATTTTGCAGCATACCGAGAATATTACATCATCAGAATTAGGAAATATCGGATACGATATTTAATGATTTGTTTTTGTATAATCTTTACGAGAATTAATTTCTCTGTTCTGTTCAATTCAATTAGCATTTTTGAAATGGTTTTATACAGTTTTTAATTTGGCTGTGACAGTTAACGGCGTTTAAAGTAAGGTTGAATATTTAGTAAAGTTCTATGTAATTTTCCTCACTATCCTGGAACACCTAAAAATATATTTAAAATAAATAAATAATACGTAAAATTAAGTAATTTTTTAGTAAATAGTAAAAAACATAAAAAGTTTCTTTGTAATGTCTATTAACGACCAATAAAATAGATAGGGGGACCGTGACAGTGTGACTCAGACTCATAACCCGTCGATTATACATGTTATTTTTTGTAATCGTTCGCTTTTTAGTAATGTTTTTCGAAAGGCGCACTAGCAGGGCGGGGCGGGCGCATTAACAATAATATTCAATTATTTCCCTTGCTAATGCGTGTTTGTACGATATATTCACAAATAGTAACTATATATATATATATATATATATATATATATATATATATATATATATATATTTGACCATATATGTACTATTTATTTAATTTACTTTCTGATCATATTCTATCAAAATTCATAGGTGAATGATTTTTCGTTTAGTTTTGTTTATAGCACGTATCAAAATAATTTTAAAAAATGTAACTCTTGAAAAACATGCACCAATTACAATTCTTGAAACAATAAGAAGTCATTGTAATAAATAATTCTAACGGTGCCCGTCAAGATTATATGCTTCCAAGTTCAAATTATCCAAATGAAACCATTTGAAAAATTTTGCTTTCATTTGCTTTTGCGTAAGATTTTTCAATGCCATTTGCATAAAAATTTAGAAAAATTACTTTCTAACTTAATCTTCAAAGGGATATTTTGTAAACTAAATAACTGCAAGAAAAGCATATTAATAAAAGTTCTAGAATTTCCTGTTTAAATTATCGTATTTATCTTTTTGCATTAATTTTCAGTAGTAAAAATAAATTTTCTTCATATTACTAAGAAACTCTACTTGTAAAAAATCACTCTAAAAGAATTTTAATTTGAATTTTTAAATATGATCTTTTCAGTTTATACTTAGATTCATGCACGTAACAAATATACGGAATGCATTTCTTGAAAAAAAAATCAAAATAGATAATTAATCCTATAATTATAATTAACAATAACATATCATTACAATTTTGATTTAAAATAAAAATGGGAATATGACGAACAAACGATACCTGTACTTTAAATATTATTTAATGCCTCTTGACTATATTCTACTGCAAATTTTGTTATTTATGGTCAGTTGAGGGTTCCTTCCCAAAACTATTTTTTTATGGAATCAAGACACTATATGAAGATTAGTGTGTGCGTATATATATATATATATATATATATATATATATATATATATATATATATATACTAATAAACATATACAATAATAAACGTCATATAGTAATTACATTTATTCAGCCCAAAAATTGAAATGGACTTCATTATCACTTTACAAATTTACGTAAATGCATTTCAAATGAAGATTAGTGAACCAACTTCGTCGAACCCTTCTTGCCCGAACACGATAGCTGTATAATTTAATCGCAATCTTAAAAAACCTGTGTTTCTTCTGAGGGAAATGTAAATTGTAAGTGGCGGATGAGGCATTGTAAGAGTGTATTAATATTGGATGGCATTATGACTCATTTGCAAATTTAGGATTTCGTTATTGTATAATGAACGAATTTTGTTCAGGCTGAGAATCAATTGTTTTCAATAGCCATTGCAAAGTTCAGTGATTTGTGTAAACTGCAAGGAAAAGAAAAAAAATACACTGGATTAAAAGCTAATTACACACTAATACTAAATAGGCCTTATGTACTCCTCAAAATCGAAATGAATTGAATATAATAACGCTGACATATATTTTTCCGAATATTTTCAGCAATATTTCTAGAGCAGCCGTACTGCCTATATATCTAGAGCAGCCGGTACCAGGTTTTGCAACCCTTATAACTGTCTCTTTCAGTTGATACCCCACGCGATATATGAAATTAAACCCCCTCTAAATTTTCTTTTTGTAAAAAATTGTCCCCTGTAAAATTTCTGCAATTTTTTTTTGAGATCGACCTTGGCAAATACAAGCAGATAATTACACTTTATCACTGTGCCAAATTTAAAATTTTTACGTTATACGGTTTCTACAAAAGAACAGCTCGGAAATTTTCAAAAATGTCTTTATAATTTTTCATAAAATTCTGAAATAGAAAAAAAATAAGATCTTTCTACATTTCTAATCAGTAAATATCGATTACTTTTTATGCTCCTTCTGGAAATTTTGTGTATATATTTTTAAGGGACAACCATTAAAATACATATATAGGAGTTGATATGCTTTACAATCATGCCAAGTTTTAAGTTTTTATGTCGAAGAATTTCTGGGAAAAACTGCTATGTCTCATGGATAGACAGACGGACAGGCAGTGACGCAGAGTAATTGATCACATAAGTTTTTCATTTTTTTCTTTTTGTAGTACAAAGCCGTAAATATGATCAAATAAGCGGCGTTCTCATATTGAGAATTCCCTGTCATATAATACCTTTGGTAAGAATAAATTTGAAGGTATGGAAGGGGCTCGGTTAAATAAATCTAAAAAACGGTGTGCCGTGCTATCTTGGTCTAGATTATTCGATTTTTTTTAATTTTCATGACTTTGTACTGCATTTTTTAAAAGAAGATGCCTTATTATTTTTTAGATGTATTTACATATTAAGATATTTTTTCGGATAGAAGAGTGTAGATTTAATAAAACTAAATAAACGTGAGACTTGATCCCATTTTACGGGAATAGATTTGTTGCCATTCAATAACCCTAATGAAGCCATGTGGCACTGACATGTTTTATAACTTACCCACTTTTTTAAAACTATAGTAAATATAAAGTTTAACCATCTTTATAGAACGTAAATAATTACGAAAAAGTTGTAGAAAGTATGCCTCTTTTACAAATAGTTTCAATAACATCTTCAGCCATAATTAATTTTCCGCACGAAGTTACTGGTGCTACGTATAAATTATCTTTACATCTATCTTCATCAGCAATTGCACTTTTCAGGTAAAACCCCTGCAAAACCCACACAACTATCTAGCACAGCAGCATGGAAAGGATGCCACTGTGCTACACGAAGCCTCGTCTGCACAATGATTTGTTTAGGTCAAAAGGGCGACAGCATAATATGGCATGTCAGCCAAAGAAAAAAAAAAACACCTCATTATTCTTATGGGCTTTTCTTTGATTTAATTTATCAACCATCTCGCTTTAAGTTTTTTTATACAGTTATTGCACTTCTTACATTTTTTAAATTTATTTAAGGTAATCACATAATTAAAATTATGACTATAATGCGAAATAATAGAGTCATAAACAATCCCGTTTATTTATCGAGCTGTTTCATTTGAACGAGAAAATGTATTTCCCAGAACACATGTTTTCGCAGTTCACAATATAATTGTTCGTTGACACGAGCTTAGTTTTTCATTTTTCACGTCAAGCTTATGTTTTTCAGTTCGTTTTCAGTGCCTCCCTACCCTGAGCGCAGGTAATATCGCAAATGTCTGATATAAAATATTGCTAGATATTGGTACTTATAAAGCAAACAGTTTGAAAATATTTGATACGGAGTTTTTTTAGGTGGCAGTGTGGTGTATGGAAACGATTTGATCGGAATAGGGAAGTTATTGATGTTTTGTTATAAGACAATTAATGTTTTTTATCGCATTTTATATGAGAAAACACTTAAATTAATTGACTGTTTTTTGACACTTGAACGTTGAATACTATGTAAATTTTATGTAAACATGATAGTTTAAAACTTATAATCAGAGGACTAGACAAGGTTTACAAACAGTTTGGTGTATCATATTAACTATCGCCTACATATGAAAATGGAAATATGAATAAGTATATCTCAAGTATATATAGCAAAGAATATGCATATACACTTCTTACTTATATTTGTTCGATTCGCAAATAGTTTATTTGAAACTATCAAACCAATTATCTTTGTATTAAATATTTTTTTTATTAGAAGCTGTAGTTTCTTGTTAATAGAAGTTACAATTTAATCAGACGCAGCCATGCCGGGTCACTGCCGCTACTTTGCAGTATGACGAATAAGAATTGTATCGGACATTTCTTCATGTCAGGGCTCTCGCCGAGCCCGATGAAACTCAGCATCGCAAAACTCGTATTTTTTTAATTCACCAAATTTAAGTCTTTATTTCTATTAAATAAAGACTTAAATTTGGTGAATTAAAAAAAATACGAGTTTGAAAAATTTTGTATGGAATTTAAAATTAAATTAATCATATAGAATGCATTAAGTTCATTATCCTAAAGCAATGCATTTATTAAAAATGATACAATTAACTAAGTTATAATGGGCCCATTATAGTACAAGGTATTCTTTACTAATTCTTTTGAAATATTGATTTATTTCATAAAATATTTCTGTAAATGTAAAAAAAAACTTTGGTAGATAAATAGTATATGCACATACATATATATATATATATATATATATATATATATGTGTGTGTATATGTATATATATATATATATATATTTATATATATATATATGTGTGTATTTATATATATATATATATATATGTATATATATATATATACATGCATATACACATATATGTTATAAAACATTTTTTCACAATCAGTAATTACTTTAGAAATATGCAAGACATTATTGTATTGGAATTTTGGGGTTATTTTGACTAAATTCCTTATATCCGAATAATTTTTGTTCGTTCTATAAAAATATAAATTATACATAACAGAAATGTACGTATGTGTAATATGAATATTTTGAACGAGATCCTATATATCGGATGGAAGTAATAAAAAGAGCAACTCACGCGCCGACCGGCAACAAAGATACAAATGGTTTTATCGTGGGAAGCATCTAAAACTAACGAAGTGAAATCTGACAGAATTTGCTAAACTTAAAGTAGAATGGATTCCGATTCTATGTCTAACGCTCAATAAAATAAAGGAACAAGGCAAGCGTAAATTCGAAAGTATCCTTTATCCGATCGACAAAATATATTAAAACTAAAGAGGGAAATCTTATTTCCAAATGGTAGTTGAAATGTTTTTCGAATTATTCTGGATGTACAGAAATAACAAATATAGTCCGAACAATATCATGACCTCAACAAGGCACTACTTGTAAGATTAATCATATCAATATTTTTAATTTACACGTGGCAGTTGAATGGTCAATGATTTTTTTATTGTGCATTTATAATGTTTTATATAGTTTATATAACTATACTACACTTGAATACTTTTCGAAGCGACCTTCAAAGCGTTTATGAATTAGCTACTAAATTGGCTAAGTTACTTAATAATTACTTATAAATTATACTTAGGAGTTACGAATATATTAAGAAAGAGCATCCAACCAAATGATCCACAGAAGTTCTCCGTCTAGTGCATATTTTGTTTCGGTGATATTAAACCTTTATATCGTGTGAAGCAAACGAAAGAGTGAACATCTTATGGTTAAATTTTGCAAGTTAATTAATTGACGAATTTCGTAAACTTGAATTCTTTTTCAAAACATTATTATCCACTATTTAAAAAAACTTTCCATTAAATACGTAGACAGTACAGTAGAATACTAATTGTGTTAGAAGAATGTTTCTTAAAGATTTAAACACAACAATTACGTTCAAAATAAACTACAATATTATAAATTATCAGCACACATAGATATATATCTTAAACAAACATTGAACGTCAACTTCATTCTCGCTTTTAAATTGTTGTTTAAAATTAAAACTAAACCATTGAACTCTACTTGCCTAAACATGATAACCTTAAAATATAATAAAAATTATCAAATGGGGGTTTGTTAAACTTGATAAATACATATTACGCACGAATTATCCCAGGGTACGTCCAAAATGACGAGGAAAGGGCGATTATTTTGTAAGCCTTCTGCTAGAAACGAGTAGGGCCTTGATGTATCGTTTTATTGATTTATTACCGTATTATAGATTATTGAGCATTTTTTTTGGGTGTTTATTGTAATTCTACAATAAACACCAAAAAAAGGCTTTAAATAGACACAAGTAGAATTTGGTGACTCGGTGGAACTTTGGTGGTCGCTACATCGTGATATGTAAATTTAGCACAGCATATGCTGAGAAATATGAAAATCGTATACAATTAATTGTTTAGGCTACACTTATATATTTATTGTTTTTGACCCTTATTTTGAATCAATCTTGCAAAATAGCAATAAGTGTTTTTTTTTTAAATTGTAACTTTAGTTAGACTGTAACATCCGTACACGATAAAAGAAATTAACAAATTTAACACGTACAGAGAGTTAAAAAGTAATTTATATGTTAATTCGAATTATAAACTATGTTTATACAAAATTTCACGCATAATCAATCCATTCGTTTAGGTATGATGGAGTAACTTAAATCCAGACGTACGCATTAATAATATAAGTGGGATTTACAGGAAAGAAATAAAACAATAAATTAATATTTAAATTGTAATAAAACTTTAAAATAAACAGACACCATAAAATAATTATCATCATCACAACTATATTTATTCCCTTAATTGTACACTGTATTTTCCTCGAACGTTATTGCAACTAACTGATTTTCCCTAAGATATTTTCTATGGCAATATAGATTGAATATAAGATACTATTAATTGTATTAAAAGAAAATAATTGTGACAACCTTAACAATAAAAACGACCTTAATCCGCAAATTAACTATTTTCTGACTAAAGATGAACTTATAGTGTATTAAATTCGGCAGCAATAAACGTGTACTAGCTATAATTTAATTACGCGTCAATTACATTTTTTCCTCTAATCACCCCGTAAATTTCACTTTTGTCTGAGCATTAAAAATACGGAGTCTTTTTTTCGAATTGCCTTTAAGCGCTTGACAGTTCCATTGTTAAAAAATTTCGAATGTTTTAAGTAATTTAATGTTTAATAATATAAACTATTATATTACCTATAAAAGCTTACCGATAATACTAAGAAAATAATCCGTAATGTTAACCAGGACCATCAAGAAAATGTAAGATTTAAGAATTTCATTAAATAATATTACGTAATATGTTTTGCCTATGTTTTATATTTTATACTAAAATGTATTGAACGGCTTAACATTTGAAGAAATTTATTCTATCAATCCTAAATATTAAATTCTGTATAATGCTCATCGGCATAATACAAAATAAAAATACTGATACCAATACAAATGATAGAGAACCGAGCGTCAAATGCACGAAACTGTGTGCATCCATGGCGTTGAATAGACGTAATCAATTATACTTCTCCTAAGTTTTGGTTGACCAATTGCAGTACAATAGTTATCACTGTCATATTAACCGGCATGTCTACGTGATTCAATTAATATTATTGTGACAAATGTTGTACTGAAATTGATCAACTAAACTTCGGAGGAAAGAAATTGTAAAGAAAATAGACAAAGAGTAAATTTAGTTTAGGCATATGCACGAAAGTGTGTTAACTGATAACATACTTAAAATAATCAATATAAATATTAGGTAAAATCAATGTAATGCAATATAATATTAATCATATTATTAATGTAATATGATCCAATTTATAAATCTTTTGTAACACTATAACTGTTACCATATTTACGAAATGTTACTGCATCTGTAAATGTAAGATCACATTGTTTAAAAATTAGAATGTTCTAGTGTTTATTAGATATTTTAAACGGAAACATTTTTGCAGGATTCACAAACCTACAAAGATGTTTCCGTTAACAATTAATTTCTTCATACACCTAGTACATATAAAAGATCTATAAAACTGGTGAGTGTTTTTTTCAAATGTAATACTTTAAGACGTTTTATTCTAATACAATCCAATGATGAATCACTATGTTTATACTGTCATTCCAATATTTGACGGTCCGTTTTTATTCAATACTATATCTGTATTTTTATAGTGAGAATACGTCAGATGCGGACTACAGGTCTGTAATGCTGATCACGTCAGAAGAACTTTAATTAAAATAACATGTAAAGCGGATGAAATGTACAGAGGAAACAATAAAAATATTGAGAGGAGTATAAATTAAAAAAGGAATTTCTCGAATGATATAAAGCATAACTTAATAAGTAACTTCCAATACTATTTTTAAACACAGTTATTAAGACGTACCTAAAAGTATTTCATAATATATGCAGTTCTTACTGTATTTCCCCTCATTATATGTATTCTGCCGTTTATTTGCACAGTATCCTCGAGATCCTGTCTGCGAAGTATTAAGTTCCTTCGTGTTTAGTGTACTATGCAGCACTATAAACAATAATTTGCGATTAGTACCCACTATTATAAGGACACCATATCGTAAATTTACCTCTTGTACCTTTCCTTATATCGCCTTCCACTAAATTTACGATGCAAGCTATATATGTATTGCGAATCAATGTTTTTATCTAAAGGCTTATACCGATAATTAAATAAAGGTATTGATTCACTTCTTGAATATTTTTTTTTCGTTCCAAATTCCATAAAATTCGTCCTTCTTGCTGTTTAGTTAATGTAAAGTAACTGGATATTTAAAGAAGTTAAATATTTAGCATGCAATTTAAATTATTCGATTGATAAGCGATAGATATTCGACAACGGCTATTTTTTCCCTATTCCGTCCTTAGTCGACATTTAAACTTGCTACTTCGGTAGATTAGCGGCGGACCGAAGTTTCTACGGCTATTAAACTATTGACTAAGCTATGTTTATTGGTAAAGGTTTCAACTTAACCAGGTTTTAGTCGTGGACTAATTTTTAGTCTTCTTTTATAGCGAGTAAAAACATAACCTTTTTTTAGTACTGTTTTCCATCTGTTTCTCAGTAGTTTTGGGCGTAATTAATTATTTTTAGAAAGCCAATATTTTTAAACCAAACATAACAGATGATGTTAACGGGAAGTTTAATTGTTTATTGGAAAAAATGTATTTTCTTCTTTACTTTTAAAAGATTTTTAAAGTAAAACATACTTCCTGTATTTTTTTACTTTTAAAATCCTATTGATAATAAACTATTACATAAAGAGACTTGGTTTACAATTTAAAAGAGATCGGTTCATAATAAGTACGTTATGTATCAATTAGAAAAATGTTTTGAGAACAATGCGTTCAGATTTTTAATAGTTGACGTCAATTGAAGAATTTTTTATAACTTCGTTAGGTCATATATTCCTAAATTATATAATTCCCCATTATCAGACGGTGAAATTTCAAATTGACATTTTTTTATTTTAACATCATTATAAACTGTTTAGTAAATTGTACACTCCACCGAGCTCAGTCACCGATCGTTTACGGATTCATTAACTTCCTTATTTGAAATATAGATTTGGATTAATTTAGTTTCAATAATAGCTTTGTTACAATTATTTATAATAATGATCTAGCACCATCGTAGAATATACCTGCATTTTAATTATAGCTGTGTCCTAATAAATTTGTTCGTTATTACTATGTAGGGATGCTTTTCTTCTTGCTCATTTTCGTATGACGTTGACACACTCTAAAACAAAGTAATTTATAGTACTGTTCAGAACGTTTCAGTCTATTCCATAGAAAAATGTATAAAAATGAAATTACCTATTTGTTATATTGTTGCTATTTAAATAGACCCTTCACACAATATTACGGTCGAGAGGATATAATTACGACGTAGATTTTCTGACAGCTAACATAATTGTGAAAATTTGTTTCATTTACATAACAATTTATCTTTACGCAATGAAAAGCAAATATCATTAACAAAAAACGTAGTACAAGGCAAATAATCCTAAGTTGAATTTTAATCGTTACTCTAACGCCATCTGTGAGTGTGCGTAAAACTAAAAGACCTGTACATTTTAGATATAAGGGAATAGATGGCGCTGATTTTTATAATTTTTTACTCTTAAGAAAAAACATTTTCAATGTGGAGACCTAACTAAACTAATTGTGTGTCTTAGGTATTAAATTTTTTTTCCATTAAACACATCACTTAGCTTCATTATTAAAATAAAATCAGTGTACACTTACTGCTTGCGTTATTTTGTAGTCTCTTGATTTGCAGTTTATTAGCTCAGTCTTTGAAAGTTAAATATTTTTAAGAAAAATTAAAATGAGGACTAAATTCATAAGATTATTTAAATATGATAATTTTAATCATTATTATTTCATATCGAAGTACTACTCTAATTAATCAATGTGTTTTAAATCTGTATTCCATCATATATCAAAATATTATGAAAAAAATTATTTAATAGCAAAATATAATGTTTTATAAGGAATTAGTTTTGTTAGCGGATGACTTAAATTTTTGCAATAATTTTTCTTCCCGGGCTTTGTTAATTTGAATTAAAATAGAATGTAACTATCTAAAGGAAATTATTAGATTTTTTATAAAGACTTTTAGAGTTCCGTAGTACAAAACAAATAATCCTTAAAATTTCGTCATTCAATTCGTCCGTTTCTACCTCATATTACGATTTCTAGAGTTTCAAACCTGTTTATATGAAGTTTTTCATGCAGATTTTTCATATGGAGATTTCAATTAATATGTAGTAAAATCTTAAAAAAATCATACATTTCCACACACATGCGAAGTTCGATTTTCTTTCGAACATTCCATCTAGTGGTATATATCTATCTATCACAGTGTCGACATTCTAGCAATTTACCTGTCAACATGCTGGTATGACTAATAAAATTAAAATTTAATTACTAGTCGTTTACAAAAAATTATAACCATTTAAATTTGTAAAATAGTTTGTGAAACTTAGTAATGGAATCTTATTTTGGACATTATAAATTGTAATACTGGGAGTAGTATTTTAAATATTTGGATGTTTAAAAAATAAGTAGTTAGCGCTACCTAATCCATTAAATAATGTCTTAAGTGTAATAGTAATATTTGTTGTTATTTATTTCAAAGAGGGATAAAGAATTAAAAATCGTTATTATATAAATTGTTTTCAAAAATTATAGCGCATTTTATAATACATCCTGTTTGCGTTACTTAATCGCAAACTATTAAAGATAATTATTTTCATATGTTTTAAATATCTAACAACACTTCGTGCAGGGAATTTTTTTCCAACTTCAGAAGTATGCAATTTATTTAGATACTAACACGCCTTAAAATCTGAAACTGATGTTTTTCTCATTATGTTCCCACTTATCACATTAACAGTATTCATACTTTTAAGTAAATTTCGTTTGTTTTGGTGGAAGTTTCAGTGGAATCTTTAATTCCACTGAAACTTCACTAGAATATCGAAAAGATTATACCAGAATTATTAAGAAAATGAAAAACGGATATGAATCAAATTTATTCCATATTTCTTGAATGATATTAGAGATAGTCAAAAGGTCCATATATATATAGGATCAAATTCAAGAAAATTGTAAGAATTCCAGTGAATTTTGAAATTAATTATATTTAGAAACTTTAAGTTCCGTTTTGATACTCATGAAGGTTTTATGTATATATATATATATATATATATATATATATATATATATATATATATATATATATATATATATATATACACATAATTACTGTGTTTCTCCAACGAGACGGTTTAGATGAAAATTGAATTGTCCAGTTGTCAAGTACATTATTTGTGAAATACATCTTTCGATGATAAAAGATAAGACAAGTAAAAAGTATCTAGTTTTTCATTTTCCACATGATATGCCACTAATTACTTTAAAACAAGGTAATGGAGGATTTGTAACGGTTACACGTTTATGTGAATGTTTTATAACAATTATTAAATTCTATTCATAGATATGATAGTTTGTTTTGAAACATATGAATCATATTTTATGGAAATAGTTTCTTTATTTTTTTTAGTTGGACACTTTTTTACGGTCGGTACGTTGCGGCATCGTTCCCAGAAGTTGGCAAATTATTTTTAGTAAACAAACTGGTTCTTCAAAATAATGTTTTTTTTCATCAGGATTCCGTAGAAAAAGTAAAAAACATTAGAGTTTCGCAATGTTCACCTGCATAATATAACCCTTTTAGTCGCAGGTTATTGGTGATATAAAGCTGAAGTTTTGCGTTGTGGTATAAATTTATAAAGCTTACAAAGTTGTAAAATAAAATATTTAAAAAAAGAATAGGTTACTTTACGCATGTGTAAAGTGGAGATTGCATATAGGGGAGATAACCTATTTTTTTGAATGTTATTAAATTACCTCCCCTTTATGTCCCCTATATCCCCCTATGTACTCATGTTGGGTGTGTTGAACAGGTCTTGCAAATATATTTAGGGTGTGTCATGAACACTGTTTAGATATAATATTAGATTGTTTATGTAATATGCAGCTTTAAAGTGGTCATTTTTATTAAGGTTACGTGTTCACATCTACCACTAAACTGCAATCTTAGAATATTTTAAAAGTATTCCAACAGTAGTATTTTATAAAGAAATTTAAAGAAAAATGAACACAGCTAAGTAGACTTAACTATTTTACGAGTAATATTTAACTAATGACACCTAGTGTGGTATGTAAAAAGTTCATAGAAACTGGGTACCAATGACTAAAATCAACTGCAAAGTGGTTTTGTATCTTAAAATATGTATTTATCCTTTAACATAAAGAGGGCATTGCGCATATATAGGTCAGTATGCGTTGCGTTAATTGTCCACAAATGCGTAAAATAAAGAAAACAAAATAAGATTAATTAAATACATAGGTGCAGTCGACAGTATTTTAGATTTTGGAGTTTGACTCGATCTTATCTCAGCGGAATAGTAAAAATAATTTAAGCGTAAAGCTTGATCTACTATCGACAGTGCTTATACTAAATAACTGATTAGTTTTTATTACACATATTGCATTACGTACCTGCACTAGTTAAACGAGTTGATATTTTAAATAAATAAGCAGTGATCGTCTAAAGCATTCGATTTCCCGCTCGCTCCGATAAAGCTCATCTGTGCGTGCTTTCCGCGGCAAGTACGCAAGGAAATAGCCCGAATAAAATTTCTAAACACCACGTCATTCGCGTTATCCCCACCATCGCTCGAATCGAGCTTAAATAAGCGCGCGACGCATTGTAGATTTAATTTTAAATTTCGAGTGAATCATGGTGAATATTAATTTTATTTTGTTGATAATTTTTAACATTTTGAATATTCGGCACTGTCACATGTTATTCTGAAGTATTTTTTCAAGCAAAGATCGCCTTTAGATACCTACGTATTTAGAGAAAAATTTAAATTAATTTTAAAACGTTGATACGTTTAATCTGTTGATACGTTTAATATGCTGCGTGTAAACAATGCAAAGTTTACTTTCGTTCTCGTGGTTATAATTAAATGACATTACGTGATGTAGTATTATTTCTACTTTCCTTAAGACCTTTACCACGAACTAGGTTTCGTTATATTACAACATCTTCAAGTGGGATATTAGCAAAATTCTTTAGTTACAGTTACACCCACATAGATACGTATCGTCTTTGTAGTATATAGTAATTATTATATTTTTCACGGTGTACGTGACGCACTTGATAACATTTTTATTACGTAAGGAACTAAGTAACCGTAATTATAATGTTAAAATGTACTCAAACAAACAAAACTCTTTATTTACGTCGCTAGTTCGTGTACCAGTTGCGCTCAGCGTTTGTTTATTGTGATTGAATCCTTCCATCCTCTGCGTTTACCGTTTGAACAAAATTCACTTGTGTTAGAAATGATAAAGCTGAGATTAGATCCGTGCATACACGTATAACCATTTCCGAGAGAGCCCAAAAATTTACACTGAATTATGTTTCATAATATACAGAGAGTGCGCAAACATTTGCAGGATAGTTTGGTAGTAATCGTTCCACAGATATAGGTCTTCAATATTTGCTTAGCAGTAGAAACGTGAAGCTGTCATGGATATTCCTTTGACTTAATTCATTTTACAGAAACGATTAGAAAATATTAGACCCATACTGTTTTCAGCAAATCATAGCTTTGTTGTATATGATAGGAAAATACTTAGTTATAAATATTCTAACCCACCATCTTACAGTTACGTTGCTGAAGGTAGACATGGTGATGCATGGTTTATTGAGGTAAACAATATGAATAATGTGAGAGTAGCACTGTACAAATCACCCAAATGCTCAAATCGTACTGCAGTATTCTTTATAAGATATTTGTTGTCACATGACTTCCGTTGCATAATATTTAGAGACTTTAAGCAAGACTCTCTCCGTAATGGTCATATTGCAGCATTTAATTTAATACATGATGCAAGTTATCTATCTTTGTTAACCTCGTTTGCTACCAAACGAAATAGCACTCAAAATAGATAACATTTTTTTCAAATTTCCTTTTGAAGTTAGATTATTTCATTATTTCGTTAGTTATGATCGTCCTATGTGGAACAGTTCTGAGTCCTGATTGAAATATGTATGTCCTATATACATACCTAGTATAATCATACTAGTTGTGGCACCCTATGGCGACGCCACCCAAAGACTCCTGTGCGTGTGTTTCGACACGCACTCGACCGGTTTTTTATAAGCTGAGATATAAGAATATATAAGATGTCGATATAAGAAAACTTAATATTTTTTAATTTCCAATGAACTTCATTTTTTGTCTGGATCTCAAATCAAATTGAAACTTTGTTGAAAATGATACAAGTAAAAAGAAAAGAAATGTTAATATGTCAATAGTTATTTTAATTATAATTATTATCGGTTAACTCTTATCGCAATATACAGGACTTCACTTTACTGGAATAATCTTCGATTTCGACTAGTCTGAAAAATTATGAACAACAAGATTCGCTAAGTGGGAGGAAAAAATAGTTGTAACTATAACGAGATTAATTCCATACACGTGCCGGCTTATTTTCAAAATGAAACACATCGCAAATATTTATTACTTCTACAAATAAGCCAGCACGTGTAATATTTTCTAGTTCATTTTCTCAATCGTATCAGCATTCAACGTTACACATTTTCATTACATCGGTTTATTTATCGAAGTATATAGGACAGGTTTTCAGATTACGCTTCAGCGACATCGCTTTTATTTTCTCTCTATTTCTGATGATGAAATCTGAAGAGATAATTTTTAATATTTTTATCGTGTAAATATTAAATGTTTATTTAATTTCCAAAATAAAATTTGTCAAAAAACTGTTAATAATTTTAATTTAACCAGACTTGAAATTCGAACTTAAACTTTCGGTATTAATCCCTAATACCGAAGTCACATAGAGAAGAAGTATAAGCGCTGTTTTTTGGATAATTTCATTTCGAACTTAAACTTATCTGCAGGGTTTGGATACTATTTAGGTAAGTTGACATTTAAATAGAAATTCATTATATTTCTCAGTAAAAATCTAAATACTGCTTAAGATTAATCTATACAACTCGATTTTACATAATATAAGAGTCATATTCATAGGGTATAATTCATCAGTTTGCAAGGCTTTATCTGACGTAACGGTGGAGAGTTCTTTTCCCGAAAATGAAAATTATTACGTCAGTTTTCCATAAAAAATGTAAGTTTTACGTGTACAATTATCCTTGCGATTACAATGACAGTAAACAAGAGACAAGGACTGTGTGTCCTCACTCTCCGTAGCTCTGAGCTGCGTCCGATCTTTCGCAGCTGTAAAGATATTAATAGAGCAATTAATGATTAAAGAATTCTGAAAGAGCTACTTTACTTCAAATTCATGATTTACTTATTTGGATGGTTTTATTGTTCAACTAAAAATTTAAGACATTATTTTTTTTTCAATATTCACATTCTAAAATTGATTATTTATCTACCATAAGTTTTGGTAATTGAAATAAACTACGCGCGTAACTCATTTTCTTTTGGATAAGTTTCCATATAGCTTAGGAATATTTTAGTAGTTTTGTACGCCACACAGAATTACTAGTTTGGGATAATATTTTTGATTACTGACATGTTTTTTTTCTATATGTAAATATGTCAAAAGTTTATTATTACATTATATTTGCAAATGTTTCGACTGTGTTAGACACGTGTTGAGTTTTGAGTAGTGAAAATTGAATCTTCTCTGTCGCAATAAATGTATCATTGCATAGTTTGTTATAGTATTGAAATAGTACTAAAATATTGTAACTTCATTTCAAAAAAACATTATAATCAAGGAAAAACTCGACTTGATTCTGAAGTTGTTGTTTCTTATCTTGAAATTATTATATTTGGTAAGAGATTTTGTACATATTATGTAGATTTTTAGAACGAAATATTGAAAGACCTTGAAATTGTTGGAAACTGAATCATCTTGAAGACTTGAAGTACAATATTTAAGTTAACGAGAACATAAATGCTATTAAGGTGGATGAACTATCTCCAGATGGAAGTAGTTCATTCTAGGAAATAATGATTACATAAATTTAGGTGATGTTAAATGTAACTGACCAAGTGGAATTTTTATGCAAAATAAATAGTACTTCAAGTGATGAAACCAACAACTGAACATCGTCCTCAGTATTGCGATTAGTAAAGCCTGCCACGATGCAAATGTGACATAATGTATATAAAAATACCAAACCTGCATAATGGTCATTAGCGACAAAGTAAAGTTCATAGGTGAGGGGAATCCGAATTGCATAGGTGTATGCACTTCGGATCCTCCCAATGAGAAGTCAATGTTATATAATCGATTTGAATATGTACAAACTTACTTATTTATAATGATATTATAAATAATTAAAAAAATTCAAACTAATCAAATTTAGCCAGTTCTTAATAAAATTAATAAAACTTGCATTAAATTCGTAATTATGAGTTTAAATTAACTGTAGGTGAAACGATGGTAAAAATTGTGGATACAAAATGTCCAGAAAAGACAAAGCACAAAAATAGATCTGGATATTTTGATTATTCTTATGAAAATTGTGATATATTTTATATACAGCAGGAAACATTTTTCGCGAATATTTTCAAATATATCTTCAGAATGTATCATGCAAATTCTGAAGACACTTTTCTGGGGTCCTCATAATTCTTTCTTTTAATTGATCCTCATACGGCATATAGAAAATCCCATGCTTAAATTGTCTATCCTAAAATGTCTGTCAATGTTTTAAAATATAAACTTGAACTGAAATTCATTAGAGCCGTATCTTTATCATTAAAGCAAATTTCTTGTTTCTACATTCTACAGTTTCTAAGAAAAAATACTGTAAGGGATATGAAAAAACGGAAGGACGTACGAGTAATTTTATAAGGATATTTTTTTTTTGGTTTGAAAAAGAGATCCTTAAAAAGAATGAGAATCAGCTTATATGTCTAATCGCCACATGAAAAACACCAGATATGAGAATATGTGTTACGATGGAAATTGACATGCATATGTCGCTATTGTAGAAATATTTCTGCTTTCATAGCGACGATACCAAAGTACATATAATTTCCTATAACGACTACCCAGTTAAGCCTTATGTAAACCGACTTCAAAAATGTGAATGTTATCGCATTTACCTATCAATTTAAATGAATATTTTTTTTTATTTAGAAGGACATAGTTCCAGTATATTTCCATAAAAAAGATGTTTAAATCCGACCATAAAAATTGAAATACACTTGGAATTCCTCGACACTGAATGGCACAGGTGCTGCGATCTAGTTGATATGATATATGTCTACTGATAATCTGATAAGACACAACTAAAAGCGATATAAATTTCCTCTTTAGCAAAATCAGGGTACGACGATGGAGCCAGAAGGTGATGATGAGGAATCGTTAGTGATGTGGAGTAAACTCATCCAGTGTGAATTCATTTGATTTTTTTCTCGACATAGCAAGAAAGTAAAAAATAAGTGGGTACGTATTACGCAGGTATGTATGACTGCATGAAGCCACTTTTTAAACGGTTTTGTTTAGCTTTACGTTCCAAATGTTATTGTTTATTCGAATCTTGTGATTGATTTTTCAACTACTTCTACTTAGCCGATTCTCATGAAACTAAGTTTTTGAGCTATTCTGGTGTGTCCAAAACAGGTCATTTCACTTTAGATTTCAACTGCTAAATCCTGGTGTTGCAGAGTCACTGCCTACCTAAGTCGTGTGAGGTGGGGATGTGCTTTGAATAAGTATTGTGGCTCTCAAAAGGCCTGTCATTGAATTCTGTGTTCCAAGAGAAAACTTGAGGCTACTAGAATACTGCCTGCCTGAACCGCAAGTCCTAAAGAGCTGCTGTTTTTATTTCGAGTCTCAAGTAGAGACCATAATTTAATTTTGGTTTCCAACTCCCCATTTCTGATGTTACAGGGGTATTGCCTGCCTAAACCCTAAGATTTGAAGGTCTGCTGTTTTTAAATTAATGTTACGGCTTTTAAGAAGAGGTTCTCAGGAGTATTAAACTCAGAGTTTCAATTCCTCAGTCATAATACTGCAGAAGAGGATATAAAACAGGTCTTTATATCTTGACCGTAAGATACGAAGACCTGTTTTTTAAAATTAATATTATGTATCCTAAGCAGAGATTATGCCATTAAAATTCGGACTCTAACTCTCCACTCCGACAACCGGTCCAGGCATCAGGACTGAGTTATTGGATCTGGAATATATCACTGTTTAACACGTGAGATGTGAGAATATCTTGCTTTTAAAAAAGTATTGTAGGTTCCAAGCAAAGACTCATTGAACTCTGGACTCAAACTCCTCAGTCTCATTGCTGCAGTGGTATACTAACTATCTAATCCGCAAGAAGTGAGCGTTTGTTGTTTATTCATTGTCAGTATCTTAAGCAAAGGAATGGAAGGATCCATTGAATTTCCCGTTCCATCTCCTCAGTTCTGATGCTGCGGAGATACTGCCTACTTAAATCGCCATGCTGATAAAACACGGAATCGCAGACAAACCTATCATTAAATTCCGGATTCCTATTCCTCAGCGTTATGATGCATTGGTACAGCCTGGTTTGTATATATTAATTTACATCATATTTAAATAATGGCATTAATGAAGCAATTTGGATAGTTATGTTTTTATTCCCATAGAACAGTACAGTATCATAAAAAATATTTGACCCTTTAGCAAAATCAGGGTGAAATTATAGAACCGAAAAATAATGAAAGGGAATCTTGACTGATGAGAAGAAATCTCATTGAGTTCGGATCCGTATCACTTATCTGAGCGTATGCAAGAACACATGTATGTATATAGATTTATATGATTATATTTAACTTCATTAAATGCCGCCAATGGGTGTTCTGACTTCAACAAGTAAGATATTATTGATATTGAATGTATCGTAAGTTCGTGATATTCTGACTAACGTGAGATATCATAGACAATAAATTGTATAAACAAGACTGCTTTTGGAAAACTAAATTTAACCAACTTCAAATAATAATTAAAATAAGAGTACTTAGTTAAAACTTTATCGGTATAATATTGTTTCCGAACATAAAAAAATTTCAAAATATAATACTACTGATTGAGGTTTTTGGAGTTGGTGCCATAATGATCAAGCACCATCGTGGAATATACCTACAGATATTTTAATTATAACTGAGTCCCAATGAATTTGTTCGTTATTATTTTATGTGGGTATTTTTCATTCTCGTTCCTTTTCTTATGATATTGACATATTCCAGAACAATGCATGTAATTTACAAAAAAATTTCAGAAAGTTTTAATCTAATCCATAAAGTAAGGTATAAAATTACCCATTGATCATATTGTTGCCATTTAAATAAACCCCTCGCGTAATATTACGCTCAAATAAATATCAATACGACGTTGATTTTCTTATAACAAACATAATTTTGAAAAACTATTTCAATTATACAACCATTTATCTTTACGCATTGGAAAGCAAATGTCATCAACAAAAATGTTATAAATTTTTCGAGATTAAAACAGGTAAGTTGAATTTTGTCGTTACGTTATCCGTGGGTGCGCGTAGATCTAGAAAACCTGTATGTTTCAGTTATATGGGAATAGATCGCATTGATTTACGTCATTTTTGACTTGTAAAAATAATTAGGGATCTAACTAGACCAATTGTACGCCTTATAGTTTAAATTGTTTTCGGTCAACACATCATTTAGGCTCATTTTTAAAATAAAACAAATGTACACTTACTACTTGCGTTATTTTGCAGTCTCTTGACTAGTGATTTATTAATTCTTTGAAGGTTAAATGACATATCAGAACACATATAGATGGGTTAATGACATATAGATAGCCATGGGCGCCGCCAGGATTATTTTCAGGGAGGTGCGTCTGCATCTATACATACTATTAATCAATATAAAATATAGAACTAAACATGTATAGCATGTGGATAACAGAGTTCCGAGTATTAAGTACTTTTTCTACGATCTGTTTGACAATGACAGATACAGAGTTTTTCAATGGCTATTTTTTTCTATTACTGTATGACAAAAGCACAATGCCCTGTATTCCGTGATCATTAAAAACTGTCAAGTGGGGGACTTAAAAAAATATTCTGGAAAAACGAAAAGACCTAAAAATAAAAAAACGATAGTTTCTCGATCCCCAAACTAGTATCTATTGAAAAAAGAAAATAATATCCTTACGTTGAAAAAACTTGACCTTCGTTATTATCTAAGTATTTTTATTTCAAATCAATTTTAATAAAAAAAAAATACTTTGTATTGGTATCTTTAATTTTCTTCATTCTGGAATATATTATATATTGTAATGTCAGTACTTTTAATGTACAAATCTCGCAAGTCTGGTGGATAAATGCAATGTCAAATTCTAATCACGCGAGTATTTAATTAAATACACTTCGCTCATTGGAAACATACTTAAGGTGCGTTCTACTAGGCGTTCACGACGATAAAAATTCTATCTAAATACACAGAACATGATTATTGTAAACGCTTAATCAAACGCACCCTTAGACTACATAGTCAATGGTTGGCATTATTACTTGGGAATCCCCGCTGTAGCGCGACGGATACGGGGGATTTGTTCGCTGAGCAATTGTCGGTAATACTCAAATCTGCTTAAACAACGACTTTATTTATTAGATAATTTGTTGCATAGGTTATTAATTTTTATTAAAGTTATGAGTGACATAAGACGTTTTTTGTGTAAAAAACGTAATAAACATTTTGATGAAGATGATTCCCATCATAATAAATCATCTAGGCCGAATACGGATAAATTGGATAGTCCAGGTATGTTGTGTTGTTGTCTCTACCTGTCATTGAATGTATTATTCATTATCAACATACATAAAAAATGAGACTTGAAAACAACGAAATAATGCGTTAATTGATTCGTTCTTTTTTTTATTACATAAGAATTCTTTTTGTTTAAAGGTACGAGTTCTGCTCGTAAAAATTCTCAAGCAGATGCATCGCTCGATTTTTCTAGTAGAAGTACAACAACTAACTTATTGGATATTGGGTTGTGTTGGGACTCTGGTTATCAAGTCAATAGTGATCTACGTTTGAAATTACTAAGACTTCCTTGGAACCCTAGCAAGACATACAATTTTAAAAATGATGTAAACCTTGATGCTAGACGAGCTTACCGACATGAATGGCTTACAAGATATCCGTGGTTACCTTACTCAACTCTAGCAAAAGGACCGCTGTGTAGGATATGTGTTTTATTTCGGCCTCCAGTGCAGCGCGGTCTACAAGGACAGTTCATAGTTTCTCCTTGCTTCAAATATCAAAAGTTTCATGAAGCTGCTCAGTTTCTCGCGACAAGTAAGTGGCATTGTGACGCACTGGCTTCGTCAAAAATATTTGAAAAAATGATGGATAGAAAAGGATTTAGCGTTCATGAATCTTTGAATACGGCATATCACAAGGAAGTTGAAGAAAATCGTTTAAAACTTCGATCTATCATTTCAACAATTTTATTTTGCGGGCGACATGATCTTCCACTTCGTGGAAAAATCGACAAGGGTTCTGTTTTTACAGACCTGCTACATTTTCGAGTTGACTCGGGAGACGAGATTCTAAAGAATCATTTTGAATCAGGAGCAAAATATTTTTTATACTTATCGCATCAAATTCAAAACGAATTGATTGAAATTTGCTCCGATATTCTTAAGAGCAAAATAATTGAGGAGGTGAAACATGCTTCAGCTTTTTCGGTTTTAGCTGATGAGACTGCTGATATTAGTGGCACAGAACAATTATCAATTGGTGTTCGATATCTACGTTATGATAAAGATGCTAAAAAACCAATAATTTATGAAGAATTCCTTGGATATGTACCGGTACAAGAACTAAATGCACAAGCCATTTCGGAAACTATTACTCACTCTAACTCACTATTACTCCAAACCCAACTCCAACATACATTGTGACACTTTTAATAATTGCTGCTTATTCTGCCAAACTTGAGCCCGTGTGCAATCAATTACAGGAAGTAAATATGGATATAAAGGCAATACATGATCACGTTAATAAATTAACTGATATGCTTCAATCTCATCGCGATAATCCATCTATGGAGCTTGCGGTCATTTTTGAGAAAGCTCAGAAAATTTGCGAGAAACTGAACGTTGAATTTAAGCGTCCTCGAGTAGTGGAAAAACAGACTTACAGATCAAATCGCCCATCTGAAACTGTGGAAGAATTTTTCAGAAGATCTTTATTTATTCCATATTTAGATTCTATTATTTCTTCACTATAAAATCGATTTTCTTCAATACACAAGAAAGCATTTTCGCTTATGCAGCTTCATCCAGAAAATATGAGAAAATTAAACAAATCAGAATTTTTGATCGATAGCAGAAGATATACAGAACCTTTACGGAGGTCTTCTCCATAATTTTATTGCCGAGGCTACCAAGGCAATGAAAACAAATGAAGCAATTAATGAGATTCTAAATGAATCTGTTGTTGAATATGTGATCGTGATTGTGAATATGTGATTGCTCAAGCCACTCCTTTTTACTCAGCGGTATGTGAGGCAATTAAAATTGCTTTAACTATTCCAGCAACAACATGTAGTGAACATACATTTAGCACGTTACGACGGGTGAAGACGTGGAATCTCTCAACGATGGGAGATGCGAGGCTAAGCGGCCTGTGCATGCTCAGTGTTCACAGGAAAAGAGTTGAGGAGTATACTGAATTTATTGACAAGGTGTTGAACAAATTTGGACAGCAACCTAGACGCCTTCAGTTGTTATTCAAATCGTAACTCACTATACCAATAAATTTCTAATCTTTTTTTCATATAAAATTGACTTTGTTGATTTCTCATGAAAATTATATAGCCTATGTCACTCGCACGGTCTTCACGAATCTAACGACGTCGTTTGCTAAAATCAGTCAAGCCGTTTGGGCTATAGCGCTTACTATCGAAATGGTCATATATACATACATACATACAAACATACAAACATACATACATATGAACATATACATACATACATATATACATACACTCGAAAAGCATTACTCTCCTGCTGGTTCAGTCGGGTAAAAAATATGTAATTTTTTCTATGTATTTTCTTTCCCGACAGGGAGGTGCAATTGCATCCCTTTGCACCCCGCTGCAGGCGCCCGTGTAGATAGCTGTTTTCGTGTTATTTTTTGACGTAAATATTAATGCATATAATAAAACATTTCCCATGTAAAATTTATTTAAATTGTAAATTTGTACTTCAATTCCCAATTTCCATGACTGCGGCCAAACAACTGATCGGTTTCTTCTTGACTGCCGGAATGCCTACATTTTTATGGACCATGACTCATCAACATTAATAATATTAGTTTAGTAATGAGTAAATTGGCAATTTAAAATATTTCTGCTTTAATAAAAACAAAATTGGAATTAAATTCTAAGATATTTAAATAACATTTTCAAACATTATTACTTCATTGCAGAGTATCACTCGATTTCATTTGTTAAACCTATTTTTCCATTATTTAAATAAAATACTAAAAAAAAATACTTAATAGTAAAACAAAATGGATTTAAAAAGGATTAGTTTTGACCTACGAATAATTTCAATTCTTTTAATAAAAGGGAACTTTTCATAAACCTCTTTCCTGGTTTTGTTAATTTTCATTAAAACAGAATATAATTGTTATAAAGAAATTTTTAGATTTTGTATAAGGCTTATTACTTTTTAGCTTTCTGCAGTCCAGACAACTAATCCTTAAAATGTCGTTTGGCTATTCATCTGTTTCTACCTCAGCTTACGATTTCGATTGCTTTTTTTTCGATTGCTTATTGCTAGAAAAAGTTTTTCATGTAGATTTATTATATGGTGATCTCAGTTAATATGCAGTAAAATCTTAAAAAAATAGTACACCTCCCCATACATATGAAGCTGAAACGATTTTTTTCGCATATTCCATCTAGTGGTAATCACAGTGACGAAATTCTGTAAAAAAACCTGTTAATCTGCTGACATTAATGATAAAGATTAAAATTTAATTGCCAGACGGTGCACACAATTTATAATCGTTTAAATTTGTGAAATAGTCTATGAAATTTATTAATGAAATATTATTTAAATATTAAAAAAATTACTACTGGGAGTAGTATTTTAAATAACTGGGTGATTAAAAAATAAATAGTTACTACTACCTAATATAATAAATACTGCATTAGCAAGAATAATAAAGATAAATACTGTATTAGAAATATTTGTTGTTAATTTTTTTTCAAAGATGATTTAAGAATTAATTATCGTTATTATTTAAGAATTTTTTATATCTCTTTTCCAGAATTATACCACATTTTGCAATGCTCCCTGATTGGATTCATAAATCGTATACTATAAAAGATAAATATTTTCATACAATCCTAATATCTAACAAAACCATCTCACTTCGTCCAAGGACTTTTTTTCCAATTTTAGAAGTATTAAATTTATTTTGGATACCAGCAATCCTCAAAGTCTGAACTTAACTTAAGTTTCTCTTTGTTTCCACTTATTTCATTAACAGTGTTCAAATTTTGAAGTAAATTTCACTTCTTTTAGTAATAAACATTCCACTGAAACTTGATTAGAATAACAAACATATTTTACCAGTATTATAAAAACAACCAAACACTCATATGAATCAAATTTATTCCATATTTCTTGAATAAAATTAAAGACGGTTGAAAGGTCTGTATGGCCAATTTTGAAATTAATTATAACTTTATAGAAACTTTAAGTTCCATTTTGATACTTACCAAAATATTTTATGTATAAACATCGTAACTCTATTTCTCCAAAGAGATGATGCAGATGAGAATTGAATTCTCCACTTGAAGACAACAAAAGTAAAAAAAAAATTATTTAGGTTTTCATTGAATATGCTTTACATAATTTTGATATTACTTTTAATCAAATAAATACTAGCCTTTTTCTCTGTTTAAAATTTTAAGCTAATTACTTTCAAACAAGGTAAAAAAGGATTTGTAATGGTTACACGTTTATATGAATGTTTTATAAGAATTGTTACATTCCTTTCATAAATATGATAGATTGATTTGAATCACATGAAAAATATTTTATGGAAATAGTGTCTGTATTTTTTTTTAGTTGGACAATTCCTTACAATCGATATGTTGCGACAGCGTTCCCAGATTTTGGCAAATTCTTTTTAATAAACAAATTGTTTCTTCAAAATAAAGTTTTTTTTTTCATCGGGGTTCCATCGGCAAAGTAAAAAATATTAGAGTTTCGCAATGTTCACCTGCATAACATCGCCGTTTTAGTCGCATGTTTTTAGTGATTAAAGCTGAAGTTTTGTGTTGTGATATAAATTTATAAAGCTTACAAAGTTGTAAAATAAAATGTTAAAAAATAGGTTATTTTCCCTATATGTAAAGTGGAGATTATATATAGGGGAGGTAACCTAATTTTTTTCATAATATTATTAGGTTACCTTCTATATATGTCCCCTATATGGTATACCCCATCATATCGGATGTATTGAACAGGTCTTGCAAATATATTTAGTATATATTATTGAACACATCTTGATAATATTAGGCCGTTTATGAAATATTTAGCTTTGAAGTGGTCATTTTTATTAAGGTTACTTGTCCACAATTCCCACTAACCAAGCTGCTATTTTTGAATATTTTAAAAGTATTCCAAGAGTAGTATTGTATAGGGAAATTTAAAGAAAAATTAACACAGATAAGTAGACTTATCTATTTTACGAGTAATATACAAGTTAATAGAAACTGGATACAAATGACAAATCAACTCCAAAAATTATTTTGTATTGTAAAATGTATTTTTATATTTTAACCTAAAGAGAACAGTGTATATCAATTTACATTGCACTAATAGTGCACATATGCATGAATTAAAGAAAATAAGGAAGCGTAATGTGGTCTGTAAACAGTTCATAGAAACTGGATACAAATAACAAATCAACTGCAAAGTGGTTTTGTATTTTAAAATATATATTTATTTTTTAACCTAAAGAGGGCATTGTACATACATAGGTCAGCATGCGTTGCGCTAATTGTGCACAAATGCGTACAACAAAGAAAACAAAATAAGAGTAATTCAATATATAGGTGCAGTCGACAGTATTTTAGATTTTGGACTTTGACTCGATCTTATCTGCGGAACAGGGAAAAAGCATAAAGCTTGATCTGCTATCGACAGTGCCTATACTGAATTACTGTAATTAGTTTTTATTACATATCTTGATTTAAGTACCTGCAATGGTTAAACCACTTGATATTTTAAATTACTAAAACATTCGATTTCCCGCTCGCTCCGACAAGGCTCGTCTACGCGTCCTTTCCGCGGCAAGTACGCGAGGAAATAGCCGAATAAAATTGCTAAACGCCACGCTATTCGCCTTTTCCCCACAATCTTGCGACTATTGTAGACACTTGTTGATTTTGATTAGTAAAAATTGAATGTTATTTGTACCAATAAATTTATCCTTGCCTAGTTTATTACAGTATTGAAATAGTACTAAAATATTTTGAAATAAAAGATTTAAAAAAATTTATATTCAAGGAAAAACTGGACTTTTTCCTGAAGTTCTTGTTTTATTATCTCCAAATAATTATATTTTTTAAGAGATTTTTTACAGATTATGTAGATTTTTAGAACGAAATATTGAAAGGCCTTGAAGTTGTCGGAAATTGAAAATCACCTTGAAGTACAAAATTTAAGTTAACGAGCATAAATGCTATTAAGATGGATGATATATATATATATATATATATATATATATGTATGTATGTATGTATGTATATATAAAACGGACGGACGCATGAGGGATTTTATAAGAATATTGTTTTTTTTCGATTTAAAATACGGATCCCTAAAAAGAATGAAAATCAGCTAATCGACAGCTTTAAAGTCTGATCGCCTCATGAAAACTATCAGATGTGAGAATATGTGTTACGATGGTAATGGACATGCATGTGATGTGCAAAGGAAAAGGGCATGGAGAATAGGCGGTTTCCTGATCCGTATTTTATTTCACAAAGCGTAATTAAATTAAAAATGTCGCTATTATAGAAATATTTCTGTCTTCATAGCGACAATACCAAAGTACATATAATTTGCAATAACGCTTTATGTTAACCGACTTCACAAAAGTAGGATGTCCTCAATTAGATTGTATTTTTTGTGAATGTTATCGCATTTACCAATCAGCTTAAATGAATATTTTTTATTTAGAATTAAATAGTCCCTGCATAGTTGTCTATATAATTCTCCATGACAATTTTGTTAGAATCGGACTATGAAAATTGAAATACACCCTAGAATCCCTCAATACTGAACAGCACAGGTGCCGCCGTCGAGTTGATATGATATATGTCCACTGATAATTTGATGAGACACAACTAATAGTGATATTTATTTGTTCTTTCGCAAAACCAGGGTACAATGATGGAGTCAGAAGGTGACGATGAGAACTCGTCAGTGATGAATAGTAAATTCATCCAGCATGAATTCGTTTGACTTGTCTTGATATAGAAAGAAAGTAATAATTAACTAGGCACGTATTACACTAGCACATATGATAGCATGAAGCCACTTTTTAAACGATTTTGTTTAGCTGTACAATCCACATGTTATTGTTGATCCGAATCTTGCTATCGTTTTTCACTCAGCCGATGACTACTTTTACTTCGATATTTAGTCGATGCTGATCTTCATAAAACTGCTTTCAGTCTTTAATTCATGTGAAAGTATACAGCCTGTTCACAAATGCTGAAGTATACAGCCTGTTTAAATCGTGATTTGAAGATCAACTATTATTGAGCTATTATGGTGGGTCCAAAGCAGACACTATGTTATCACACTTTGGCTTCCAACTCCTAAATCTTGGTGCTTCAGAGTCACTGCCTACGTGAGTCATGAGACTTGAGGATGTGCTGTTTTTAAACAAGTATTGTGGCTCTTAAAGGGTCTGTTATTGAACTCTGTGTTCCAACACCTCAGCCTTGAGGCTACTGTAACACTACCTGTCTAAGCCATAAGTACTAAAGAGCTGCTGTGTATAAATTATTATTTTGCGTCTCAAACAGAGACGGTCATTTAACTTTCTCCACATTTGTGATGTCGCAGGGATACTGCCTAATATTAGGGGTTTTAAGTAGGGGTTCTTTCATTAAATTCCGGGTTTCATTTTTCAGTCATAATGCTGCAGAGGGGGATAAAAAAGCAGGTCTTCATATTTTGACCGTGAGATATGAAAACCTATTTTTCAAAATTAATTGAGATTATGCCAGTAAAACTCCAACTCCTTACTCTAACATCAGGACTGCGTTGTTGGAGCTGGAATATATCACTATTTAACACGTGAGATGTGAGAATCTCTTGCTGTTAAGTAAGTATTGTAGGTCTAAAGCAGATACTCTGTCTGTGTTCAAGCTCCTCAGTTCTAATGCGGCAGTGGTACTGCTTACCTAAACCGCAAGATGTGAGCATTTGCTATTTATAAATCAGTATCTCAAGCAGAGGATCCTTTCATTGAATTCACCATTCCATCTCCTCAGTTCTGATGCTGCGGAGGTACTGCCTACTTAAATCGCAATACTTATAATCTGCTGCTTTTATCATTGAACTTCGGTATTGCCGACGAATCTATCATTAAACTTCGGATTCCTATTCGTCAGCGTGCAACAGTATACTAAAAAATAGTACAGTGTAATAAAAAATGAATTGGCTCTTTAGTAAAATCAGGGTGCAATTGTAGAGCCGAAAGGTGATGAATGAGAATCTTGACTCGTGAAAAGAAAACTCATTGAGTTCAGATCCGTATCTTATATTTAACGTTATTGCTTTGGAAGCAAGTTGTGCGTAATTTTGTTTGCAGCTATTAATTTGAGGTTAATTTTGACATGGTGTACAAAAACCAACATTTCGTTTTGCTTATTCATTTCCGTGAAGACGAGGAAACTGCTGAGGCAAAGGAATACGTGCAATTTATGATGTTGATTACTTAATAGATCTTACATGTTTTAAAACGAGTTGGTTTAAAATAATCCGTCTTAAATGGTGAACCTAGTGTAGACAAATACCATAAAATGAGCATATCACACTTAATTTGAAGAAAAAATTGTGGGGTAGTGACAATGATCTACAGAAAGAATATTGTAGGTTACTTTACGTAGCGCTGCATCAAGCAACTTCGAAGCACGGTTGCAGGCTATCTCCCAATGAGATGATGGAAATGGCATAAAATTAAATTGAGATCGTGTTGATACATCATTCTATCACCTCTTTTTCTAGCTTTTCAGCTATTTTTTTATTAGAATTTGCCACAGGTTATGCCACGGTCCACGGATATGACAGGTTTCCACGTGATAAACAGCCGTATGCTTATCAGTGGATATCGTAGTATGAGTTGTCAAAAAGGCCGTCAAAATTAATTGGTAAACATTTAGTTATTTTAGTGCATCCTATATTAATTATATACACGAACAAATTTCCAAACAATTTTTTTCGCATACATTGCACAAATAACACATCGCCACTCCATCCGGTCTATCGCCCCGAACATCTCCCTTGTTAACAATATTCCTACATAAACGCATTGTCGGGATCAATGCAATAGTCGGAAATTCGTTTGTAAAATTAATATAAGGCCATTAATATCACCACTGCACCTGCGAGCGTATATCGTTTTTCCTGGCTATCGCTTCAATTACGATTGCCCGGTAATTTGATGGGTCATATCGGCTACTATGCACAGTGGTTTCGAAATACAAAAATGGGAGTAATGTTTTATTGTAGCCAAAATAATTTCTTTTTAAAGCTCAAAGTTTTCGACTTGGCTTAATGAAACATAAAAATTAGTTTTCAAAACTCAAAATTCAAGTATGAAATATAACAAACTGTAAGAATGGAAACGACAACACTATACACGTGCTCTGTTCCAAACCGTTTCTATATATATGGAGCAGATACTTTGTCCTCTTTTTAACTAGTTTGTATAATTATGTAATTTGAATATCATAAATAACTTATGTACGAAACATATCTATTTTGTTCTTTTTTGTAAATATTTTAAAATTCTCCTCCGTATTCGTCAGTTAAATTAAAATATTTTTTATAAACACACTATGACTAACTAAAGGGGAGACGGAGTTCGTTTTCGAAATATTTGTAGAAGTAGAACACTAAAAATTTATAGGTACATTTTGGAATTTTACGTCGTTTATCTCATAGCAAACTATATTTTTTCATCATTGGTTTTGGAATTTTATCACGATAGGGTTCAAAATCTTTAGATTTGTGAGTATTACACATTAGAAAATCATGTAGTTTCAGTATCGTGACCATATAGGATAATGTGACCCTTCACGTTGACGAAATTAAGTCACCGTATGAAATGTTTTTTTAAATGTCTGAAATAGCAAACGCTAGAGCATCTTTATAATTTTCATTGTAAGTACTTATTAATAGCTATATTTCAATAATTTTTAAAAAAATTTAAAACGATATTTCATAAGTTAACAAAGCCTTGGTTATGACAGTACTGCAAACAGGTGAAGAAATATTATCAATGCCAAGAATCTGCATGCTATTTAATCTATTACAGAAATTTTACGGACTGAAAAATAGTGAAATCGTAGGAGTTATAATTTTGGGTTCGGTTTTTATTAAAAATAGATTTAACTAAGAGACAAAAATATTTTGTTCCTGATTTATCCATTAGTTTTATCATTGGCTTTGTTTCTGATTTGGCCATTATGATCCGGTTTTATTATTGTCGTTATTAAATTGGCATTGGGAATTATTAATTAGCACTTAATTTTTATTAATATAAAAGGCATATAATCAGCGTCGATTTTCAGCCTTACCTCCTTACAATACTGCGTTTTAAGATGATATGAAAATACAGAATTAAATAAAAACCTGAACGTCTTTTCTGAATTTCTCCGTTAGTCTTTTTATATTTTAACACAAACAGCTACTTTTTCCCTTGGACTCTTTTTACCTCGAGCGCATCCACTGTGCGCAAAGATGACTGCCATTTAGGCAATAAAACTGTGGCAGTTTACCGTCAGCCACCTGCTCTCATTCGGTTTGGTTCAAATTCAGTTTTGCTAATCATACGTGAGTTTGAGTTTGACGGCGAACTCTGATATAAACCAGTTTTAGTACGATAAAGTTTAATGTTGTAGAATGAAGGTAATAGAGCAATTCTATTAAATTGGAAGCGTATAATATATTTAAAGTAGTAATTGAATTTTCAATAAAAGGAAAATTTAAATGTAACTTTCTGCTAAACCGATTAAGTAAACATATTTGCAGAGTGTAACATTTAACGTGGTATTGTAGAGAGTTAAATGGAATCAATTGGCGTAAAGTGAATACACAGCAAAATTATTATGGTATAAATATTATCTTCATCGTTTTTGCCTTTCTATTGATTTTATATTTTTTGTGCTCAAATACAAAACTGAAAACGTGAATGTTTTTCTATTATTATTTTGAGACATATTTTGTCAAAAATATAATACGTAATAGAGTCGCTTGCAACTTTTTATTAGACGAGCTTCCATTAATAACGAATTTAAAAACTATAAATATAACTTATTTATGGATCACATCAATCATTTAGTAAAAAATTACACCGGTTGCGGTGTAATTTTTTATTAAATGATTGATTTTTATTAACAAGTTTATCAGCGGTATACTTAGTTTTCCAATTAGTAGCAAAGCTTCAAATATATATATATATATATATATATATATATATATATATATATATATATACACATAAATTTATATATTTTTTAGGAATGATTACTGATTAAGGAACCCAAAATATGTTACAAATGTGTTATTTTAAAATGCTTCACCCTGAACCAATCTTGTAGGTTGCATAATAAAACTGCCGAATGTAGCATAAAGATTGCATTTTACAATGAAATATCATTATTATATAACAATTTATACTGAAGTATTATTTTTTCATTTACTAATACATATAGGTGCTTGAAATCAGTGTATATTAACAATCAAAGAATAACAAACATGAACTTCATCCAGACCAAATACGCAATGATCTTGGCAGAGTACCGTTCCTCAACGTCGTAAAGGTATTGTGATAGAATTCTATCGTGGAAAAATTTTTTGTCCCAAAACTTTTAATGTGAGTAATCCTCCTGATAGATCGTTAGTATCTAAGTAATCTTTGCAACAAAAAAATAGTGTAACAAGTAATATTCGACCAGAAAAAGCATTTTTCCGTATTCAATTTGGCTTGTGCAGATAAAATATTATGATAGTATCATCTAATATTTAAATTCAAACTCATCAGCAAGTTATTTTAGTAGATAGCATAACAGTCGGTGAATATGTGAATGCAAATACATCTACGTATATAGTTTCTGTTATTTTTCGTTCCGTGATTTTCGTTCACGAAATTCGAAATAAATGCGAAAGAAATCTGAACACATTACAGAAGAAATCTGAACACACACATAAAGGAAGTTATTAGAGTTTAAAGTTTTCATAAATTCTATATAAATTTTATTTGCATCAATCATATTTATAAATTATGTTTATTGTACTGAGCCGAGTAAAGGAAAGAAATATCAATGGGCGGATTTGCTCGATGATGCAAGAATCCAGTCAACAACTCTCTTCAGTTCGTTGAAGTTCATCTCAATTTCTGAATGCACAGCCTGCATTACTACCTCCTTCGCTGCAAGTGGTCTCCAATAGACACCAAGGCTTGATAATGACAATTTTATTGATACTTATTTGTCTAATACTGGGCTAGTGAATACTGTATTATGACTTCCGTTATCATGTTATTATTCAATTTTTACAAAAAAATTAATTATTGAAAAATATTATATTTAATTTGAATGTAGTATTTTTCGGTAATTTATAGTAACTTTTTAAAATATTTATAAAATTAATGATTGCCCTAGATTTATTGAAATTCAGACAAATTACAACCTTTGGAGGATGTAAAGCAACCTCCTTTGCTATATGCGTAAATATTTTATAAAACTTACTAGTATTCACGACCAAGACTGGAAGAAAGGAAACTTGATAAATTTGAGATATTTAATTACAACATTTATGCCGAAACATTCTTGTAAGAACGTGAATGATGGCAACTATTTTTATGTTAACTTGATTTGTTATTATATGGGACGCTCATCTTTTCAGAATTGTTCATCCATTAATTAGAAAAAAACATGTGCACTTTTTTGAAACCACGATATTTGGATGCGTCGCACCAAATACAAAAATAAATCTTTACCGAAGACATGTTAATGAAGAATTAATTTTTTGGTTATTAAACGGTAACATTACATAAAAATTAGTCGTAAAAAATTATCGTGACTGAATTTCGTATTATTCGCTTTTAAAATAATAAATATTTACGGTTAGCGATTTTCCAAAAATGGTGGACATGGTATTTCTTTGTTTCTATCCGAGAAACTGTATACAAATTTTCATATATCTAAATTTTTATATTTCAGAATTCTCAAATTTTAGAATTAAAATCTTTCACCTCCATTTTTACAGCTTCTTGGGTGGAATTTGGACAAACCTTCTCAGCGAATACCTGGAAGCCAAGCTTGAAGTTAAAAGTTTTGTACGTGTAAGTAGTAATAACTATAATATATATTATCTGTAAGTATTACATCCACGCACAGATAAATATCAAAACAGTATTAATTATACAAGACGTGTAGTCACATAACTGTAACTGATATATTGAAAGATTTTTCGTTCTAATATCATTCTCTTGCTATAACTTTTAAATATAAATATTTTTAATTTATTGAATTAAAATATGTTTCTGACTTGAATAGAACTCCGTGGGCTTCTTTTTTATTAACGCTTCGATCATTGGCCCCCCAGCAATTTTTATATACTATTGTCAGCAAGATTCAATGATGACAAATACTGGCTGCTCTATAATCCATACGATAATTTGCAACACAAAATACACAAATTTGTCAATAACCAGCAAATCAAAAAACATGAGAGTACCATTACCTCCTTTTTCAGAACCAACCCAAAATGGAGCATTTTCAAGACATCCGTCATTTCCTTGACAAAGATTTGAGAAAACTATAATTTTAAACTGGTTCCAAATAGTGGTAGAATTAAAGATTATTGATTTAAGTGTACTAGTATATATATTTATGAGGTTTTCATTTATGTTAAATACTGTTTTCAATAAATTTATTAATCTCACGATGCATAAGATACCTAAAAGATTTTTAATGATTCCAAATAAATGTAATTGTAATATAATTAAATGCCATAACAAGACCCTTTATATATGTGAGAAAAAAAGTTACTTTATCAGTCATATTTAAAATCTCTAGCCAAATTGATAATATATATTTAAGACTGAATAAATTGAACATTTTTAAAACAAGTCTTAAATTGTAATAAACAAGTAATTCCACGAGAAGACAAATGAGCAGGTTGAATAGAAATAATACTTTATTTTTCCAAAATCTTCATCAGATATTTACGTATCACACTACTAATTTTAGCTTTGAGAGCGAAACTAATTTGTAAGTATTATTAGTGTGTAATTTCGTATTAAAATGTCTATTTGTATGCAATTATAGGATGCAAAATTTATTAAAACGGCGTTTTAAGGACGTTTGCATCCTGTAATTTGACTGGAAAGGCAGTGTGGCTTCAAGCGAAGTTACTTGCCAGGTGCTTAATTCGAGCACCGCCAAGACTAAAACTTTCAAAACTTTCAGTCCCGAACTTAGTTCTGTTTACCCTTCCGCATGGGGATAATTGAAGTTCGTTCTACGCTAAATACTTTAATGATATATACGTTACGTCAACGTCTCTTGTTACGCTCTTCACTGAGTGATTGAATTAAGTTTATGCGTTGTTACTGTTAAGCCATATCAAGTTGACTCATTAAACTGTGTAAGTTCTCTTTTCGTTTTGCGAGAAAATTATTTATTGGCTTATTTTGCCTTATGTAAGCCTTGTTTACGATAAGGTAAGATGAGGACGAGTACCGTCTATTCGAAAGTTCCTCCTATGGTGTGGTGTATACAATCGATAATTTAATTACAAATTTCGTTTATGTTTTGTTTTATTTATATTTAATATTTATTTACACAGGACCGTGTACATATAAATATAAATATATGTATGTGATAGCTTTTGTCGCGACTCCGCTTGCGTAGAAATTGTAATATTTACAACTTCCACAATGGGTCATTACATTTAAACATCACTCTGATAAAATGACATTTTGATGTAAGAGAGGTAGAGAGACAGAGAGAGAGAAAGAGAGAGAGGAGTTAAAAAGAAAGAGAGCGAGCGAGATAGAGACCGAGAGAAGGGGGGGGTGGAATGAATGCAAATGGCATCCAATCTCTATCCTTTTCTGTATTCCATATTAGTCCCCACTTACGGTAAAACACATGATTATATTCTAACTTCATTATTCCTTATCGCATGAAACTTTAAGTATTTATTTACATTACCTAGTTTTCTTTTAAATTACTGCGTTATAAAAAAGCAAGTGAAAGAAAATAACGAATGAATGAAATAGTGAATATTCATTCAACGTTTAAAATTTTTGCAATAACTTACGCTTCGGCTCCGCACGGGTGCAATGTATGTACTGATGTGGTGTAATTGTGGAGCATTAATAATAAAACTGTCATTCATTCCCGATGCTGCCCACCTACGCCGCCGTCCGTGCACGGCATCGGTATCGCGAATACTGGTAATTTGGTAATTTGAAATCTGAGGTGTACAACATTTTAATATATATCAAAAGTTTTAGTAGCAATGAAAGCGCACAAAATTCTACTTTGTTACGAATTATTGACTTTTTATGTTTCCTGTAAATATAACATGCATGGATTGCACATATAAACATAAATATTGAAAGTATTATAGTAAAAAGGTAATTAAGCAATACATGAATTGTGTATTAGCACCAACAATATTAATTAAATTTTCTAGGGTATGATATACTTGTAGTGCATCGTTTCACAAAAGGAGGGTGGCCGTTTCCAAGGATCTCGCTGTATTGTTACGATAAGGTAGAAACTTCATAAAAATAAGTCCTAAATATGTTAGGGGTCGCGGAACTACAATGTTCATGAAATGTCATTTTAAATTATTTACTATTAAAACAATGTTTAGAGTTAAAGTGGCTTTCCCTTTTCGAATCCCTTTCCGAGGCAAATCCAGTACAACCCATCTTAAAAACTACATCTGATCCGTATATTTATATACACTCAATGTTTCTTATTATTATTAATTCGTCAGTCAGACAGTTCGTATGGTTAATGTTTTATTGTTTTTGAAATTAAAACAGTATTTTGAGAACTTGTGTATGTAATGAATATTTAATGGTATAGTTATTGATATCCTGTTTTATAACTTTTATGGTATTTTCTGGGTTATTTATGTGTTGGGTACGTATTTAGTAGATATCCGTTAATGATTTTAACTTCATTAAAAAAAATATTATCAAGTTCTATTGTCCATATGTTAATATCGAGTTATAAATTTCTACAAAGTTGTTTAAAATACGACTGAAATATATTCATATTTGAAATTTTACTAAAACATCTATTTTTACTATTTCTATATATACTTAAATAATACAATGTTGCAGCATTCTATTTTTTTTCTGTGTCTGAATTTTAGATCTATAATAAACATTGATTGAAAATTAGCAGATACTATTTTGATAAGCAAATTTTTTTATTATTTTGTTTGTTCTTATTCGTCAGTTTGGAAATAATATAAAAGTTATACGCAATTGCTAAATTAAAATCGTTTGTTTCTCCATATGGGAGAAAGCTAAATGAAAATTAATTTTTGTCTGATCGAAATGTATGTATTAGTGGCGGTAAATAAGCGCACAGAAGGGCAGATATTTTCAGAAATGCCTTATAAATGAAATAAATGTACTTAAGAAGGAGGTGTCTACACAAGTATGAAACAATGATTTCAAAGTTTTACCGAGGATAAATGTCAGCGGGATTTACGAAGTCTGTGTGCCACATATTTTGCGCCTAATATTTTGTGCATAAACTTTTCCCCAAAACTCTGTCATATATACCGTAATTACTATTTAAAATTAATTTTGTCATTATGTTTATATTTTCTTCATTTCAAATCTAACACATACTAGGAGGCAGTTTAACTTCGATGTCTTGATCCAACTAAACATTAAAATTACTTGAAAATTGCACTGAAATATAAAATCACTGTTCTATTATAACAAAGTCGCTAATAGATTTACGCAAACCCTCTCTGTCATGAGACCCCACGATATTGGAAACAAATTGCGAGCAAAAAACTTTTGACTTGGACAACTTTGTCGTTACGAGGCAAATGGTTTCTTCCCCGCTTATTCGATGAAATAGTTACCGGCTATCGAATGATGGTTAACTTTTGTAGATATAATCGGGCCTAAGAGTAAAGTTTGACGTCAAATTTTCAAGGGTAAAGTAATTTAATGTTGGTATAAGTTTAGGTAATGAAGTTAGCGTCCATTATGTTATACTTATTTTCGATTTTGTTTGTTGGTAACATATTTCTAAGGGTTTCTCGTACAGTTAACATATATCAAGAGTGGTAACAGAAAAAAATCAAACATTTGGATGATGATTTGATTTAAATAGTATTTGAATTATTATATTTATGAATGAAAATGAATCATAATATTTATATGACATCACGATTCTGAAGGTCGAAATGAAATAATTGCGACGTACATATAAAAAAGTACACTACCCTCTTACGAATAGAATTTGCAAGGAGTTAACGAAAGTGAAGTAAGCAATTGAAAATTATACGTAATCGTTGATAACATAGACACAGGCTCGCGGTGCCTTATGAACAATTACCCGTAGCTTACACCGAATATCTGGAACCTACACATCACACATTTATAAATATTTAGACATATTTAATTTATAGTGTTCAATCTAAGTCCCTAATTCAGTATATGATTTGTATTCCGCACGGACAAAGCGATCGCTGTCAGTACGTGCAATTGTAAATGAAATGCACCCACTTGATTTCTATCTAATGCATTCTGAAATTAACTGCAGTCATCCGCGTCTTCGTCTGCGCCAAACATTTTTAGTATGTGATCCAAACAGGCAAAGGTATTTATTTTGGGATCTCAGTAAACAATATTACTCTTAACTTTTTTTTGTAATAACAACATATATTGAATTTCTGCACTCCCAGTTTTTGAAAAACCGACATAAAGTTGATCGAGTGTAAAATACTTCTTGCTGAAATCAATAGCTACTATATGAAAAAATTTCCCAACCGACTCATTATTATGGAAAAATATATTTTTGCTGAAAATTGAAAAAGAAAAGGAAATATCTGTATTCTAAATATAAGTACCAACTGTCTTGTAGGTGGGTGGGTGGGTTGTCACAATCAAATTATTTCGTAACTCCATCACCTCTAACCTGGTGTCTTTGCACATTTTAAGAGAGTTTAAATTACGTAATGACATGAATGGCACATAATGTTTCTGCTATAAGTTATGGGGTGGCAATCCTGACGCGTTAGAAGAATTCAAAATTTCGTGAAAGTGACATGTTTGGAGATCTTTTGGTATATTTTCAATTACATCACAATTAATTTAATATTCTATTTTTAGAAGATATAATAGTTTTCATGCATAACCATCGAAAGCCTTTTTACAATAAAAACTCTATGCACCTGGATATATTTTATGTATTAACTTATTAATAAAAAGCCAAAAGAAATATGTGTGAACTTGTTTGAAATATGTATTGAACCAACGACATTATATTATATTAGATGTGTCGATGTGACTTCGTTGGAGTAGAGTTAAATATAAGAAAAGTTATTAGGATTATTTGTCGTCTTTTTGAAATTTTTTTTCTCAAAATTCCATGAGTATTAATTGATTAAAAACTTTGATAGGTGGTATTGGTAGTATTAATATTGTACATTGCACCATGTCAGGTTGTTTTTTTCATGTGTATTAAATATATTAAAAATATTCTATATGTTGCTTGAGAGTATTACCCTACCAAATTTTAATAAATCTCTACGTCTTCAATCAGAAGAGCAAATTAACACACAGAGAGACACAAATTCTAAAAACAGTTTTCTAGCTTCCACTGTCATTCTATATACTAAAACAATCACTCTTTTTAAAATATTTTTCTTGCACAGAATTATAAAACACACACTCACACTCACACACACACACACACAAAAACACACACACATATATGTATGTATATATATATATATATATATATATATATATATATATATATATATATATATATATATATATATATATATATATATATATACAGATTACTTTCGTGCTACCATCTTCATTGCATATATAAATATATATTGTCACAATGTAAAATGACGGAAAATTGAACCAATAAACTGTGACATCTGGGGTCTTGTTAATTTTTTATAAGCCATTTAAGGGGTTAGATGGAATGCTGGAAAGTAAGATGAAACAATTTTTAATATTACGAGGTGTACTGTATAATTCTAATTAATTGCCGATTTGTATATCAAGAATTTTACTTAATAAACACTTCTTGTATGAATGCATATTTATTTATTATGTATCAGTCTTTTGACAATAAGTGGATTCTCTTACTGACTTGTGTAATTAATTTGCATATTTACTTACATCATTAAACTTTTTGACTTTAAACTTTCTTATTTTCTATTGTTACTATACTATTATATAATTATATTATTTTCTATTTAGTGAAATAATATCATTGTTTCATTAAACATTGGTTATTCAATTATTTCTATTTCTATTTTATTAGATAAAAATATAAGTACAGCTGAAGGCGAACTGCATAGGAGAACGTGCATTTTTAATAATCCTCCAGTAATCGTCAGTATATGTATAAAAACATTATTTCTTCAACTATTGTCATGTATCAATGTCAACAAGGCTCAATGATGGTTTATAATTACCAGCTGATCTATGATCAGTACAATATACTGCAACACACAAATATTCAAATTTCAACTTAATCAATTAACGTAAACTCTTTAAACGCCATTTGCCTGTCCTCAAAACAAACACAAAATGAAGCTTGTTAAAGAAAACGAGGAATTTTATATAATTATATATTCAAGGTTGTACATAATTCCAAATGTGGTAAAAATTTTACCATTATAATAAATACTTTCATATTCGGTTACTTAGTGATGTCATATTCGAGATTAAAGTTCTATGTTAAAGTTATAAATGATAAGAACATAAAATATGTTCGCAACCGAGAAATTGTAAATAACCCTATATTTCTCATTACATTTGATAATGTATTAAGCAATATAAATTAGTGTCATAACAAGATATATATATATATATATATATATATATATATATATATATATATATGTATATATATATATATATATATATATATATATGTATATATATATATATATATATATATATATATATATATATATATATATATATATATATAACCGGTTACATATTCAAAAAAAAATTGACTTGATAATTCCCATTTAAAACTTAATGCCAAAACAAATAATATATGTTTAGGGATGAAAAAATTAACATTTTCGAATCTCCTCTGATACAGTATTTATAACTAAGCAATTAACTGAGAAAGCAGACTAGTGGATTTAACAGAATTAATATAAATTTAGCGAAACTAATTTGAGAGTAATCGCAAGTGTCAACTCAAAAATTTCTTGTTAAATAAACAATCTTGAATTGACGTGAAATTAACCATTGTCTTTTCAAGGAAATTCGCATTATATACGGGCTGTTAAGCAGGAAGGTTAGCAAGGTTTCTGACAGGGTTGCCTGCCGCCTGTTTGAATCAAAAGTGGTACATGACGAGAATTTTGAGAACTTTCTAAAATGAATTTGTAATTAAATATAAATTTCCATAATTCAAAAGTTAATATAAAGCGTAGAATTTTCCAGCAATATTTAAAATGTTTGACTCTAAAATGTATAATTAAAATCTGTAAAAAACCTTTTTTGAAAATCTGAATTATTCCACGGTTTTTTACAAATATTTTTAACAATACAATAATTGTATAGTTTTTTATTCCTCCAGTAGATATTATTATAACATAGACTTAAAAATGAAATCATCAAAACAAATCTCCAAATATTACAATCATTCTTTGCTTACAAGATTTATTACCACGAGGTTTATATTGATGAAAGAAATCATTAAATTTTTTTTAAAATTAATGAGTAAGTTATATTATTAGGAACAATTATACTTGGAATAATTCTAATTTAATTCTTTTGAGACGTATAGAAAGCATATTTTTAAAATAAGCTTTACTTAAAACTATTATGTATTTAATAAATATATGTGTATTTACAATTATTTGATGAAAGAAAATTAGGTGATTTTAAAAGTTGTTGGTAGCAAGTTAACACAGTATTCATTACATTTCTATATCAAAAAATAATATTTGGTAATGATCACAGCATTTAATTTGTTTGACGATGATTTTTTATGTCGTTTGCTAGTTTCTAGCCAGTTCAGTAATTTACTACTCGGACAAATACGTCCCTGCTTCCGGTCAGCACATAGGTGGATGTTACTAATCCCATTACTCACCAAATGTACACTATGTTTAAGGTCTAAACTGATAACAACGAACGTACGCGGAGTGTGTTTGAGTTATGGGTCAGTATCCGTGTACTTAGTCAACCTATTTATTCAGCCTTGCCCACAACACGTGAAAGCGAAGCCATCGTCTAATTCAATACGAGCAAAAGGGCCTATTTTGGAGGTAATAACTAGTATCGTCGTTGTTTAGAATCAGTGAGAATATTTATGTGAATGTTGGTTTCATTTATGTGGTTGTTCTTACTCTTGGTCAAATAAATAATTAAGAGCGTTTTATTTAACTCTTGGATTCATATCAGTTCATGGGATGGGATTCCTGGATGCTTGATCCATATTTCGTCACTAACTTTAAAGTCATGTGAGAACAAACAACATGCATCGGACTGTTTTAGAAATGTGAGAAAATTTTCGGTGGAATTTTGACTAGCGTTCTTAAAATGTTTTGTAAGCAAAGCGTAAACCACATTTCTTTGAAAAATAAAATATATTTCATTAAAATAATATCACAGTGGTAGGTTTACCACAAGTTCAGATAGACATCTATCAGTAATTTTTTTTATTGTGTGATAAATACCTGGACAGTACATACGTTATTTTCATCTCTTCAGATTATATAGAGTGTGAAAGGGTATGTGGGAAAATTTCATCAGTTGATCTAGTGCTGAAAGAGAAATAAACGTTGCTCGTTCTGAAGCAGTTGGCGCACTGTCTAAGTATTATATATTTATCTTTAATAATTGATAAATATTTTAATGCTAACTATGTAAAGCTGATATTTAATCAGAATTTAGTCACATTAATAAAAACAGAAACATTGTGAGGATATGGTAAGTTAGAGTTTTTAATGTAAAACCGTGTCTCTTTTTCCATGTATTTATGAGAAGTGTCTGGTATTCTATATCTTAAAAGAAAGAAAACGATAATCTTGTACGATCATTTACATATTTCACCGTAATTTTGCCTGTTGTGACCGACTTTTTTCAAAAATTATTTTGAAGAAAAACTTGAAATTCGTCGTGACATTAAAGCATGTTAACCCATATGTATTTCAATAGTTGATACTCGAAAATGTTTATATAGAAATTGTCAAATGAAGGAATCGAATAGCGGGTTGGACATGAAATGAAAGAGCAAGTTACAAAATTATTTTTTTAGAATTTAATGTACATTATGTTTGGAATAATGTTCAAACTATTGTATTCGTATTTTTGTAGTATTATAGTTTCCAATTTTCATTTTTTGTTAAGAAGTTTCGTTTTGCCAATTTTATTCTTTATGTTACATAAAACCGGTTATATTTTCCTGTTACCCTTATAAACAGTATGTTACAGAGTTACACGTACGATTATACAGGTGGCTCATTTACAGTGGTACAATTTTTTTAGGTAGACCACATTCCAATAAGTATTTAAAAAATTACTAGTTTCGGGAAAATCATTAGTTTAGAAGTTATGATTTTTTAATCTACTTTTTTGAAAATCATTACCCCAGTCACATAAATCACTTTTTTTAGAGTTTTCTAACAAAAGTGATTTTTGTGACTGGAGTAAAGTTACTAAATCTATAAAGTTCACTAAATCACTTGAAATTTTGGTATGGAAGTAAAGTAGTCGTATAACAAGCGTGCAATAAGCGAATTTTATGTTTATTCCTAGATAAAGATAAAACTTTGTTGATTTTTTACGTTTTCAAAAGAAAAAAACGTACATATAAAAAAAATCACTGTAGTAAAATTTTTAGAACTAAAGATTTTCTTATGATCTTAGAAACTACCACATAATATGATGATAGTCTAGACAAAAAATTGTAGTGATGTAACTATTGCAACATCTTCAGAAATTAATATCGTATCACTAAGCCACAAAATGTGGAATTTCTGCCATAATAGCTATTTTATCAAAACTAAGTGTGTTTCTTTCAAAAAGTTAGTTCAACTCAGATTTACCTAAATTATTTGCATATAAATGTTTACTAGTTTTTAAAATACATCAAATGTTCAGGTAAACTGACTCTGCTAGACAGAGCGCGCAGCAGAAATTTTTATGTTGTGCGCATAGCAGAAAGCGAGCGACATACCTTATTGTTATGGTATGGATTTAGATCATTGGCAGAAATAATTCTTTCAATTATCATTCTTGAAATCCCAGTGAGTCTTTAACTAGTGGTCAGATTACTACGTATTTTTTGTAACACGGCGGTCTCGGTCCACGAATTACGTGGTATTATAAAAACCTGGTGGTCTGAAAAGCACCCGTTTGACGCTCCTGTTTGATTTTTAGCAAATAGCCTGGCAGAAAAGACCATGAGAGCTTTTTGAGTAGTGTAGGGCACACGAAGCCTATGTCGATTTTTATATATAAGTACGGCAACAAACTTCACAAAGAATCACTAAAACCGTCGAATAGACGTAATAATCGTATGCTACAAACAAACAATAGCTGCCGAGTGCCGTTGTTGTTGGTTTAAATTACTGTCATCCGGAAACTAATCAAATGGGTTTTAAATAATGACTATATGGTGTGACATTCTCTAATACGTGCATTACATAACAACACTCTGTCTAGCAGCCATTGTCTAGTATAATCACCTGAATACGTTATGTGGAGGTTAAAGCTAATAAACATTAATTTACGAATCATTCAGGTAAATTTGAATTGAATTAGCGCTTTAGTTTCCCGCTTTGTTTAGCTTTAGTTTTTTGCCATTATGGCAGAAATTTCATATTTAGTTACTTAGTGATGTGATATTCATTGCTGAAGATGTTGCAATAGTTACATCAGTATGGTTTTTTGTCTAGACTCTCACCATATCCTAAGGTAGTTTCTAAGATCTTAAGAAAATCTCTAGTTGTACAAATTTTAATGCAGTGATATTTTTTACGTGACTGGAGTAAAGATTTTTCAAAAAAGTACAAAAAAAACATAACTTCTGAAGTCATTGATTTTCGTAAAAAAATACTACTTGAAAAAATTTGGACCACTGTAAATAGATCACCCCATATTAGTGTTATTGAAATTGAAACATGCATTTTTGTGTTAGTCATATACTTTCGGGTGTGTCAATGAAATTTCCCTCTTTTGACTTCACAATAGTCAATATGAATTTGAATATACCTGCACATACTTACTTGCCCACCTACAAATTTATTAATTGCCTAGTGACTTCGTATGTCCTTGTACGTACTTATATATTTCTATGTACTTGTATGTACTTGCACAATTTATTTAGTTTTTTTCTTGTTTACGTCTAGAGAGTGAAATGAGTCCAAAGTCATAAGTCTACTCCTCATTATTGAGGAGCTCCTGTTACCACATTCCTGCTCTATCGTTAGATCCTGATCACCAATTGTGGCTAAACTAAGTTAGACGTGCCGACTTTTGATGATTCTTTTCCAAATCGTTGAGAAATTCTGTAACCAGCTCCATCATCATACCCTAGCCACCATCTACAAAAAGACATTTTAAATGAGATCAAACTCATAATCTTCATCAGGCTTGGCAAAATTTACATGGGGCTGTCCGAAACCATTTCCTTTCCCACAGAAAGAGAACGATGAAAATCGGTCGAAACTTTTCTACGTTACGGCTTTAAATGTATCTAAAAAATAGACACGAGAATGGAGAATCACCTCTTTTCTGAAGTTGATTTTAAAACAGTGTGCGTCATTTAAAACCTTCAATAAATATTGCTATGAAAAAAAAACGATTGTAATATATCGTTAAATGCAGGTCAAATGACGCTGTAAACGGGCTGAATAACTTTTAAATTCCTAAGTAAAACGAGTACACGATTACTTTCAAGCTGCAGAACCAGTCGCGTTAATTAATATTTTTGGTGCAGCATACGATTTTGATGAAATTCGTGACATTTCAATTAAACTATCCACGCCACTATTGGACCCAGCATCGTTTCAAAAATAGTTATGCACCAGGAAAATCTTCTTTATTTTATTGTATTCAGGTAATATATTGAATTTAAAAATAATAAACATTATAAGTAATGGTGATAACTTGATATTGACGATTGAAATCAAGCAATAAATAAATTAATGCAAATTAGTTTTTAATGTAGGTAATGGCTTTGTAAGTAAACCTCAAATATATTCAGTTAGTCATCAGAAACGCAGTAAATGCATTTTTGCTTATATAATCGTTTTGGTGTATCCAAAATATTATCATAAAGAAAACTAAAAATCCATATACCGGGATGATGTCACACGTTGACGATTTTTTTGATTATAAAATATATAAGAAATATATAAGAACCAGACTTAGTCTCAAGGCAAGAACTGTGGTCATTTTATTTCAAAACTAAGTTGAAATAATAATGTTATTAAGTAATGGTTTTTCCTATATAACATAGCGGCTTTAAGAATATTAGGCCTTATATAAAGTGGCGGTTGCTTATTCACCGTTAGCTTGTATTATTAGCGACGAGTTAGTTACTTTTTTTGTATTATTTCACAACATATGTATACTGTAAGCTAATTTTAATATTACTAATAAAATATAGTCATCCGATAAGTTTAATTTAAAATGAATTACCAAATTGTAATTTCTTTTTTCATTAAAATTAAAATTGCTATCAATTTGAATAATTTTATAAATTATCCATCTACAAACTTTCAGATTGATTAGCTTCACTAATTTTATTTCTTTTTATCATTTCAGCAGCATAGGGAGAGAATGTAGGTATTCAATTGAAATATCATTAATGTAATAGTGCTGAAGCTATGGACGGTTTGAGGATTTGCGGCAAGTTCAGATGTTACGTTGTCTCTTTGGGTTATCGGTTTTTTATTTGAGAAAAGACATATCGATTTGCCAGTGATAATAGTGAAGTCTATACGATAGATATCATTGTTAAGATAATATGTATGTAATTACCTCCGTTAAAAAATTACTATTTCACATGCATAAATAAATAAGTTAACAACTATGGAACACAGAAAGGGTCAAACCCATTTATCGACATCAGACTTAACACATATCTGTCCTACCTGTAAGTCGGCATGAATACGTGTCAATGAGCTCTCCAATTTGACCCACTCCGCAATAGCTCGAGTCGTGGCATGCATAATGGATCGCGACTATGGATGCAATTTATGTGGACATCGGAAAGCTTTTTGCCGGTCCTTTTAAAACATGTTTTGACCTTTGTAGAACGGAATATTTAACTACACCTTATATTTAAAAGAATACAGGCCTTTAACACTTTTATATTTGTTTTTAGAATGCGGACCTCTTATTTTATAGATAGGCTAGAAATACGAATTGGGAAAGCAGGCGACGTTAATGCAAATTATTAACCATGTGTTTTTGAGCCAATAAATATTACAGTATAATTTCTTAGTACTGGAATTGAATGGATGTGATTTATCGAGGGGTTGTTTATAAAACATTATTTTGATTGGAGTAGTACATTTTTTATGGAATTAGCTGTTGCCCGCGGTGTCTCTCGCGTGAAATTAGTTTTGCCTACTTTATATAAACGAAGTTTCTAGTGCCAATGGTTGAGGCAGAGCTTGATATGTCAGCGTCGCAGTCAGCTAGTTTTTCCTTTATACACATATATACACAGAGCTTCTAATGAACACAAGTTAGCATCAATATTGCCATTTAACGGATTATGTATAAAGTGAAGGTATTTTTAGCGGAAAACCTTCAGTGTTGACAATTACATGAAATTTACAGTAATGGTAAACTAAAAAAATGATAACATATTATAACTGCTGCGATCAACTCACATAATTCACCGTATGTTGAAGGTCCCCACGTTTTTCACTTTAGATCTTAGGAGTATTTTGTTAAAAAATTACCATCCCATATTTCCAGGACAGGAGGATATTTATGGGGTTATCAATCTGTATCGGGTAATTTATGGGGTAAAGAGAAATAATTTTAAATTGTTTAGTCCATTTTAAAAAAACATAGTAAATTATGTTTTTTTATTTAAATAAATATTATTAATCAAGTTTTTTAAGTTTTAACACATCCATGGGCGGCATAAATCTGCCCTTTAGCAAAATCAGGGTGTAATCATGGAGCCTGGTCCTTGTATTTAAATTCAATATATTTAGGCCCGTTAAATGTTCCAAACATCTGTTCCGATTTCAATAAGTGAATATTATTTTCATTGAATTCATTGAAATTCGTAACCTTCTTAATAACATAGATTATCATAGATACTAAAAATAGAATTTTTAAAAAAAATTGAATCGATTGCAAATCATCAAAAAAGAGGAGCACTGAAAAGTATAAAATTATGAAAATACGAGTACTCAGTTGGAACTTTGTGATGCAATACCGTTTACGAACCGAAGTAAATTTGCAAACAAGTAAAATGTAGAACTCATGTGTGCTTGAAAGAGAAGAGAAGCATCGACTTGACATCGGTTCCAAAAATCTCTTGTAGTACGAGTAGCCGTATTTTACAAATTCTTTTGTCTTCGGAAATGATATTAAACCGCAAAAGTTCCGACCGAGCACTCATGTTTTTTTATTATTTTGTACTTTTCAGTGTGCCCCTTATGCAGTGAGTACTTAAATTTGATTCAATTTGTTTGTAAAAATGTTGAATTTTCATCCCAATAAGTGTTGTAAAGTAGACAATATTTATGTGTAAAAAAATTGAGAAAAAAAAAATTATTTAGCAATAAAATTTAAAAAATTCCATAAAAATTGCTTATTGCACTCCATTATCTCTTATAATTTTAATGGGAAATATGCAAAAACAAATTTGTTTCAAATCGAATGAAAGTCAATAACTTTGTAAAATTTACTTTCCTTTATTCGCTACAAACAATTGAAATAACGATTGCTTAAATGTACCTGCACACATATGTGATAAAATGTATTCGCTTCAGTTTCTGCATACAATTTTTAATGAATATTTTTATACAGACAAAAAATTCTTTAATTGAACTTACCAATTATTTTACATTTTTTGGATATTCCTGAATTCCAAATTCCGGGAAAAAGTTTGTCACCTGATTGAACATATACGAGTGCTAAATATGTTCCACTTGTCAAATTCAAAGATCAATATATTTAAAATATATTTTACTTTGTGCTCGTAAAATTTTCTAATAAACATGTTATCCAGATAATGAACTTGGCAAAGTTTTAGATTCCAATTCTTTTTATTGTTGATATAATAGCTCTAGGGGAACTTGACATATTTTTAAATGAATATTTTTAATTGAATTTCAAACTTTTTTATAATAAGTATTTAATAGACCGTGTCAAATAAAAACAAAGTTATTGTGTATATTTTGTTCATCTGGGACTAAAATAGGCTTCAGTTTTAACTTTTTAAGCAACCGTGTTTAAAGTAGCGTGTACAAAATTTGAGATTATAGACTGTATTAGATTGACACCTTCCAATCAATATTGATCATATTAATCTAGGGGCTTTCTGTATCAATATTGATCTCGGGGCCCCTAGATCAATATTGATATATATTCGTTGCTTTCTATATTCGTAGTTCTAGATAGTTTATAACAAATTGTAGTAAAGTTATTAATACTCTTTTAAAGTAGCCACAAAGTTTAATGACCTGCCTGAGAGTTAGTACATGCAAAAAACAACGCTTCGAGATCCATATCTCCAAACTCAGTGAATCTGAGTATTGACGGTCTCTAAAATATTATTTCTAAATTTAAATTACAATTCATATATACAGTGGGACCAAAAGTAACTCAAAATATATTATATAAATAGAGCCCAGTGGCTGTGCAGCCAGTTTTTTGAGAATTTGGTAAATGTTCCGCGGTTAGTTTAAAATTCTTTATTTAAGTTAAGACATCTATCAGAGAAAAATATTATAAAACGTACTTCCGTTTAGATATACAAGTGCAGTATAGTGATCAATATTGGTACCGTAGTGTATGCAGTGGTATTAACTCAAAAAGGATATATTGAACTATGTACGTGCAAAACATACGTAATATGTATGAAGGTGAATATTGTTATTGCATTGCATAGTAATTTTGTATGTTATTGCATTACTTATTTTATTTGTTATTGTTATTGCATTACAAGATTACATTTTTTCCAAAAATAATCTTTTGGGAGCTTCAATAAACCCACTGATCCGTTTAAGAAAGGGAGGGATTGCAATTTTGTCAGATCATCTGGTGTAGGTGAATTCAATTATCGATTGAAATTACATGCATTCTCCACAATAAAGAATATTCTGGGCTTAGCTCCATTGTCGTAGTACCCTATGCCTGTCTGAAAAGATATATTATAAAATAAACAAAAAAACCACAAGTCCTCCTCGTCACTTACTGTTCGCACATAGCCTTGTTTTTGTTCACATTCCGGAGTTGGCAAATAAAGGCTGATTATATACGTAATAAAATTCAATATTTCGTTAGAAGTACGAAATATCATTAAAAGTTTCCAATGTAACGTTGTGATGAGCCATTTAAAGAAATGTTACTTTATAAAGCTTCACGAGGCTTAAACACTTTATCGGATTCAAAAACAGAGTTTTTAAAACTAGACATTCAAATTCACTTGGAATGAATTGTGAAAATGTTTCAAGTAGGCTAAAAATTTTTATTTTCTGCTAATATAGAATATAAAGACAGAGAGCTGCACAAAAAAAATCAAGAACTATGAAACTCTTCTTAGTTTATTCACTTTACGTAGAAACGTTTTTGCAAAAAAAAGGAATTATTAACTGAACTTCTTTAAATATTCTACCAACTATTTATAGTTTTCACCAATTATTGTGTTTATATTGTTAAACTCTCATTTACTAACCTGAAAATAGTCTCAGGTCTAGATATGCTAACCTGAAAATAGAGTTAAATACTCGCAGGTAAAATGCAAACAGGGATTATTGCGGAGATTGCAGGACCAATTGAAAGAAAGTATTTCCTATAATTGTTTGTTACTTTGATTATAGAACGTACTGAGGAGGACCTCTTCCTTGTGATGTCTTTTTATCATCTTTGCCTCAGACAATCCATTGGGTTATAATTAATAACCGTTACATGTTTCCGAGTTTCGTGTGATTTCTCTTATTCCAAATTGAGTGATAAGGTTGGCGGTTAGCTATACGTAGGTAATAATTCTTGGCCATTAAAAAGACAGAGACTGCAGTTATTTCGTTGAATTCTGGTAATTTATGTGGCATAAGACGGGACGTCATGAGTCTCTCTGAGATAATTCGGTTAATAATTTGGGAAGCGTTCCTTTCATTTCTGGGAAGAAACTTTAACCATATGTTGTAACAAAAAAAATATAAAAATGGGCTCTTCAAATTTAAGTTTAAGTATAGTCATGATACTTCATACGGAAAAAATCTTTTCTAAGAAGAAGAGTAAAGTATTCTGTGTACTTGTATTTTGCTTGAACCAACAAAAAAGTGGCTCCAGGAAAGAGTTGTACAATTAGACCTAACTCACATTTCCTAAATATAAAGTTGTAGAAGATAATTTTCAAGTTACAATGATTTTATAAAGTCAAAATATTACTATTTTTAAATTTATAATAGTAAATTAGAGTATTATATTCTTTATTTAATTTAAGAAATGGTGAATAAAAAAAATAAACAAATTTAATGGTAAAAATCAGGTTAGTTCCAACTTCCCTGTTTTTATACCGAATATTCAAACTGATCGATCCTCTTGAAAAGTTATTATGTGGATATTTACCCTAATATATTAAAATTTTAAGTTACTTTGCCGAAATATTTCTTAGTATTAGAACACAGTGAAAATGCCTTCTAGAAAGGAAAGGAAAAAATTACCTTCCATCCGTCCAATATTTTCATTACTTTTTGAATTATATATTGAGGTCTTTTTAAACATAATGTAAACTTACACACACATGTGCATATTTTTTATATTTATTATACCATTAAATGGTATAATATGCTTATACCCATTCTTGCACCTCGTCGCAAAATAAACAAACGTGCGACTTTCGGCCCGTGTACTTAAAGTTTATCAATGTAAAACACACAAAATTGTCACTTTATTTCTAAAAAAAATTGTATCTCTGCATAAAAACCAAACAAGAACCTCTAACCATAGGTTCTTCTGACAAGAAACGGGCACTACAAACGACCTATAGACAGTCGAAGACGAAGTTGGCAAAATCACAAATAGGCTAGTTAACCAAATTATCGGTTAGTTGGCAAAATCCATCACCGGATCATTTTAAATACAAAAGAATGAAAATGAGATTTTAATGCCAATAAAGATAACTCCCGTGACCATGTGTATGACCGTGTGTAATATTATGAAAGTATAAGGTGAAATAACGTTCAAACAAGTAAACGAAACGAGTAAACATGGCCAGAAGATCCCGATATTGGATTTGCTCTCCGTTACGGCATTATCGCTGAACACCATATACTTTGTCTAACTGAGAATGGTGAGTATTGTGTTTAATTTACGTACTAGTTTAATTTACGTTTTATACAACGACGGAGTTTTATTTATTGTTACCGCAATGTCTTTAAATCGTCGAAATTTCCACACGGCGATTTTAGTGTGAAGTAGATTACGTATGACTTGTAATTGTATGTCGGTACATTTTTTTTACATTGCATTTAATTTACCAATATAACATGTAATATGAAATACCCAGAATGATTATGGGTTAAACTAATGTATATATGTTTACGTAAGTATAAAGTAAATACTATTGTAATGACTGTTTCCCTCTATGCATCCATTTTCCATTAGACATTTTTAAAAAGCAATAGAAAATATGGCCGTTTCTCGTGGTTAACGCTTGGCATATAGTATACGCATAGATTTATAAACGAAATATGCTATTTTTGCGATGTGCTGATGCTTATTACGATGTGATTAATATCTTTCGTTTTTAATAATTAAAAAATAATTAGAGTATTTTTTCTCTTCCTTCATGATTTCTTAATTTTTAGATATCTTTACTTTCGTTTAAATTTTAATATTCCGTACCTTGAAAGAAAAAAAAGGACAGAATTCTACCAAAGTTACTTGAGTGTTCGTCCATTTGTCCTTATCGTCCTAGTGTTCGTCCAAGTACATAATTATTATACTACGTGAGTGTTCGTCCAAGTACATAATTATTATACTATGTTTAATTACAGGAAGTCATCTTCCCGTAATAAAGAACATATAGCATCGTAATTAATGCTCTCACTTTATCTCTGACGATGTTTTCTCAAATGCCGATATTTTCGACAAGGAATCTCAGTTAGTATATTTGTTTCATTGATCGGATATTGACGCATTGTTTTCAATAAAAATAATGAGTGTGGCAAATATCCACTATAACAGGAGGACAAAATTTATAATCCTTCATTATTTACTTTTAAAAAATGCTCTTTTATGTATTTCCAATGTAAATCAGGATTGTCCCAATATCACAAATTTTTGTTTCTATTTCATATAAATCATTCTCAGCGCGTGGTTAAGACGATCTGGTTACGATGAAAATTTTGTTGAATATTTGTTATCTATAAGCGCGTTATCATAAATTTTTTAAGAGGTGCGATCAGTTTAAATAATTTACTATTAATCAACATCTTGCCACTTTCATTCAGCTTAATATTTTAAATCTCAACAAGATTGTGAAGGAAATGATTCTTATTATATATTCTTGAATATTTTTTTACATGATTTATGAAATTACTGTTAACGTTAAGTTCGTTTTATTTGAAACGAAGGTTCTTTTCACCTTTCTTGTTAGGAATATTAAGCTTTATACTAACGTGTAATATTATTACCCCCTTTTTTACTTCTTTAATTAAAAAAATATCTATAAAGCAGCATTTGATTACAAATATATTACAATTCAATAGTTTCAAATTTCTTTTGGAAAATTTTGATTTTGTTATATTTTATTTTGTGATTAATCCCAATCATTGGCTAATTACAATTTAACATGAATAATTGTACTATTTTCTTTGTTCTTAATGTCTATTATGGGTAATTAGATAACTGTATTTCTATTAACAAAATAAAAAAAGAAAAAAAAAATTGATGTGAGTTTTGAGCGGTTAAAAAAGTAAAGTAATATCAACTGGTGGTTAAACTTCATTTCCATACTGTAATTAAACTCATCACATATTCTCCATTGCGTGAATTTGCTCTTAAATCTTGCTTCAATTTATGTTGTTTATAACATTGAACATTAGCGGACACATTGCAAAAACACAATATAATTGTATAAGCTTTTATCTAATTCTAATCTATCTTTTGATTTTTCTCATATAAATCTTTAAAGAAGATAAACAGCCATCAATTCTGGTTTTGCTTTCATTTCTTTGGCTTTATATAGTCAATCAAAGGGAGTGTCGATTAAAATTTCGACAATTTGTTCACGCTTAATGCGACACCCAAGATTTATCATGTCCATAATATTATTTTATTGCTTTAAAAATAAAATTTTACATAAATATAAATTAATACTGATTAATTGGTTCTCTAGTTAAAGATTCGCAAGTAAATGTGACAGTAAAAGTAAACGCAAGCAAATAATAAATATAGTTATTTACTAGAAATACAGTAAATTGATTTTTACCTATTTCAATTGCTTTGAGTCGACTAAACTGTTGTTACAGGGAGAATAGAAAATAGGTATATCAGGAAGATGTGACATTATTAAGTTCCAACACTATTTTCAAATTTGGAGTCTCTATGATGAATAATGGGAAAAGTTGCTTTAAGGAAGTTAGGCTTTATATAACTTTGCTTTTGCACTATTTGCTCGCATTAATAGCAACGATTTATGTTTTGTTTGTATAATTATATATTCTGCGTATATTATAAACTAATTAAAAGGTTACTGATCAAATGTAATGATCAAATTAATGTAATTTCTAAAATATATACACTTATTTATTATTGTTATCTCTTGAAGCTATATTAATGCAATTCTTCCTTGTAATTTTTTAAAGAAAATTTACAACATAAAGAAAGTTTAGACATCTTTCCGTTGCGGAAAAATGAGTTAATAAATTTAAATAATTTTTTTTTCAATTTGATCAGTTTTCAAAACTCCCTCTTCACAAAGTTCCAGAGCTTTAGCTTCACTAGTTTCACTGTAACCTTATCACTTCAAGAAACATTACTAGAATATATCCAGCATAACCGTATTTTTAGTATGCTTATTCAATTTTATTTGACTTGTGTGTCAATTTTAATTGACGTGGTATTTTAATACCACTAACTGATTACTGCTGAAGCTATGAAATGTTCAAATGTCGATATTTTGTCCAGTCAAATCTGCGACAAGGATCTCCTTGAAGTATTCATGTTTAACTCCAGTAAACATGAATACTTCAAGGAGATCCTAATAAATTGTGGGTGGTTAAATTGTTTTCACGCAAAGTTTTTGTTACATTCTTATAACAAATAATACATATATGTAGGTGAGTAATATAATATTTACTTTTATTGACTGTTTCCTTTTTACCCATCCATTCTCTTATTATTTTAAATGCAATAACCGCTTTTTAAGTATAATAATAACACGATACATGCCATAGTTAATATGTTGAACAGGAAATACGCTGTTTTCAGTTGTTATCTTTTCAGTTTTTGATTATTTTTTAATAATTTTAAACATTTTGTGTAGCATTAGGTACATTTTCCCTTTTTCTTTTCCTTACAATACGGGGTTGTCCATATTTTCTTTTAACTGTTTCATTCCTATTTAATTTTGAAGTTTTTATACTTCAATAGAAAAAGAAAGAATGCTTATAAGAACACCCACGTGTCCATCCATTCGTCAGTGTTTGATAAACTACTGTTTTATATTAGGCATAATGTTAAATGTATTAGCTAGCACATATATGTTATATGTTACTACTTTTTGATATTAGACACAGCGATAAAATGTACTAGCTAGCTTATATGTGTTACCGCTTTTTGATATTCGGCATAGTTATAAACTACTAGCCGGCATATCTATATTTAAAAAATTAACTAAATTTTAGAGGGGTAAAAATATAGGCAACACTTTTTAATTCCTTTTTATATTTTGTAGAGCAATGACTTAAACGGCAACGTATAAGGATTTTAAAGTAATTTATTTTAGAATTTTATGTAAGATGATGGGTGACAAGTGTCTGCAAATATCCAAAATAATTTTGTCAGTAACCATTTGGAGTAGAAACTTTATAACATGTTAACCCACATGTGTCTAAATAGTTAACAGTCAAAAAACATTCATACACAAATTTATAAGGAGGTAAAAACATTTATTTCTTTTATTTCATGTATCGCACTGAAAGGGCAAGTTATTACTCTATGATATTCAAACGAAATATATTTATTGAATATTTGTTTACTGATATACGCTGTGAGGTATTTATTAATACCTTTAGATCAGATTTAAATTTATTGAAAGAAGAAAATATTAAAAATGTATAAAAATAGAATAACTTGTGTAAAACGTGATTATTCAAGGAACATAAAATTGCAATTTGTTAGAATTAGGCGACGCCGCTCTACAAATTATGCTTCATTATTTTCCACTTTTTAACGTAAATATTTCAAGATTTAAAGGCAGATGGAAAAACAATTTCCAAACTATAATCTACATTCAGTTGTATAAAGGAAGTCTAAATCTGCAAAGTAAATTAGTATGGAATATTCTGGGCAGTACCTCTGTCGATCATATATTAAGTTGCCGTCAGTCGCAAGAGACGTCACATTGTCATGTTGTCAGAAAATGAGGGATACAATTTATGGGTTGACTAAGAGGAATTCCTTGAGAATATAAAATTTTAATTAAAGTAGATGAATAACAAAACTGAAAATACCTGGAAGTGAATAATTGACACAAATTTCCATTTAACTATGACTCAATTATCGGCGTTTCGTATATAACTGAATCTATTTTCAACTACGTTATAGTAAATTAGAGTAAGTACAAAGTCGTAACATACAAATACTTAATAACCATAAAATCTGTTTTAATATTGTAAAGCTCAGTTAATCTCGACGTATTCGCTGAACATAAAAAAATATGGGGAATATTATTCTATTTATGTTTTGAATATATTTATACACATCGTTATGGTATTAAACTAATTCCATACTAATGCATTGCTTATCTCTAGAATGTTTACATAAATAGTTACGAGGAAAAATTTATTTAATCCACTTGCAATAGAAAATTCTTTATTATTTTAATGTAACTAATGTAACTGTTGTGGCCTAATTAAGGGATAACACAACTTGGAATCATTAAAAAGCCATTATTTCTAAGGTATCTGTTTCAAGGCAATGATGAATACAAACATAATTTAATGAAAAAGCATTTACTGTACTAATGACGTATCATTCAAAGTCACAGTACCCGAGATATCATTCAACGTATTGTTTAAACTGTTTCAAAAATGTTTCTCTAAGGAAGTATCAATGATACAGTAGATATTACGGTACTTAGCGAGTAGTATTATGGCACTCGCCATTTTCTACTAAATTATAAGAGAATTGCTGTCGAAAATAAAGCAGTTTATTGAGAATACTCGTTATGTCTTACAATTTGTCCGCATAGATTGGAATGTGGATAACGACTCGATGCATAAATACAGAATTATTCCCTGATGGATTTTCGCCGGTCAGACCCGACTGTGGATGCGTACTGGTAACCAGGTTCGCCCCATTGGAACTGACATCCCTAGGCGCCTATGTAACTTGTGTCGACGATTCTATCTTTATGCATTGTTTGTTTTATTATCGTCAGTTTTGTGTACATGATGTCCTGTGTGATTCTTGTTACATGTCTATTTATAATTTATTGGGTACTGTTTATCATTCGTTCAATATTGATATTGCATTTTTTCTAATTTTAATGCGTTTAATCCATCCTAACGTGAATCTTTCAGCTACTTCATGTTCTTAAGTAAGGTAATTAATTATAGCAGAACAAACTGAATTTGGAGTTATGTTCATGTTATGATGCTACTGAATTTGCTACCAGTACCAGAAGGGACACTATGTCTAGATCCATATCGTCCTCATTTAAAAATATGTATAAATATATCGACCCATAAAATATGGTCAGAGCATTAAAGGACAGCCAGTATCGAGTGGAATTTTCACGAGGTTAATTTTCTTTAAATATAAAATTTAATGAATTATTGTATAACAATGTTTACAAATTTAATGATCCTCGGATGAAAAAGCGGAACGGAAAAGGGAGAAAGCTCCTAAAAAAGCGGATCAGTTTTAACCAGCGGTATCGCCATCACAACATATCATATTTGCTGTAAGAAATACGGTTTAAGCTGATCATAAAATGTCTCGTGTTAGAGTAAGCAATTTAAGCAACGTCACGGGTTTGCGCAGCGTATACGTTCTTAGGTCAAAGGTAGTTTTAAGACTGACAATAAAACTTTTTGTAAGGGCTCAGAAAGGCAGTTGCCGCAACTATGACCTATGACGGTCTCTCGTACTCAAAAGGGGTTACTGAAAACGTGTTTGCTTGGTATGTTAAGTTAATTTTTTTTTAACAAATAGACTTTGCAATGACATTTGTAATCTTTTCTTGAGATCGGCAACTTATCCACCGCTTTAAAAGATTTCCCGTGTGATTCCTATTTTGAAGTTGGGTTCCAGGTCCCATGTTGAAAATAACAGATCTATAGCAGTATTATGTTCATTTGCTGAAATATTTGAAACCGTAGAACGGTTTCAAATATTTTTTACATTCCCGTACCCATTTGCTAATTCAGTCCCAGTGCCCATCCATCCAACATTTTTAACTGTCACTAATTATATTAACGTCGTGAATTATGTAAGCAAGGAGTCGAATTGAGGGTGACAGGTACACATGGCCTAATTTGATTTTTAAAAAGATTTTCTGCCGAGTCGACAGTGTTGTTCAATTTTGACGAAACTACTCCCAAAGTCAAAGGAATTCAAAGTTGACGAAACTACTCCTCACAATTGAGGAGTAGTTTCGTCAACTTTGAATTCGTTTGACTTTTCTTGACGAGTTTCAAAAAATGACGAAACTACTCCTCAACATACTCCCCCAGCTTTCGGCTCCGTCAGCAGACTTTGGCCCATACTTATTACTAAAAGACTCGCCAAGAAAAATCAAAGAGTGTAAACATGATGAATCTATTCCTCCCCATCGAGGAGTTTATGTCACCAACTTCCGGCTTCATTGTCACCATTTGTGACCAACTGGTACGCTAAGACGAGTTAAATGAGTTCAGACTTGGTATTAATTTTCTCAAAGAAACTTTGTACTCTCAACCATTGAAAAACTCGTCAAATTCTTTATCATATCCTTGGAATTTATAATGAGTTCCTGACCGCGTTTACACAGGACCTTTCTGAAACCATTTAAACGCGTATATGAGTTACAGCTGTACGTACATATATATAAATATATATATATATATATATATATATACATATATATATACATATATATATATATATATATATATATATATATATATATATATATATATACAAATTTTTATCGATAAACTCTTAGAATCTTACAAAAATATTATTCTGATTTTAGCAGTTCCACACCATCCGCAAGTGTGGAAATAATTTTCCTAAATCTTTAATTTAAGTAGCACTAGTTAACCTGACATTTTCACTTCCAATATGCGTAGAAAATTTGATAACTGCTATTAAGTTACGTTTTTATCCGTATCTCACAATGAAAAATCGAAATCCTTATAGAACCGCTTTGTTGTCCACTTATCTTTTTATCGAGACCTTTTTTCTTAGGAACGACTAGAGAACTTCTCACATAATTTACTCACTACTAAACATTTCCAGTTGACGTTAAGATAAATTTGTGTAAAGATGTAAGTCTTTCTCTTTATCCTTACGAATGACGGAAACTGGTTCAATTATTACAAGCATTAAACGATTTCTAATACAAAATATTAAAAAAAACATTATTTTTAATAGTAGCCAAAAAATATAGTTTTTTCCATTCCGAAGACAATGCGAAAGCCGATACGCTCTTAATAATAGCTCATTAATCCAAAATGAATGAAATATTTTCAAAAACAGTTCCATTTATTTTGAACCTATCAAATAGTTCTTGCAGTCGTATTGAAATAGTAAACGAATATAAAATTTATTCACTTATGAGCATTTCCCGCGTTGCTTTTGTCTTTGTGTTAAGTTTCTACGCTAAAATCAGAAAAACGGCGTAGACATTTTTCATAATATTTCCAGATAAACTCTTAAACACACGTAATAGAAGACTCGCTTTAATGAAGTGACAAAAGCCCGCATAAAAATTTACATAAAATTAAAAGTTTCCGGCACTTTTCTCTACCCACATTATGCTTGACTCTATAAAAGAGTTGTGGAGAGCAATATGAATATTTCTCGAAAAAATTATTTTATGAACGGAAGTGTTTTAAATTTATCTTTTTTTACGCGGCGTCTATTTTCGCTTGCTTACGTCGACTTATGCAAAAATAAAGCCTTTTAGTATTATGAAGGACATAAAGTTCAATTGTTTACAATGAAACTTGAATGCTTCATGATAATTAAGTATTTAATTTTCACATTTTAAAATAATTAAACTAAGATATTTATGATAGTATATTTATCTCATCATATTTATTTGATAGTAAGATAACAAGTAGATTTGATGATAAAAAATAACAAAAGGAAAAAGTGTGCATGTATACTATAGGAAAAACATGATTTTTTTCGATATCCTTTTTTATTTATAATTTCAGCAAAATTATTGCCATAACCACCATTCTATAATTTTACTAGAACGACATATCTGCTGCCAATAACTTTATTAGTAGAATATCACTGTCGACTTGGCAGACAATTTTTTTAAAAATCAAATTAGGCCATGTGTACCTGCCACCCTCAATTCGACTCCTTGCTTACATAATTCACGACGTTAATATAATTAGTGACAGTTAAAAATGTTGGATGGATGGGCACTGGGACTGAATTAGCAAATGGGTACGGGAATGTAAAAAATATTTGAAACCGTTCTACGGTTTCGATACGAATATGATAAAGAATTTGACGAGTTTTTCAATGGTTGAGAGTACAAAGTTTCTTTGAGAAAATTAATACCAATTCTGAACTCATTTAACTCGTCTTAGCGTACCAGTTGGTCACAAATGGTGACAATGAAGCCGGAAGTTGGTGACATAAACTCCTCGATGGGGAGGAATAGATTCATCATGTTTACACTCTTTGATTTTTCTTGGCGAGTCTTTTAGTAATAAGTATGGGCCAAAGTCTGCTGACGGAGCCGAAAGCTGGGGGAGTATGTTGAGGAGTAGTTTCGTCATTTTTTGAAACTCGTCAAGAAAAGTCAAACGAATTCAAAGTTGACGAAACTACTCCTCACACTTGAGGAGTAGTGTCGTCAACTTTTAATTCATTTGACTTTTCTTGACGAGTTCATTGGCTACAAATTGTGGCTAAGATATTATGATGGGGCCGAATTTTGAGAACAATAATTTTTCAATGGCGAGGATTAGACACAACGTATTTCATCTCATTTGATTCGTCCTCGTGAATCCTCTGATTTCAAGTCAAATCGCGCCGTATCTTTATCCAATTTTCTTTTCGATATGGTAAATGATTTGAAACAATCCATAAACTTTTTTTCTCTAGATATCTCTTATATAATGTTAAAAAGTAAGATTTAAGAAGTTCTAGGATAATAATTAGGCTATTGTTTTAATGTATATTGAATACAATAAAGTGTTAAGGAGAGAATAAAATAGTATTTATACAACTAAATTTAAAAGAAAACTGAGAAAATAATCTCAAAAGGAATATAAAATACACATAATAACAAAGCTAATTTACGCGTAGCACTAAAGGTTTGAATGTAGGTCCGAAACCGATAAAATTTACGAAGTTTTAAGTTTGAAGCGATTGTACAGACTATTTGTCTATAGAATCGCATATTTGGTAACATATTATGATTTAGTCAGGTTGTAGCAGCAAATTCCAGTAAAATAATAAAATGTAGAAGAAAGAAAAGTTTATTGAGGCATATTATCGCTTTACTAGCTATGGTTATATATTTGTTTAGATAGGATTACATAATTTTTAAATTATATCATGGAATGATGAACTTATAAAATATTTAGTATCTACGCGTATTAGGCATAACTTTTGTCTATCTTTAAACTGGAAAACTACTTGGTGTTATAACATTTTGTGCACTCATACTTCATCACTTGTATCTAAAATTCAATCATATTCCTAATTTTGTTTAGGAGTTAACAGCGAATGAGTATTTAAAATTGATTTTTCTAATTAAAAACACCATGTTGCAACTGTTATTCGAAAAAACTACGATGACTTACTATTATCTGTGATACTCCGGTTAATTTTTAACTTTGGTAAATAAATAATAGTGGTAAACTTAAAAAGTTGTCGGCTTATCTGTGCTAAATTAAATAATACACTTATCAAAAATCTATACCAGTACTATATTGTTGGGTATACCCTGGCTCCTCCTGATGAATTTAGATGAGCTGGTCTCGTTCTCTGGCTCTATTGCAGCTACATATTTACCTTCTGATAACCCCCGAAACCCCCGAAACGCCTTACGCAGCTTGAACCCACCGCACTCTTAAATTGTTGTGGTTCTTGCGCTTGGCTCTATTTAAGGTGTTCCATATGGAGACAAATGCGTTCCGCCATGATCAAAGGGGATCGACGAAGACCGCCATCTCTCTCTTGCTACCCGAACTCTTCTATGTAATTTTTCAACGTTACGTATTGCGCCCTGGGGCACCATAGCCAATCAGTAATCAAATTTCCCCAACAAAATTTCCCCGTTTTAAGCTTTATACCTTCTAATGAGCACTAGTATGAATTATATTTATCACACTTACTATAAGCACAGTGAGCTCTGTCAAAAACGATCACTCCCACCCGGATCGATAAACGTCTTACTGAGTAGAGCTCCGATAAACAGTTAAGGCTCAGCGTTAACCTGCCTAAACAATAAACGCTGTTGACATAAAATATGAGTCAACTGTTGATCTAAGCTCGCAGTTGATCGGCGGATGAAGTCGACGACTGTGTACAACAATACGAAGCAACACAATTTCGTTAGCGCGTTAAAGTTGATCAATGTTTAACGATAACTGCTAAACGCTAACCCTCGTTAACAGAATGTATCGATGGTTTATTTATTAACTGATTGACTAGTTTTTCCTAGACGTATGATAGTAATGACAATTAATTAGCCAACGTTCAGATATTTATTCTAGAATTTATTAATTTGATAATGTACACGTTTTAATAGTATATAAAATTGTGTCCTTTTAGCGCAAATATTTTATATTTTATTATTAACTATTTCTTTTTAGATTCAATAATAAAAGATCTTTCAGTTCAAATAATTGTTTTTGTTGCAAAGACACGGAAATTTTAAGTGTTAAAATTATCAATTGCACAAACAGGCGCATACAATCACAAAAGTAGTCACTAATGACTAATTTTATGTTTGTATGTGCCTGTTTACGGAAGTTCAGTACTTAATTTCCCCGTTTGCTGCCAAGAATCTTTGTAAAAATCTTTGCAAACGATACTCGAAAAATATATTTTCAGTTTATAATAAGTAACCGGTTTTGGTATTCCAGACATCGTATGAGAACTTAATTGAAAGAGAAAATAATAAGGATTACAGAACTAATTTTTTAGAATTTTATATAAAATAGATCTAGAAATGTTACGAAAAATGTTCACGCAGTTTTTTTGATTTTAGCGTGGAAATTTGATATTTTGTACAGTGTTTATTTATTCGCATATATTTTAGACGCGAAATTTCAAAAGCGAACAGTTCAGCAATTTATAATAAGAGAAGAGAAAAAATAAAGCTCTGTTCGTATCGTAATACAAAACAAAAAATTTATCTGCAAAAAACGCACATATCATATATTAAATATAAATGAACTGTTAAGAAGAAATGTAAATAACAATAAAAATCTTGCAAAATACATAATAACGTTTAGGAACTATTATAACGTATAAACAACACCGGTCGTTTTTTTTTAATTTGTATCTATTGCCCAAATTCATCAAAAATAAACTTTCAACTAACATTGACACTCTTTCTCTCATTGCCAAAATAAATGTCCCTCTGTCTTTATTTATTGATTAGTACATCAACTTAAAAAGATATAACGGCACCTATCCGCATGTCATATCATCTTGCTGGTGCAGAGTTCCGTAGAACTACATTTGTTCCGTAGAATACATTTATAAACTCTCATAAAAAATAATCTAATTTTTTATAAAAAAATAAAAGATTTATCTGATTAACAATTTTGAACGAGTTTGTTTCTTAATATTTCCTATTTAAGAATGTAATTTTTAGGATTTCGTCTCCTGGTTTATTACCCGAACGTTTGTTAGGGTATATGTCCCATATAGTACTGCCCAAGCGAAGGAAAAATCGATGATAATTCTGTATGGGATAATATAGTTTTATAATAAACTTTATTTTACGTCTGTGAAAGATACAGCAGACAATATATTTACGTTACGAAAAATTTATATATGTAAATAGTTTAATATAGGCTATGTATACGTGTCAAATTATGTATTGAATCCTAGTAGTGCGAGTTTTATTGGTATTTAAAAAGTTTTATTTAAAAAGTTTCAATCGAATGTGAAAAGTCGTTTAACTAAATATATACTTTAATATCATCTTGGCATCGAATACTGATTTCAAGACCTCAAGACAACTAAGTAAGATTAAACTAGTCACTACATTCACTAATCGTGATTCTAAAAATTCATTAAATCATAGTTGAACTTTAGTAGTTAGTTATTAAAATTAAGTCTTTTTGTGATAGTTCTAATGACTGTTGTCAATATAAAGTAGTAAATTTACTATTTTTATACAATTATTTCATATTGGACCAAATATTTCCTTTGGCCTCATTCGGAGGACCATATCTTTCAAAACATTTAGAATGAATTATACGGGATTACGATAAAAAAGCAATGATGTAGTTCCGATAAGTATTAATTTTATGTTTCTAGTTTGATGAAGAAATACTTTATAGGGGTGGAAAACAGATTGAAATGGTTCGTGTCAATAAACAAACAATTTGATCCTGCTTGCTTTATTTCATGGTTTGCCCCAGTACGCTGAAGTGAGTCTAGGTGATGGTATACCTTCAGTCTGATTTCATACGACTTAACTGGGTATTTTCTTTAAATAGTGGTTTTTCTCGAATACTAGTCACTAGTTAGTTGCAGCAAAATTAAATTGGAAATGCGTCATTAATTTATCTCCTTCTCCTCTTGATCTCGCTACCATTACTTTAAGTTAAAAAGAAAATAAAATTGTAGCAATTCTAACGATACGGAAAATAAGTAAATCAATTTTATTTCTTTGTCTACTAATAAATTGTAATTTTTACATATTGAATCGAGCGTAACAAAAATAAAAAGAAATTCGTTTGCTATTTTAATACCATTGTAGAACTTTTTTATAGGTTCTATATAAATGAAAAATGTTTTTGAATAAAGTTTAATTGAATTTTGATAGCTCTTTATTCAGACGAAAGACGTAAGTTCTGAATACTCGGTTTCCATATTTTCTGGCGTATCGGTTTCTGTATTCTCGTCAAAATGACGAAAGCCGTATTTTCTGGTGGATCGGCTTCCAAATTCTCGCCGGAGCAGAAAAACCTATTCAAAAACAGCTTTATATATTTTATTAAAACTCGTACAATGCTTATAATGATTGAGTCATTTTCCATCATTCGAGAGTATAAAGAGGAAAGGTTATTTTTCACGCAAATATATCTTAACGTCAATAGGGAAAATTTAGTTATGAGTAAATATATCCAGTTTAGCCGAGAATTTCTCTGGTCGTTCAGATAAAAGTTTGGCCAAAAAGACAGACGGACAACAAAGTGGTCCTATAAAGGGTTTCGTTTTTTCATTTTGCTTTATGGAGAATACACATATTGAAAATGGAAACGAACTAATTAAGTCAAAGATTTAAAGGATACCTATAAACATTTGAACTCTAACAGATATTAATCGAATTTATTTTCACATTTGCGAGTAGTGGCCTATCTCGATAATTTCTCTTCATCAGTTCTAAGCCTGCGCACTTAGTCTTACTGCCTGTAAGCTAATAATCGAATGTTGAGTCCCTAGGGTACATTTGACTAAAAAAAAGTACTTCCGATTTATAAACAAAAAATTTAATTTCAAAGCTTGATTAGTTACTTAGTAATTAAATCGTTAGACGTATTGAAACATAAGGATTACGGAAACAAAGAAGCAGATTGAATCTTTTGAGTCCGATGCTAATTAGAGGCTCCATAACCTTCTAAAATAATAAGTTGTTTTTTTCTTTATGTTGTGTTTATGTCGTGTCACTGGAAAAGTGAGAACATTATTTTATTATAGAAGATTTTGAGTGCAACTGATTGAAGTATTTCTTTATCCACATTTACATTTATGAGCATCTTTATTTTTACAAATACTATTATGATCACTTGAAATACATACGTTATCAAATTGGAAAACAACCTGTGTCAACCTGTGTTGTAAATTTTTTCAGTAAAAAAATTACCTGCTTTATATAGACTTTTACAATTACAATTTTTACGATAATTATTGTAATGACAATGGGGCACGAAGAATTTTAATAAAGTTTAGGATATCGTAAAAATAGTGAAAAGTGGAAAACTCTTAATTCATTAGCTATTCTCTACTCCTAGCAAATATTAAACAGTTTTGCGGGGGTACATCGATGACCTAATCTTTGTTATCATAACCACACGTGAAATGATATCGTTAATTTTCAGAATACAGTGATAGGAAAAATTGCAAGTATGATATTGATAACTCATACTTGTAGTTTTCATTTACACAATTGCCCTTCACGTTTCAGTTAAATAGAAATCAAAGTGTTTATAGTGTGAGCTTAAATAAACATTTGATTAATTTTGTCTACATAACTAAAATTGAGTCTACGAAGGAAATTATTTTAAATAAAGGAAATTATAAAAGCGAAGAAATAATTTTACCCTTACTTAATTAAATTCCTTTTCTAATATTGATCAAGCAAACATTCAATATGAAGGTCTTTTAGGACTCTAAAGATCCTTTATAAGTTTGCCACATACCTCTGTCATTGCTTCATAACTGCTTATAATTTAGGTTATTCATTTGTTTTTCTGGGTTTTTAACAAGTACAATGATATACGCGATAATAACACTCTCTATTTATATTAATGTTGATAAAATATTGCGTACTTCAGTTTAATTTCGAAATCGCCTGAAATAAAATATTCTTTTTCAATTCCAATAACATGATGAAAATAATGAAAGTAACGAGAAAACACTATTATTAATTTAAAAGTTACAATCCGATATCATCTTTGAGAACAAGGTCTTATATCCACACTTGTATTTCAGCAAAGCTTTAGTTTAAAAAGTCTGACGAATGAACTACAAGGTAGTTGGTAAAGATCCGAACCTAAATGTTTTACTTATGCCTTCCAATTCGCCTTCGCGTCTTGTGTGCGTTCGCGTACGTGTTAGCGTTCGCGTTGTAATCTCTTAATTCCTTTCTACTTGATTATTGTAACTCGGCGTAATTAGCTTGAACTAGAAGTTTCTTGAATGCTAAAGGAAATCTATGTTCTGAAAAACTTTCAGTTTCAAATTGTAAATATAATATTCTACCTGCTGGTATACAAGATTTTGGATGGGGTTACGTACTACTATAACAAGATGCTTGCAAGGTCTAATTTATATAAAACTTTGTGTCGCGGGATTGTTCAGAGAAGCAGTATTTCTTGAGATAAGATTATGCCTTTAGGTAGGAATATAGAATGTTATTACACTTATGATCCTTGTCTACCGTAAATTAATCAAGGTCGTCTATACAAACTTTGGAACCAATTTAATTTAAATTACCTTGCGTACAAAATTTTACAAACATCTAATATGAATTTTACACTGCAGAAACGAATCACAATTTCAGGAATGTATTTTTTTTGAAGAAGTACTTATTTTGAAACAGGTAAGAAAAGCAAATTCTTCTTGTTTTTTCTATTTCAAATTAAATATTTTTTTACATCTAACCGGAGATACTGCTATGGTTCATTCGGGTAATTATCAATTATTCAGTTTAAAGTTTTAAAATGTGTTGCAACTTTCGATATTTTCTCAAAATTCAGCACGTTCGCATACTTTTTTTGAGGTAGGTAAAAATATCAAAAGAAAAATGGGGCAAATAATATCTAATCAAATAATAAAACATTTTAATTTTAATTTTTCCAAATGAATTATTTCACGCTAAAACGCAACGCAAACCACCGCCGATGATCGATGATGAACGTATTATATTTAATACCTTAAAGCACATGTTCTTAAAAAGTCGCTGCTGCGAAAAACGGAAGTGACTCTGGACAATTATTTTTGATCCAAACGTTTCAGGTTTAAACATTAATTTAATTCAGCTGAAAATCCGTTAACGAAAACAGCAGACATTTATTCGACGAGCACGTGTCTCAATTTATACGACAATCAACCAGTGAAGAACGTCGGCCACCGAGATTAAAGTTGGTGAAAATGCTACTACCGACCTTGTCCTATATTAGTCAGCAGTTGTTGGCCATCGATACGCCACCTACAAAAGTCGTTCGTCTACGTTGCGTACCAAACGCAACGTAGACGAACGACTTTTGTATGTAAGAAAACATTTTTTGGTTATGTAGGAAATCATTTTGAAAGCGTCATTAATTAATTGTAATTAAATCGTTAGACATTCTTCAAATAAAATGTTGTCGGCGGACAAGAGCGGATATGACATCGGGCTATGTAAGCTTCTTTTTACTAAAAAGTGTATTCTTGTTATTTTTATAATTTTTGTCGTGTTACTGAAAATGTGAAAACAATATTTTACAGGCTGATGTTGAACACAACTCAATGAAGTACGCAATGTTTTACCAATTATAACCATACATGGAGAATTATATCATCACGCATATCAATGTTTATTTATAACCTATACGTGAAACATTTTAGCAAAGTAAACTGTAGGTAGTTATGAAGTAATTACGGAGATATATAACAAATTTATAAAATCTATTATTCGAAATCCTAAAAGCCTTTATATTGAATGTTTGCTTTGGCCGATACCGGGATAGGCACTTTTAATTATGTAAATTATACAGTTTTCTTCGTTTTTAGAGAAAAACTATTTTTGCAAGTGAATCCCTACTGACCGAATTGAAAGTCGTTTCACGTCAAAATAGTACTTTCCCTCTATATGTTTTTGTCGGGTCTCTGAAAAGACGTGAACAATATTTTATTAGAAAGTGTTTTGCGTGTGAATGGATGGAGGTCAACATTTCTTAGTCAATATTTACATATATTTACAGTTCAGTTGCATTGGTTCCAAAGCTTGTATAGACGACCTTGATTAATTTACGGTACACAAGGATCTTAAGTGTAATAACATTCTATATTCCTACCTAAAGGCATAATCTTATCTCAAGAAGTACTGCTTCTCTGAACAATCCCGCGACACAAAGTTTTATATAAATTAGATCTTGCAAACATCTTGTTATAGTAGTACGTAACCCCGTCCAAAATCTAGTATACCAGCAGGTTATATTTTCAATTTGAAACTTAAAGTTTTTCAGAACATGTATTTCATTTAGAATTCAAGAAACTTCTAGTACAAGTAAATCACGCCGATCAACTAGAAAGGAATTAAGAGATTACAACGCTAACGCGTACGAGAACGCAAACGCCAAGGCGAGGGCATAAGTAAAAAAATTGACTTCGAAACTTCACCAACAACCTTGTTATTCAATCATCAGACTTTTTAAATTAAAGCTTTGCTGAAATAGAACTGTGGATATAATACCTTGTTCTCAAAGATGATATCGGGCTGTAAGTTTTAAATTAATAATACGTGTTTTCTCGTTATTTTCATTATTTTCATCATGTTACTGGAAAGGTAAAAACAATATCTCAGTACAGACGATTTGGAATTAAACTGGGTAAAGTACGCAATATTTTATCAACATTGAGAGTGTTATTATCGCGTATATCATAATATTTATTTACAATACCCAGAAAAAAAATTAATAGCATAAACTACAATCAGTTATGAAGCAACGATAGAGGTGCATGTAAAATTTATGAAGTATCTTTGGAGTCCTAAAAGACCTTCATATTGAATGTTTGCTTTGATCAATATTGGAAAAGGAATCTATTATCTTCATAATAGATTAAGTAAGGTAAAATTATTTTTTCGCTTTTATCTTTTCCTTTATTTGAAACAATTTCCTTCGTAGACTCAATCTTAGTTATGTAGACAAAATTAATCACATGTTTATTTAAGCTCACTATAAAAACACTTCAATTTCTGTTTTACTGAAACGTGAAGGGCAATTGTGTTAATGGAAACTACAAGTATGAGTTTTCAATATCATACTTGCAATTTTCCTATCACTGTATGCTGAAAATTAAGAATATCATTTTACGCGTGGGTATCATGACAAAGATTAGGTCATCGATGTACCCCCGCAAAACTTTTTAATATTTGCTATGAGTAGAGAATAGCTAATGAATTAGGAGTTTTCCACTTTTCACCGTTTTTAAGATATCGTTAACTTCTTTAAAATTCTTCGTGCCCCCTTTTTTTATTAGCTTCGAACTAAAATTTTTTGTTTATAAATTTAAAGTACTTTTTTTAGTCACAGGTATGGAACTCAATATTCGATTATTAGCATACAGGCAATAAGACTAAGAGCGCAGGCTTCGAACTGATGAACAGAAATTATCGAGATAAGCCACCACTCGCAAACCAGAAAATAAATTCGATTAATATCTGTCAGGGTTGAACTTTTTATAGGTATCCTCTAAATGTTTGACTTAATTAGCATTAGATAATCTATCGTTTCCATTTTCAATATGCGTGGAAAATTTGATAATTACGATAAAGTTATATTCCATAAAGCAAAATGAAAAAACAAAGTCCTCATCACTTTGTTGTCCGTCTGTCTTTTTGTCCAGACATTTATTTGAAGAACGACCAGAGAACTCGCAGAAACTGGAGATATTTACTCATAATTAAATTTTCCCTATTGACGTTAAAATATATTTGTTGGAAAAATAACTTTTCGTCTTTATACTCTCGAATCATGGAAAATGACTCAATCATTATAAGCATCGCGCGAGTTTTAATAAATTATATAAAACTGTCTTTTAACAGGTATTTATACTCTGGCGAGAATGTGTAAGCCGATCCACCAGAAAATATGGCTTTCGTCATTTCGACGAGAATACAGAAACCGATCCGCCAGAAAATATGGAAACCGATCATTCAGAACTTACGTCTTTCATCTGAGTAAATAGCTGTCCAAATTCAATTAAACTTTATTCAAAAACAATTTTCATTTATCTAGAACCTATACAATAGTTCGACAATCGTATTGATATAGCAAACGAATTGCTTTTTATTTTCGTTATACTCGATTCAATATGTAAAAATTACAATTTATTAGTAGACAAAGAAATAAAATTTATTTATTTATTTCCCGCATCGTTAGAATTGCTACAATTTTAATTAACTTTTATAATTTAAAGCAACGGTAGCAAGATCAAAATACGTGTCTCCTAAATTAATGACGCATTTTCAAATGTAATTTTTCTGCAATTAAGTAGTGATTGCTATTCGGGAAAAAACAACTATTTAAAGAAAATACCAAGTTAAGTCGTACAAAATCAAACTGACGGTATACCGTTACCTAGACCTACTTGAGTGTACTGGGGCAAACCAAGAAACAAAGCAAGCAGGAGCAAATTGTCTATTTTCACAAACCATTTCAATGTGTTTTCCATCCCTGTAAAGTATTTCTTAATCAAACTAGAAACATAGAATTAATACTTGCCGGAACTACGTCATGGCTTTTTTATCGTAATCCTGCAAAAAATCATTCGAAATCTTTTAAAAGATATGGTCCTCCAAATAAGGCCAAAGGAAATTTTTGTCCGATATAAAATAATTGTATGAAAATAGTAAATGTTCTACTTTATGTTGACAAGATTCATTAGAACTATTACAAAAAGACTTAATTTTAATAACTAACTACTAAAGTTCAAGTACAGGTTGTCCAGTGGCAGATTTCAAAGTTTGAACAAACATAGTTTCTGAACGCAACACATAAGAGGGGCGCGGGGGGCGTCGTTAGAAGCGCAAGCGGTGCGGATGTTTTAGTAGCCATGGAACAGTGGAGTGGAGAACACCGCACGCGCTTTTGCCGTCGAGGCGTACATTTCGAGAGGATTTTCGCTGTCTGTAGCACGTCGTCGATTTAATAATCGTTACAGTATTCGTCAATTACGTGATGGACCATCGATCAACCTCATTCAGTCATGGGTAGCAAGGTTCAGAGCTACAGGATCAACATTAAATAGGCCCAGGCCAGGACCTACACCATTGGTAGCCACGGATGAAAATGTCGAGCGTGTTATGGTTTCTGTCGTTAAAAATCCCCGTTTATCACTGCGTACACGTTCATCGATATTGGGAATTCCGAAATCAACTTTATAGGTAATAATAATGCAAAAAAAGCTCAAGTTCCATCCATATAAATTTCAAATTGTTCAAGATTTACACGATTCTGACTTTGAATTAAGAAAAACTTACGCGGAGGTGATGTTGTTGAGATTTCGTACTGCTACCCGGATGGGCAACATACTCTTTAGTGACGAAGCTCACTTTCACATTGGAGGATATGTGAATAAGCAGAACTTGCATTACTGGGATGTCCAAAACCCAGGACAAATGCATCAAGAGCCTTTACATACGCCTAAAGTAACAATCTGGTGTGCCATGTCTGCGTCTGCAATCATAGGGCCTTATTTCTTTGAAAATCAACGTGGCCAAACTGTAACTGTGAATTCGGAGAGATATGCCCAGATGTTAAATGACTTTTTCAGAGTAGAACTACAGAATAGTCCATCCTTGAACCAAAACACATGGTTCCAGCAGGACGGGGCCACAGCTCACACTGCTAATGTGTCCATGAATGCAGTGCGGCAGTTATTTCCAGAAAAAAACATATCCCGAGACGGTACCGTACCGTGGCCACCTAGGTCACCCGATTTAAACCCATGTAACTTTTTCTTATGGGATACTTTAAATACGTTGTTTACACTGTGACACAACTTAAAGAAAATATTCGAGCCGAAGTCAGTAGGATACCCCAGTCGCTCTGCAAACGCGTTTTTGAAAACATGCGTGCTAGACTCGAAGAGTGTGTCAGACTCGACGGCCGCACTTTGGAAAACATGGTTTTTAAAAAATTAAATCCGCATTTGTTGTTATAAACTTAAAATAAACCTACTTTGTATTAGAGGTGTAGTTTTTTTTACAATTTTTCAAACATTGAAATCTACCACTGGACAACCTGTGAAATTTAATAAATTTTTAGAGTAACGATTAGTGAATGTAATGACTAGTTTAATCTGTGTCTTAGTTGTCTTAAGCTCTTGAAATTAGTGTTCGATGCAAAGATGATATTAGAGTATATATTTAGTCACACAACTTCCCACAACCGATTGAAACTTTTTGTATAAAACTTGTTAAGTACGAATAAAACTCTAAACAACACATAATTAGACACATATACATAGCCTATATTAAACTATTTACAAATATTAATTTTTCATAACGTGCTGTACGACTGACCTTTATGCTGACTTTAAAGGTCGACTGGCAGTACCCTATAGGACATATATCCTAACAAACGGACGGACAACAAACCAAGAGATCCTCTTGTTTAATTTTAAAGGACGGAACGCTAAAAATTACATTGTTAAGTAGGGAATATTAAGAAATAAACTCTTTCAAAATTGTTAATCAAATAAATGGGAAATCTTTTATTTTTTTATAAAAAAACTGATTCTTTTTATGACAGTTTGTAAATGCTATTTCTGCGGAACTCTGCACCAGAAAGATGATATGAATTGCGGATTGTGTCGTTATATCTTTATAAGTAGATGCACTAATCAATAAATAAAGATTGAGGGACATTTATTTTGACAACGAGAGAATGCCAATGTTGGTTAAAAGTTTATTTTTGATTAATTAGGCAGTAGATACAAATTAAAAAAAAAACAACCGGTGATGGTTATATGTTATAATAGTTCCTAAAACGTTATTACGTACTTTGCAAGATTTTTATTGTTATTTATATTTCCTTTTAACAGTTCATTTATATTTAATATATAATGTATGCATTTTTCCACGATAGCTTTTTTGTTTTGTATTACGATACGAACTAAGCTTTATTTTTTCTTTTTCCTTATTACAAATTGCTGAGCTGTTCGATTGTTAAAATTAGCGTCTAAAATATATGCAAATAAATAGGCACTGCACAAAATTTCAAGGTTCCACGCTAAAAGCAGAAAAACTGTCTGAATATTTTTCGTAACATTTCTAGAACTATTTCACATAAAATCCTAAAAAAAATTGTTCTGTAATCCTTATTATTTTCTCTTTCACTTAAGTTCTCATACGATGTCTGAAATATGGAAGTCGTTTCCTTATTAGAAACTGAAAATATATCCTATTATGGTTTTTTGTTACACTTTGGAAGAAATTATTTTAAGAGTGGTATTTCGACACATGAATACATTGAAATAAAAAACCATAAGAGTGACTGAAGTAACATTCAATAATATAGCGATAAATCAGTTATTAAAATTCAATGTTCCCATTTTTCCACAGAAGTCCGGCAACAAAAGGTACACTGATGAAGTGAAAAAAAAACCGCATAAAAATTTTAACATTTATTTCAGAGCACTTTGTTTTGTATATATCATGCTCTTCTCTACAAAAAAGTTGCGGAGAGCAATATGAATATTTCGTATATAAAATTACTTTACAAACAAAGTTTTAAATTTATCTCTTTTTACGACGAGATGTTTTATTGACTTGTGTATGTTTATATATTAAACAATAAGACGTTTTATATTATGAAAGACGTGAAGTTCAATTGTTTACAATGCTAACTTGAATATATCATAACAACTAAATGTTATTTTCTCACCTTTTCAAATAATAAAAATAAAAGATTTATTTTTAAGCACTTTGAATATATTTTTTTGTTATGTTAATAGAATGTAATTGTGTTGAAAAAAGCTAATTAATATGTAAATATGTACAACGGCCGACCATATTCTTATATCAACAAAGAAAACGGTATAGTATAACGCAAAGTATTACGCGCAATTAAAAAACACAAGCATTTCTACTGAATATACTAAGGAGTTGTTGAATTTTATTTAATGACATTTTTTAACGAAATGTTTGTTTTAAAAATTCCGTAAATTTTGAAATACCTACAAAAAATTTTTTTACAAAATCAAAGTAACTTTATTTTTTAATTACATTAAACAACACTAAAGGCTTGTTTATATGATCATTCCATATGACAAACATTTATAAAAAAAGAATCTTACTTTTCTATACTATTTTCCAAAAAAATGAGATTAGTTCCAACACATTCCTTTAACTTGCATGGAGTTTTATTTTTTTCTTGGTAACTTATCCTTTCTTAATAGTAAATAAATATTTATCATCATCACATTTGGCACGACAGCCCAGGGTGGACCAAGGCTTTCTGTTGGAGATTCTTCCAGGAGGTTCTACTCTTCGCCTGAGTTTTCTAGTTCTTTATCCTAAGAATGTTAAAATCTTCTTCCATTGAATCGATCCATCGTATCAATGTTACATTGTTCTAGTTGTTGCATTAGTCCCAATAGCGCTTTACTTTTGTATAAATACAATACATTCCAGTTTCCAATTCTCAAGTCCAAAGTCCGTTTTCCAGGTCGTTTTCGTATAGCTGTCCGGTTATTTTCTCCATTAGATTTCGAAACAAGTATTTTTTTTCCGGAGTCAACCCCACGCCCAACCCCCAACCTGGAGGACCAGGGTGTTCCTCTTAGTCTGGTGTTTCCCCTCCGACCTGTCCGGCTTGGGTGACCCTGCCAGTAGCTAAGCTACCGCCGGCATAGCTCTCGGGATCAACAACACACGCAAGCCACTGCACTACTACAAAGTGGGAACACCTACGCAGTGGAAATAAATGTTAATAGTAAATAACTAGATGAGTTAGATTGTGCATTACTGTATCTCGATCAAGTATTGTTAATCATACCTGTTTTCAAATCATGAGTTTATTTTATTTTATGCAAACCCAATTCGCCATATATTTTGAAGTATTCGTTTTGGTATTCAAATTTCCTTACCATTTTATAAAACATGAGGAGTTATTTTTTTATATCCACCTAAAAGTAATCGGATATAAACCAAAAATATCTTTTACAAAGGTCTTAATATTTGAGCAAGATCTTTAAAAGAATTTTGATAGATTCTAAGCGAAATCATATAATTAAATAAAAGGTAAATAAAATATTTAAAATCATCCTGTTGACCATATGTCGCTTTCCAACAAACGCTGACGTTTCATTGAGTGGATTCGTTTTTTTCGTTTCACATTTTTTCCACCATTAATGCTTCCGAAGAAATGAGCACCCATGCATTTTCATGATTATTATTATATTATTTTACTATTATTTGTAGTTGAACAATATATTATTTTCTCCATTTGTTTGTGGCTGCTGTCAAATTATCTGGCTGGCGCATAGCTTCTCTAGGTTACTCGAAAATGGAAAACACAGTGTTTTCCGACTGTAAATGAATTCAGTGTCTGTTGGTATTTCAATAAAATGGAAGCTACGATGTCTGGACATAATAAATATGTGAATTATGTCAGTATGTCAGCTTTCAACGCTATTTGCACAAAACACGTTAGCTAAGGTATCTGAAGATATATGCCAACTTGTGGGTGAGAAATCTATATTACATTTAACGTCTGATCTTATCGTTAAATGTAATATATCTGACAATATTTTAATGTCTACAGTCTATTTATTGGTACACTTTTGTAATAAACAATGTGTTTTTTTTAAATAAAGAACTTTAAATTCATAAGTGAACTTTCATTAAAAAAGGTATAAATTAAATTAGGAAAATTGACAACTAAACAAATTGCTGGGTTTTTCTAAGAACACTTTTTTTTTGTTCACTTGAATTATATATTTATCTCTTAATATTAATTAAATAAATAATGTCAATGCAATAATATGGCAATAAAAAATATTTAATATATTACCTAATATATTATAATAAATTACCTAATATATTTACTTAATATATTATCTAATATATTAATCTCAATATTAAATAAAAAATCCAAATATTTCACAGATTACGTTTAATTTTATTAGTATCGTCATGTACTTAATCTAAAAATAACAAAACACTTGAAGTTTTCTGCCGTGAATGTGTAGTTGAAAATTGTATATAGTACACAGCAATAATATTTCAAAACCGTTGTACTGCTATCCCTTCATAAATACTTTAACAAAAATGTAACTATGCGTCCAAGTGACAAGAACAAACTGGGCGCGAATTGAAAGTAGCCGACCACATATGACGATGTCTGGAATAGTCGTTGATTTATAAGCCGATTAATCAGCTAGTTGGCATGAGCCACAGTTGGTACAAACAAACTGGGCGCGAATTGAATGTAGTCGACCACATATGACGATGTCTGGAATAGTCGTTGATTCATAAGCCGATTAATCAGCTAGTTGGCATGAGCCACAGTTGGTACATCTCTTTTAAATATGCAAATATTAAAAATGATGTTTTTAATGGAAATAAATTAAAATGGAAGGCAGCTCTCAGTAGCATAATTTAATAAAAAGACGTTTATTGTACTAACGACGAATCATTCAAAGTCACTGTACACGAGACCTCATACTATAATGTGGCCAAACTGGATTAGTGGACCAAAAATATTTATTTGAAAAAGTGGCCATTTTGGCGTTAATCGAGTAGTCAGTAGATATTATTATGGTACTAAACTCGCCATCTTATACTAAACTATAAGAGAATGATTGTCGAAAATAAAGGTGTTTACTGAGTGCCCATTATGCCTTAAAATTTGACCGTTTAGTTTGAAAAGTGTCCTTTGACTGTTTAGTTTTAAGAGTTTCCTGTTTAACGCATAACGATGGTATGAACCATGTTATTATATGTGAGAAATGGCTATTGCATTTTCGAAAATTTGAATAAAGAATGAACGGTAAAGAGGAAACAGTTATTAAAAGTACATTTTTATTTTACATATGTTCCTTAACTTGACCCATATTTATTCTGTTTATTTACTTTTATATGTTATATTAACGTATGAAAAACATTACGTAAAAAAATTAACCACCCATAATTAATATTCACATGAGAGGTACTCTCCATTAAAATATCAGTCGCAACATATCGCCGTACAAACAGTAATAAAACTCCGTCGTCCTACAAAGCGAACATTAAATTAGAACTACAATACTCGGCGTCCCCGGTCAGACATCACATATTGTGTTCAAAGGTAGTACGGTAACTGATAGCAAATTCTACAGCGGACTCTTCCGACCGTATTTACTCGTTTCCTTTATTTACTTTAACGTTGTTTGGTCTTGTACTTTGCTGATATGAATTCTATCGACATCGGTTACCAAGAGCTGCCTTTGATTTTAATTTATTAAAACATCATTCTTAATATTTGCATATTTAATAGAGATGTACTAACTGTGGCTTTTACCAACTCACTGATTAATCGGCTTATGAATCAACGACTATTCCATACACCGTAATGTGTGGTGAGTTCGCGCCCAGTTTGTTCTTATCACTTGGACTCATAGTTACAAATTATTGTTACACTATTTATGAAGGGATAACAGTATAACGGTTTCTAAATATTAATGCTTTGTATTTTATATAATTTTCAAGTGCATATTCACGGAAGAAACGGTGATTAACGGAGAAAAAGTCAAATGTTTTGTTATTTTTCGATGAAGGACATGACGATACTAACAAAATTCTTCTTTGCAATATTTGGATTCTCGATTCAATATTGAGTTTAAATATTTTCCACTGCAATATTGTTACATTGAAATTATTTATTTTAATTAATATTAATAGATAAATATTTAATTCAAGTGAACAAAAAAAACAAAAAATTGGATAGAAAACAAAGCATGCGACGATAAAGAGATGAAGTACTAATACTTGGGTGACAGCAGTTCTAGTGTTGCGAGAAAATTTTTTATTTAAATGGTGTTATGGTTATGGAAAGGTTAATTTTTTTAAATCTTATATAGATTTAAAAACCTTTGAAGTATTGTAACTTTGTGATTTCTGTCTGTCTATCCTACGGTAACTTTCTTGAAGTAAATACGTGTTGTTCCCATCTTATATTAGGTTCACCCATTAAGTATTGCATCACAAATATAATGAAATTCAGTCGGTAAACCAAAGTTTTTTCGAATATTATTTGAAGAAACTTTGAATTTTACTTCGCTATAAACACTTGTTGAATATAAAATCATTTCTTTTTATTTATTATTATGATCATTATCATTTAACTTTATTCAATTTTTTTTATTCTTGATTGAATCATTCAAGGAGGACATGAGCAATTTTGAATTAATTTTGATTCTGTAAATTTTAATTTCAATTCGTATAATTAAATTGTATATAGCAAATAAACGAACGTGACTTTTAGGAAGTTATCTGCTTTCCATCCATTTATAAAAAGTTTTAATCGGATATTTCCCATTAAAATTAAGAGAGATAAGGGAGTAAAATTAGAAATTAAACACAGTTTTTAGGTGTATCTCTGAATTATTATTTTTGGACTAAATTTTTTACTCACAATTGTTCTCTAAATTTCATAAGATTTCATTAAACATTTTTATTTTCATTCCAACGTGAGATGTAAAGAAAATCCTAGTTTCTAATAGTTCATTTATACCGCGGTTCATCACAATATTCAATATCACGGTATACACAATATAATAAATCTGATTAAAATATAGTTTTCATCTTAATTACTACAGCTAATATTTATGACTTTTCCGGATTAAGAAGTAATCAAACCATAATTTTTGTTTTAACTTTAGTCATTTTTGACACACGGAGACAAATTTTATTGCAATCTTTTTATAAAGTTCTAATTAAATGGACGTTAAAAATATATGTCTTCGAAATATAGTTTTTTAGGTTACTTAAAATATTTTATCTTGGCAGCGTCGCTAACGAAGAAATTCTTCTGAGATTTAAAAACATCTAGAATTTAACTCTAGATGTAAATTTTAAAAGTGCGGTGCTTACGCCAGGTAATTTGAGTGGCAAAAAATATCGACCACGACAAGTCATTATTGACGGGGAAATACTAGAAAAACACAATATGGGAAGAAGATAAATATAACAGCTTCGAAATTTAAAAGAATAATTCAATTTTTAGCTGAAGCTGTCCCAAATTACAGCTAGTTATGGTGATAATTAACATTCGCCAAAAGATAACCCTTATGAAAAAACAAAATACTTTAAATATAATTATAAGGCGTGTAATAATTTCTGTGTCTGTGCGTATTATTATCATATAGCATTATTATAAAATACAAAATATTTTTACGTATCTTTATTCCGTTTATGCTTGAAATAATCGTCCAGTAACGGAACTATTAAAAAAATGTCTGAATAAACTATTAACGACCTCATAACATTACTGGGATGTATTTTTGATTTGTAAATCAATGAATTTACAAATCAATGGCAATTGTTTGGTTGCAGTATAATGAACATACGTTTAGTTAAAAATAAATGTTATATCTATTATTAATGCCTTGTTTAATGTAATGTATGTATAACGTGGAATGTTTACTCCAAATGTAAATATTCCAGTTATTAATAGCAAAAAAATTAAGAAAAAATCACTGCCCAGATGAGCTGCCAAAAAATTTAATAACGCGTTCAAAGCAATATTTTAAAGATAATAAAATAATAAAAATAGTTTTTTTAAAAAGTGACCTAAATTTGATAAGTGGGAAAAAAATAAAAAGAATATAGGGGGTGAGTGACGTGAAATGAATGGAGCATCAGTAGAACGAATAAAGTTAGGAATGCATGATATATTTTTGATGAGGAATTTCATTTCATAAGTACCATTTTCACAATGTAAAAGAAATGAACATTTATTAAAAAAACGAATTATTCTCAGGAATGAGGAGCTTGCGTAAGTCTTCTATAAGAATAGTTTTCCTTTATATTCTCATTTCTGATTTTTTTAAAAATCGTTTACTTCCGTTTCTAACTAATCCTTTCGCGAATAAAAATTGTATTTTAATTCCATTGTACACTTTTAAAATTAAATAGGCAATAAATCAAGTCGTTCTCCTTCGCTTTATATTTTATTTACTTGTAGAGGAATACAACAGTAGCTTACAATCAATGTACATATATAGTTTAAACTCTTTAGTCTGTAGGTGCGGTCGATGTGGTCACAAAGAGTAAATTTGTACTGGAAGTTGTGTCTTCTAATAACCGTAGTACTAACTATGTTAGAACAATTAAATTGGATACGGTTGTCGCACCACAAATATTTATTATGGACGTACTTTTTACAAGAGAAGTTAAAACCAACTAAAATATCTGCGAGTAATTCAATTTATTTTAACGAGTTTTATAATGTTGCAAAAATGACAGTGGGGAAAATGACACAGGTTCTATAGAATTTAAAATCATGTTGTGAAATTAAGAACTTCAATTTATGGATCCAAAAATAACATAATTAATTTATTCTGGAAATAAAAGTATTAAATTAGTTCAATAATTATTAGGTTAGGCTCTCAATATTTTATATTTTATTTTTTATTGTAATTACAGATACATATATTTTATCTCCAATGCATTCATAGTACTTTACTATTGTCTTAAAATTATTAGTCGTTAGAAAATGTTTACAAAAATAAAAAAAACAGTATACTTTTCTAAGAAAGTCTCCGTTTTTAACAATCTCAAATTTATTTTTTAAAATGCAGCAATGAGTGATAAAATTAGGAACATATACATAAATGAATATCATTTCTATTTGGATTCTTAACTACCAAAGGATCGCCATATGTTTTATGCGAGTAGCCAAAAAGCTTCCGAAGTGCACATAAATTACATGCATGTTCGCAATATATTATGCATACGGTGAGTTATTGCGGCGATAGTCACATTGGGAAGCACGTTGACACGTATTCGCGTCGATTCACACATAGAATGGATTTGATGTGTTAAGTCCAACGTTGATAAATATATTCGAACCTCTCTTGATTTGACAGTTATTAACTTATATATATATATATATATATATATATATATATATATATATATACATATATATATATATATATATATATATATATATATAAATTAGGCAACTTGTAAAGATACGCGTTATTTAAAATATTTTTTATTTATTATTGGTATTTCGATTCGACTAGCTTAAATTTTTTTTTTTTTTTTGTCATGTCACTAAAAACAGAAAGCACAGCGGGATTAATTAGATGTTGTAATTATCACATAATATTTGTAAACCTTTCTTTATATAGTTAATATCGTATAAACTTCATAAATACATAAAAACGGACATCATTAACTGTAACTGACGATGTGTCTTCTCGAATAGATCATGAATAATCCAAGGAGACAACATCTGACCTTATCGGAAATATGACTAGAAAAAATACTGATAATTCTTCCTCGAATATTTTATAGCTTCATTAGTAATAAGAAAATGGTATGTCAATTGAATAAGCATTACGAGAAAGATGGTGATACTGCATATACTCTTGTAATGTTTGCTGAAGCTATAAGGTTATAGTGAAACCAGTGAAGCTAATCATCTGAAATTTTGTACAGAGGTAGTTTTGAAAACTATTTATGTTAAAAAAATAATAATTACAATTGAATACTTAATTTTTCCGCACCGGAAACATTTCGAATTTTTTTTGTTATGAATTTTCTACAAAAGATGATTAGAAAAATTTGACTAATATTGGTTCAGCATATAAGAGAAAATTAATAATTTTGTAAATTTTTTCCCATGTTTTGAATATTATACTAATCCGATTGCTATATTTTGTGACAACGAGTTATATTTTGTGACAAACAAAATATAACTCGTTGCTAATGATACAAGTAAATAATGAAAAAGCAAATTTTAATAAAGCCTAGCTTTCTTGAAGTAATTCTTTCTATGATTTGAGATGAATTCACAGAGATTTTTAGATTTAAAAATAGTAACAAAACTTCATTATGTCACATTTCTCTGATATATCGAATTTTCATTCACCCTAATAAATAATTTGATCATGAGATGAACCTATTAAAATGGGTAAAAATTCGTTTATTGCATTTCTAATAAATAATTATATCTATTGTTTGCTTGTGTTTATTTTTACTGTTATGTTTTCTTGTGAATCATTGTATTAAAAATTAATTATAATTAATACTGCATTCATGTAAAATTTTGCTTATAAAAACAACAAAATAACATTATGGACATTATGAAAAGTAATACAATGGTCAATAAAGAGGTCTACAATTAGTATCGTTGCGCCTTTCTTATCTACCAAAATAAACTATGGGCGTCGCACGGAGTCTGTATAAATGATACAAGCATAAGATTAATAGTAGTCGGAGAATGAAGAGTAGTAACTAAATAGTAGTCATTAAAGGAAATGTAAAAATAGAAATGGTGAAAATAAGACCAACCAATTGCTAATAGGTACACGCATAAAATAAAATAAATTATATGTATATGTCTTTTCAAAAAGGCACTTACTTCTAATTTACACAGTATTTATCATTTTTAACTTTATATTGATACGATCAGTCATGTTAGCGGTTACATTAATTAATTATTACGCTTTTTTAATTATGATGTTTAGAAAAGTATGCTCGGTGAAACTTATGGATTTATTGAATGATTGCTTCGAATTGACAATTATTGTGTGAAGGGCTACACTTGTTCGGATTTTTACCTACCAATATATAAAAACATTCTATAATATGGTTCTAAATACAAATTTAAAAATATATACTCGAAATTAGTTTTGATTAACTATAAAAAGGCAAACAAATTAAAGCAAAAACAGAATTGACGGCTGCTTGCCTTCCGTAAAAATATATAGGAGCCAAATCAAAACTATAATAAATCAGAATTAGATGGCAGCTATTGCTTAATGTTATAAACGATATAATTTATTGTAAGGTTTAATGTCAAATTCACCCATTTGGTAATAGATTTTCTGATATTTTCGAGCTTAGTTGTAATTGAAATTGAAAACGCTCAAAATAAACAAAAAATCAATTTTTTTCTTTTTGTAAATAGAAATACCGTTGCCTAATTACCAGCGATAAACGGAGCAAATAAAATAATGCACGTACTTTTGTCCAATTATAATTAACTAATGAAATTTGGATTTAACACAACATGAAATACACTAAGATCAAAATTATTCCAAAAGACATTTGAAACTGTGGACGCTAACTAACCTTCTACTAAAATACTTCAATATAGAGAGCGAAGAAAGGGAGAAGTAATATTACTCATAAGTTTGAAGCTTAATGTTCTTGAAGCGAAAAGAGGAACAAGCCTATGAGTAAAATACCCCATTCATTGAAATAAACGAAAAATTTGTCCACACTTCACATGTATATTGAGCTACGATGAACTTTTTTTAAGTATTTCGCTACCTGCTAATTGAGGTCTCCATATTAAACATCCACTTGCTAAATTATATGCACACTGTTGTGAAGGAAGTAAGAACCTAATTAAGACTAGATTTCACAAAGATTTGGGTTGATCCATGCAATTTTAAATTATTTATCATTTATTGAGAATAATATTGGTAATTCATAAATTTTTCCATCTAAGAAGAGGACATTGACTTTACGTTTATTTTTATTTCTTCCTAAATTAAGAATTAAAACATCTAAGCTTTAATTAATAATCAACCCTCTAAAATATATTAAAATTGCACAAGGCTATTAAATGTAGCAAAATCTGAGTTTTTAGAACTTTTCACCGTTTGCTTGTCTCTCTGTGTCTCTTTGTGTTTTATTAAAAGTTACAAAGCTTATTTTGATCAGAAATAACTTTATATTAATTTATACTTTATAGGAAATGACATAAATTATAATTAACAATAACATTCAGAATAATATAATTAACAATAACATTCAGAATAACATAGAGTACTTTATTCAGTCCATTTCTTGTAAATAAAACGAAGTCAACGTCCTCGGTAACCTAATAGGTCATGTAAAAAAATGTTTATTTTCATCAAAAAACGTTTGCGAAATCATTTTATTCATAATTTTGTTGGCATTTAATGAGGCTAGCAAGATGTTGGTTATTAATAAATAATTTAAACTGAGCACTCGTTTTAAGAAGTTTATGATAAGGAGCATATAGATAACAAAGATTAAACAAAATTTTCACCGCATTTCGTAATCAGGCCGTTGACCACGAGCTGAAAGTGGTTTATGTGGAATAGAAACATAAATATGTGATATTAGAACTGGCCTAAATTACATTGAAGATATGTAAAAGAGAATTTATTAAACGCATAAAAATTGAAGATTATGAATTTTGCCACGCTCATCATTTTAATTGAAAACAATGCACCAATTTCGGATCAATGAAATAGCCACGTATACTAATAGACCAACCAAGACAGATTGTCGAAAATATTTTCATTTGAGAAAATATCATCGGAGATAATTGTTACAAACGAGAATAAATAATTACGATGCTATGTGTTGCTTATTACAGGATGGTAACTTTCCGTAATGAAACGCAGCGTACCAATTGTGCAAATGAGATACGGGTACACAGAGAGAGACGTAAGTAATTTTGACGTAAATAACTCTGCTCCTTTTTACTTTCCAAGTACAGAATGTTAAAATTAAAAAGAAAGTAAAGAAACCTAAACCTTACAAAATCGTAAATGAAGGGAATAAATACTATAATTTTTTTAATAAATAAAAACGAAGGAAACCAGTTACAGTGTAATAATAGCAAAAATAGCATATTTCGTGTATTACGGTTCGCACATACTATGGCCATGCGTTGAACACGAGAAACGGCAATAGTGTCTGTTACTTATTAGACATTTCTAATGGAGAATGGATGGATAGTGAGGAAGCAGGAAGCATTACAATAGAATTTACTTTATACTTACGGAAACATATATAAATTAGATTAACCCATAATCTTACTGAGTATTTTTTATAACATGTTATATTGATAAATAAAGTCCTATGTAAAGAAGAATGTATCGATTCACAATTACAAGTCATACGAGATTGTAATGTCGAAATCTCTAGAAATACACAAGACATCGCTGAAATAATAAATAAAATTCCATCGTTGTACAAAGCGAACATCAAATTAATATAACAATACTCGCCATCTCAGTCAGACAAAACATAATGTATTCATCAATAAAGCCATAACTGGAGAAAATTCAATATCGGACTCTCCTTGGCCATGGTTACTCATTCCCTATATTTGCTTGAACGATATTTGACTTTATACATTCCTGATATTAACTCTATCTACGCACGGTCACGAGGATTGTCTTTATTGGCATAAACATCGCATATCCCATATTTGGTATTTAATAGATCACCCAGCGATGGCTATCGCCAACTAATCGACTAGTTGTCTAACTAGTCTGTAAGTGAGGTATATATATATAAATATACATTTATATATATATATATATATATATATATATATATATATATATATATATATCTATATATATATAAATTTTAGGAATATGCCCATTATGCTTTAAAATTTGACCGTTTAGTTTGAAAAGTGTCCTTTGACTGTTTAGTTTTAAGAGTTTCCTGTTTAACGCATAACGATGGTATGAACCATGTTATTATATGTGAGAAATGGCTATTGCATTTTCGAAAATTTGAATAAAGAATGAACGGTAAAGAGGAAACAGTTATTAAAAGTACATTTTTATTTTACATATGTTCCTTAACTTGACCCATATTTATTCTGTTTATTTACTTTTATATGTTATATTAACGTATGAAAAACATTACGTAAAAAAATTAACCACCCATAATTAATATTCACATGAGAGGTACTCTCCATTAAAATATCAGTCGCAACATATCGCCGTACAAACAGTAATAAAACTCCGTCGTCCTACAAAGCGAACATTAAATTAGAACTACAATACTCGGCGTCCCCGGTCAGACATCACATATTGTGTTCAAAGGTAGTACGGTAACTGATAGCAAATTCTACAGCGGACTCTTCCGACCGTATTTACTCGTTTCCTTTATTTACTTTAACGTTGTTTGGTCTTGTACTTTGCTGATATGAATTCTATCGACATCGGTTACCAAGAGCTGCCTTTGATTTTAATTTATTAAAACATCATTCTTAATATTTGCATATTTAATAGAGATGTACTAACTGTGGCTTTTACCAACTCACTGATTAATCGGCTTATGAATCAACGACTATTCCATACACCGTAATGTGTGGTGAGTTCGCGCCCAGTTTGTTCTTATCACTTGGACTCATAGTTACAAATTATTGTTACACTATTTATGAAGGGATAACAGTATAACGGTTTCTAAATATTAATGCTTTGTATTTTATATAATTTTCAAGTGCATATTCACGGAAGAAACGGTGATTAACGGAGAAAAAGTCAAATGTTTTGTTATTTTTCGATGAAGGACATGACGATACTAACAAAATTCTTCTTTGCAATATTTGGATTCTCGATTCAATATTGAGTTTAAATATTTTCCACTGCAATATTGTTACATTGAAATTATTTATTTTAATTAATATTAATAGATAAATATTTAATTCAAGTGAACAAAAAAAACAAAAAATTGGATAGAAAACAAAGCATGCGACGATAAAGAGATGAAGTACTAATACTTGGGTGACAGCAGTTCTAGTGTTGCGAGAAAATTTTTTATTTAAATGGTGTTATGGTTATGGAAAGGTTAATTTTTTTAAATCTTATATAGATTTAAAAACCTTTGAAGTATTGTAACTTTGTGATTTCTGTCTGTCTATCCTACGGTAACTTTCTTGAAGTAAATACGTGTTGTTCCCATCTTATATTAGGTTCACCCATTAAGTATTGCATCACAAATATAATGAAATTCAGTCGGTAAACCAAAGTTTTTTCGAATATTATTTGAAGAAACTTTGAATTTTACTTCGCTATAAACACTTGTTGAATATAAAATCATTTCTTTTTATTTATTATTATGATCATTATCATTTAACTTTATTCAATTTTTTTTATTCTTGATTGAATCATTCAAGGAGGACATGAGCAATTTTGAATTAATTTTGATTCTGTAAATTTTAATTTCAATTCGTATAATTAAATTGTATATAGCAAATAAACGAACGTGACTTTTAGGAAGTTATCTGCTTTCCATCCATTTATAAAAAGTTTTAATCGGATATTTCCCATTAAAATTAAGAGAGATAAGGGAGTAAAATTAGAAATTAAACACAGTTTTTAGGTGTATCTCTGAATTATTATTTTTGGACTAAATTTTTTACTCACAATTGTTCTCTAAATTTCATAAGATTTCATTAAACATTTTTATTTTCATTCCAACGTGAGATGTAAAGAAAATCCTAGTTTCTAATAGTTCATTTATACCGCGGTTCATCACAATATTCAATATCACGGTATACACAATATAATAAATCTGATTAAAATATAGTTTTCATCTTAATTACTACAGCTAATATTTATGACTTTTCCGGATTAAGAAGTAATCAAACCATAATTTTTGTTTTAACTTTAGTCATTTTTGACACACGGAGACAAATTTTATTGCAATCTTTTTATAAAGTTCTAATTAAATGGACGTTAAAAATATATGTCTTCGAAATATAGTTTTTTAGGTTACTTAAAATATTTTATCTTGGCAGCGTCGCTAACGAAGAAATTCTTCTGAGATTTAAAAACATCTAGAATTTAACTCTAGATGTAAATTTTAAAAGTGCGGTGCTTACGCCAGGTAATTTGAGTGGCAAAAAATATCGACCACGACAAGTCATTATTGACGGGGAAATACTAGAAAAACACAATATGGGAAGAAGATAAATATAACAGCTTCGAAATTTAAAAGAATAATTCAATTTTTAGCTGAAGCTGTCCCAAATTACAGCTAGTTATGGTGATAATTAACATTCGCCAAAAGATAACCCTTATGAAAAAACAAAATACTTTAAATATAATTATAAGGCGTGTAATAATTTCTGTGTCTGTGCGTATTATTATCATATAGCATTATTATAAAATACAAAATATTTTTACGTATCTTTATTCCGTTTATGCTTGAAATAATCGTCCAGTAACGGAACTATTAAAAAAATGTCTGAATAAACTATTAACGACCTCATAACATTACTGGGATGTATTTTTGATTTGTAAATCAATGAATTTACAAATCAATGGCAATTGTTTGGTTGCAGTATAATGAACATACGTTTAGTTAAAAATAAATGTTATATCTATTATTAATGCCTTGTTTAATGTAATGTATGTATAACGTGGAATGTTTACTCCAAATGTAAATATTCCAGTTATTAATAGCAAAAAAATTAAGAAAAAATCACTGCCCAGATGAGCTGCCAAAAAATTTAATAACGCGTTCAAAGCAATATTTTAAAGATAATAAAATAATAAAAATAGTTTTTTTAAAAAGTGACCTAAATTTGATAAGTGGGAAAAAAATAAAAAGAATATAGGGGGTGAGTGACGTGAAATGAATGGAGCATCAGTAGAACGAATAAAGTTAGGAATGCATGATATATTTTTGATGAGGAATTTCATTTCATAAGTACCATTTTCACAATGTAAAAGAAATGAACATTTATTAAAAAAACGAATTATTCTCAGGAATGAGGAGCTTGCGTAAGTCTTCTATAAGAATAGTTTTCCTTTATATTCTCATTTCTGATTTTTTTAAAAATCGTTTACTTCCGTTTCTAACTAATCCTTTCGCGAATAAAAATTGTATTTTAATTCCATTGTACACTTTTAAAATTAAATAGGCAATAAATCAAGTCGTTCTCCTTCGCTTTATATTTTATTTACTTGTAGAGGAATACAACAGTAGCTTACAATCAATGTACATATATAGTTTAAACTCTTTAGTCTGTAGGTGCGGTCGATGTGGTCACAAAGAGTAAATTTGTACTGGAAGTTGTGTCTTCTAATAACCGTAGTACTAACTATGTTAGAACAATTAAATTGGATACGGTTGTCGCACCACAAATATTTATTATGGACGTACTTTTTACAAGAGAAGTTAAAACCAACTAAAATATCTGCGAGTAATTCAATTTATTTTAACGAGTTTTATAATGTTGCAAAAATGACAGTGGGGAAAATGACACAGGTTCTATAGAATTTAAAATCATGTTGTGAAATTAAGAACTTCAATTTATGGATCCAAAAATAACATAATTAATTTATTCTGGAAATAAAAGTATTAAATTAGTTCAATAATTATTAGGTTAGGCTCTCAATATTTTATATTTTATTTTTTATTGTAATTACAGATACATATATTTTATCTCCAATGCATTCATAGTACTTTACTATTGTCTTAAAATTATTAGTCGTTAGAAAATGTTTACAAAAATAAAAAAAACAGTATACTTTTCTAAGAAAGTCTCCGTTTTTAACAATCTCAAATTTATTTTTTAAAATGCAGCAATGAGTGATAAAATTAGGAACATATACATAAATGAATATCATTTCTATTTGGATTCTTAACTACCAAAGGATCGCCATATGTTTTATGCGAGTAGCCAAAAAGCTTCCGAAGTGCACATAAATTACATGCATGTTCGCAATATATTATGCATACGGTGAGTTATTGCGGCGATAGTCACATTGGGAAGCACGTTGACACGTATTCGCGTCGATTCACACATAGAATGGATTTGATGTGTTAAGTCCAACGTTGATAAATATATTCGAACCTCTCTTGATTTGACAGTTATTAACTTATATATATATATATATATATATATATATATATATATATATATACATATATATATATATATATATATATATATATATATATAAATTAGGCAACTTGTAAAGATACGCGTTATTTAAAATATTTTTTATTTATTATTGGTATTTCGATTCGACTAGCTTAAATTTTTTTTTTTTTTTTGTCATGTCACTAAAAACAGAAAGCACAGCGGGATTAATTAGATGTTGTAATTATCACATAATATTTGTAAACCTTTCTTTATATAGTTAATATCGTATAAACTTCATAAATACATAAAAACGGACATCATTAACTGTAACTGACGATGTGTCTTCTCGAATAGATCATGAATAATCCAAGGAGACAACATCTGACCTTATCGGAAATATGACTAGAAAAAATACTGATAATTCTTCCTCGAATATTTTATAGCTTCATTAGTAATAAGAAAATGGTATGTCAATTGAATAAGCATTACGAGAAAGATGGTGATACTGCATATACTCTTGTAATGTTTGCTGAAGCTATAAGGTTATAGTGAAACCAGTGAAGCTAATCATCTGAAATTTTGTACAGAGGTAGTTTTGAAAACTATTTATGTTAAAAAAATAATAATTACAATTGAATACTTAATTTTTCCGCACCGGAAACATTTCGAATTTTTTTTGTTATGAATTTTCTACAAAAGATGATTAGAAAAATTTGACTAATATTGGTTCAGCATATAAGAGAAAATTAATAATTTTGTAAATTTTTTCCCATGTTTTGAATATTATACTAATCCGATTGCTATATTTTGTGACAACGAGTTATATTTTGTGACAAACAAAATATAACTCGTTGCTAATGATACAAGTAAATAATGAAAAAGCAAATTTTAATAAAGCCTAGCTTTCTTGAAGTAATTCTTTCTATGATTTGAGATGAATTCACAGAGATTTTTAGATTTAAAAATAGTAACAAAACTTCATTATGTCACATTTCTCTGATATATCGAATTTTCATTCACCCTAATAAATAATTTGATCATGAGATGAACCTATTAAAATGGGTAAAAATTCGTTTATTGCATTTCTAATAAATAATTATATCTATTGTTTGCTTGTGTTTATTTTTACTGTTATGTTTTCTTGTGAATCATTGTATTAAAAATTAATTATAATTAATACTGCATTCATGTAAAATTTTGCTTATAAAAACAACAAAATAACATTATGGACATTATGAAAAGTAATACAATGGTCAATAAAGAGGTCTACAATTAGTATCGTTGCGCCTTTCTTATCTACCAAAATAAACTATGGGCGTCGCACGGAGTCTGTATAAATGATACAAGCATAAGATTAATAGTAGTCGGAGAATGAAGAGTAGTAACTAAATAGTAGTCATTAAAGGAAATGTAAAAATAGAAATGGTGAAAATAAGACCAACCAATTGCTAATAGGTACACGCATAAAATAAAATAAATTATATGTATATGTCTTTTCAAAAAGGCACTTACTTCTAATTTACACAGTATTTATCATTTTTAACTTTATATTGATACGATCAGTCATGTTAGCGGTTACATTAATTAATTATTACGCTTTTTTAATTATGATGTTTAGAAAAGTATGCTCGGTGAAACTTATGGATTTATTGAATGATTGCTTCGAATTGACAATTATTGTGTGAAGGGCTACACTTGTTCGGATTTTTACCTACCAATATATAAAAACATTCTATAATATGGTTCTAAATACAAATTTAAAAATATATACTCGAAATTAGTTTTGATTAACTATAAAAAGGCAAACAAATTAAAGCAAAAACAGAATTGACGGCTGCTTGCCTTCCGTAAAAATATATAGGAGCCAAATCAAAACTATAATAAATCAGAATTAGATGGCAGCTATTGCTTAATGTTATAAACGATATAATTTATTGTAAGGTTTAATGTCAAATTCACCCATTTGGTAATAGATTTTCTGATATTTTCGAGCTTAGTTGTAATTGAAATTGAAAACGCTCAAAATAAACAAAAAATCAATTTTTTTCTTTTTGTAAATAGAAATACCGTTGCCTAATTACCAGCGATAAACGGAGCAAATAAAATAATGCACGTACTTTTGTCCAATTATAATTAACTAATGAAATTTGGATTTAACACAACATGAAATACACTAAGATCAAAATTATTCCAAAAGACATTTGAAACTGTGGACGCTAACTAACCTTCTACTAAAATACTTCAATATAGAGAGCGAAGAAAGGGAGAAGTAATATTACTCATAAGTTTGAAGCTTAATGTTCTTGAAGCGAAAAGAGGAACAAGCCTATGAGTAAAATACCCCATTCATTGAAATAAACGAAAAATTTGTCCACACTTCACATGTATATTGAGCTACGATGAACTTTTTTTAAGTATTTCGCTACCTGCTAATTGAGGTCTCCATATTAAACATCCACTTGCTAAATTATATGCACACTGTTGTGAAGGAAGTAAGAACCTAATTAAGACTAGATTTCACAAAGATTTGGGTTGATCCATGCAATTTTAAATTATTTATCATTTATTGAGAATAATATTGGTAATTCATAAATTTTTCCATCTAAGAAGAGGACATTGACTTTACGTTTATTTTTATTTCTTCCTAAATTAAGAATTAAAACATCTAAGCTTTAATTAATAATCAACCCTCTAAAATATATTAAAATTGCACAAGGCTATTAAATGTAGCAAAATCTGAGTTTTTAGAACTTTTCACCGTTTGCTTGTCTCTCTGTGTCTCTTTGTGTTTTATTAAAAGTTACAAAGCTTATTTTGATCAGAAATAACTTTATATTAATTTATACTTTATAGGAAATGACATAAATTATAATTAACAATAACATTCAGAATAATATAATTAACAATAACATTCAGAATAACATAGAGTACTTTATTCAGTCCATTTCTTGTAAATAAAACGAAGTCAACGTCCTCGGTAACCTAATAGGTCATGTAAAAAAATGTTTATTTTCATCAAAAAACGTTTGCGAAATCATTTTATTCATAATTTTGTTGGCATTTAATGAGGCTAGCAAGATGTTGGTTATTAATAAATAATTTAAACTGAGCACTCGTTTTAAGAAGTTTATGATAAGGAGCATATAGATAACAAAGATTAAACAAAATTTTCACCGCATTTCGTAATCAGGCCGTTGACCACGAGCTGAAAGTGGTTTATGTGGAATAGAAACATAAATATGTGATATTAGAACTGGCCTAAATTACATTGAAGATATGTAAAAGAGAATTTATTAAACGCATAAAAATTGAAGATTATGAATTTTGCCACGCTCATCATTTTAATTGAAAACAATGCACCAATTTCGGATCAATGAAATAGCCACGTATACTAATAGACCAACCAAGACAGATTGTCGAAAATATTTTCATTTGAGAAAATATCATCGGAGATAATTGTTACAAACGAGAATAAATAATTACGATGCTATGTGTTGCTTATTACAGGATGGTAACTTTCCGTAATGAAACGCAGCGTACCAATTGTGCAAATGAGATACGGGTACACAGAGAGAGACGTAAGTAATTTTGACGTAAATAACTCTGCTCCTTTTTACTTTCCAAGTACAGAATGTTAAAATTAAAAAGAAAGTAAAGAAACCTAAACCTTACAAAATCGTAAATGAAGGGAATAAATACTATAATTTTTTTAATAAATAAAAACGAAGGAAACCAGTTACAGTGTAATAATAGCAAAAATAGCATATTTCGTGTATTACGGTTCGCACATACTATGGCCATGCGTTGAACACGAGAAACGGCAATAGTGTCTGTTACTTATTAGACATTTCTAATGGAGAATGGATGGATAGTGAGGAAGCAGGAAGCATTACAATAGAATTTACTTTATACTTACGGAAACATATATAAATTAGATTAACCCATAATCTTACTGAGTATTTTTTATAACATGTTATATTGATAAATAAAGTCCTATGTAAAGAAGAATGTATCGATTCACAATTACAAGTCATACGAGATTGTAATGTCGAAATCTCTAGAAATACACAAGACATCGCTGAAATAATAAATAAAATTCCATCGTTGTACAAAGCGAACATCAAATTAATATAACAATACTCGCCATCTCAGTCAGACAAAACATAATGTATTCATCAATAAAGCCATAACTGGAGAAAATTCAATATCGGACTCTCCTTGGCCATGGTTACTCATTCCCTATATTTGCTTGAACGATATTTGACTTTATACATTCCTGATATTAACTCTATCTACGCACGGTCACGAGGATTGTCTTTATTGGCATAAACATCGCATATCCCATATTTGGTATTTAATAGATCACCCAGCGATGGCTATCGCCAACTAATCGACTAGTTGTCTAACTAGTCTGTAAGTGAGGTATATATATATAAATATACATTTATATATATATATATATATATATATATATATATATATATATATATATATATATATAAATTTTAGGAATATGTTTATTTGTTTATTAATTTCGTATATTTTACACTGACAAATTTCAAGTACACCTGTCGAAAAAAGTTACGCATTTGTTTCTTTTTGATGAGCTGCAAGAAGAACATGACTAAGTTAAAGGTAAATGAAAAAGGTATAATTCCATGCTAGCACAGAATTATACCATTAATGTTACAATAAATATAACAAATTAGCACATTTGTGAGCGTGTTTGAATTATATTTAAAAATACACCACATATATTATTTATATTTTATGAGAATATAATTTTTGAAATAAGTTAAAATTGTAATGTATTAAGTGAATACGACCGGTAGAAAAGCAGGGAAATTATAACTGATTTCATTTTTAACAACAAATAATTTCTTTATTTTCTGTTCGCCGTTTCTTGAATCAAATAAAGAATCCAATGTTATAATTTACTGGTATAAATTTACAAATAGCGATATTTTCTACTTCAGCAAATTACTTGTAACTTGAAAATTATCTTCTATAACTTTAAATTCAGGAAATGTGACTAAGGTTCTATTCTATAACTTTTTCCTGGAGCTACTCTGACGTCATTTCGAGCACATCCATTACGAGTATACACAACACTTACTTCTTTCGCTTAAAAAAAATTTTATTTTTCCTTATGAAATGGCAAGACCATGCCTTAATTTCCAGGTCCTATTTTTTTATTGTCTTTTGTGTTACAAAGTATGGTTAAAGTTTCTTCCTAGTAATGAAAGGAACGCTTGCTAATTCATCCCCCGATATATCTCGGGGCCATTCCAGAGATTCGTAATGACCCATCTTATGCCACACGAATAAGTATAATTCGACGAAATAACTGCAGTGTCTATCTCTTTAACCGGTGGAAAATCAGTATCCACTTACAGCTTATCGTCAATCTTATCACGCAATGTGGAATAATAGAAATCACAAGGTGCTGGAGAATTTAAAGGTCATTATAAACTTTTAATGACATGTCGTACTTCTAACGAAACATTCAATTGTATTATCTCCCTAATTTACCTCTGCTTGCCAACTCCGGAATGTGAACAAAACAACTAACAACGACAGCGAGGTACGACCGGAGTGAGCGCTGACAGATGAGAGACGAGGACGACCGGAGACTTTTTGTTTAGTTTAATTTATCTTTTCGGAAAGACAAAGGATAATAAGACAATAGAATTAAGCCTGGTGTACTAGAACTTTCCTTGTGAAGAATTTCTATGTTTCATGGAATTCATCTATGGAGGATAATCTAACAAAAAGTAGCAAAACTCAAATGGTAAACCAACGTTTTTTTCAAATATTATTTGATAAAACTTTAGATTCTAGTTCAATGCAAACAAATGTCAAATATAAAATAACCTTTTTAATTTATTATTATTTGCTTTTTATGGCTGTTCCAATTTTCTGACAAAAATCAATATTTCTTCAGAGGTAATTAGTTCGGGTATAAAGTGCAGAGGAGGAAGTTATTATCGATTTTTACACGCTTACACACCCTAAAATATTGTTTTGTTTTTAGAGTACAAGTAATGCAAGGCTAAATAATGCAAGACACGAACTATTTTTCTACCAACTTAGGATACTGTAGGCAACAAACGGGTCAGTTGGTTTATGTAAGCTCCCATAAATTGAATCTTGGATTGCAATATTTTTATAAAAAATATAATCTTAGAATGCTATAAGAATATTCACCTTCATACAAAACTACTTTACATATTGCATAAATTTTGCGTATACATAACTCAATACATCTTTCGTGAGATAATACCACTGTCTACCCTACGGCAATAATATAGATCTTTATATTGCACTTATATATATTTAAAGAATTGCGTTATACTATGATATGCCCATTTTCATGAGATATTGGAAATTTTGCGGTTTCTTCTTTAAATATTACTTAAAGAGGCATTCGTGGTAATAATTAAAATACTTCCTGCATTCTCCCAGAGTTAATTGTATAAATATCACCTATAATTTGGGGATAGATTTTTTTAATTCAGTTTATTTTGAGGTACTTAGTTTTAAATAACTTAAAAAGGAAAGATTTTACGACTTAATTGAAAAATATCATATTATTCTCTTTTTTACAATTGAATATTTTAGACTGATACACGTACATAACCTTTACAAAGCACTGTGTATATTATGCAAGTTGTGTTAATTATTTCACTAAGTGCACGGTAGTGCGCAAGCCAAATTTTCGAAAAATTGTGCGCAACTGTGCTCTATTTATATGAAACTTTTCAAGCTGCTTTTGGCCCCTGTATATCTAAATAATAATTTAAATCCAGAGAAAATATTTTGCTTATACGAGTATAACAATATTCTAATGACTCGTTTATTTTAGTACGCATTGACTCACTGAATTAAATTAATAATCATTAAAACTTGTCGAACACGTCTAATTTACCTAGAACCATAAAATTTGAAACGTAGGTAATTTAACCTACAGAAAGAGGAAAAAAAAAGGAAATTGTTAAAATTGTCTAAATACATGAAAATTGAGAGCAAAATTACGCTTGGGGCTACTTTAAATCAGTGTCAATAACTTTACTGCCATTTGTTTTAAACGAGCTAGAAACAGGAACATAAAAAACCCCTAGTTATAATATTGATTAAAAATCATCTTTGTAACAGTCTATAGTCTCAAATTCTCTACAGGTAAAAGCAAACATGGGTACTTACAAAATTAAAACTATAGTTCTTAATTTTAATTTTTTTCAGTCCCAGATGCACGAATATAAACAAACTCAGTATGGAACTTGACACGAACGTATGGTCTATTCACTAATAATTTAAAACAAAACGTTTTAAATTCAGCTGTAAACACTCACTTAAAAATCTTTGAATTCTACTCAGACTATCCAGTCAACAATAAAAAGAATTGGAATCTAAAACTTTGCCAATTTATTTATGTGTATACAGTTTGTATTTAAACATTTTACAAGCATAAAGTAAAATATATTTTTAATTTAATACTGAGCTTTGAACTTGGCAACTGGAACACATTTGTTATATATTCAATCGTGAGGCAAACTTTTTTCTGAAAATGAAATTCAGAAATATCTACTAAGTGTGAAAACTTGACAAGTTTAAAGTCCAGTTCTAAATTGAAAAAATGTTTTAATTTGTTTTTTATAAAACTTCATTAAACACTTTTACAGAAAATTAAACTGGTACATTTTATCACACACATCTTATTGATTTTATCACAGCTGATAAATGAAATGATGAATAAGTAATGAATCATTTACAGCTAATAAATGAAAGCCAATTTTATTGAAGTTATTGGCTTTCATTCGATTTACAACAATTTCTTGGTTATTTCCCATTAAAATTATAAGAAGTAAGGAAGGGAAATATGCAATTTTTTAGGGATTTTTTACGTTTTTTAGTAAATTATTATTTTTAGTCTTACTTTTTTACATACCAATATTGTCTAACTTACAACACATATTGTATTAAAAATTAAATATTTAACACAAAATAAAATCGAACCGGCTTCAAATAACCAGAGAATAATAGGCGCATTTATAAGTGTAAAACAAAAATTATGAGCGCTCAGTTGGAACTTTTTGGGTAAAATATCGTTTCCGAAGATAAATGAATTCCCAAAATATTGCTACTGTTAAAGATTTTTGGAACCGGTGCCAAGTCGACGCATCTCTTCTCTATCAAGCAAATGCACAGCCCCACACACAGATGAGTGTTACATCTCACTTGGCACTGACCTCATATTCTACTCCTATGTTACTAAGAATGACACGAACTTACAATGAATTCAATAAAAATAATATCTCATTTTTTAAATCGAGACAGACGTTTGCAGTATTTAATGAAATTAAATATATTCATATATATCTACACACATACATACATATATACATACATACTCCATATAAATCAAATTACCTCTTTTTGGTTCACTGTAGTCAGTATTTCAAATCTTACTTTACATATGTCTGTATAAATTAACTTATCTACCTACGGACTCATATCTTACTTGCTTCATACCTTAATATATAATTGTATATACTTATCTACCCATTTACATTATTTTTTTGTTTAGATCAACACAAATGAAATGAGTCTCTACTGACGAGATTAATCATCATCGGTGAAAAGTGACTGTTACCATCTTCAGGCTTCAATCATTGCACCCTAGTTGTGCTAAAGAGGAGATTTATACCACCTTTAGATATGTCAAAACTTTTGAGATTTTAATACTAAATTATTATTAGATCTATATCATATAAACTCGATTACAGTACTTGAGCCATACATTGTTGAAAAATTATGTGGTGTATCTTCAATTTTTATGGTCAAATTCTGAACAATTTTTTATAATACTACACAGAGGTCATTCAAATAAAAAAAAGAATAATACAACTTGATTGATTAATGCTGGACATATGAGTTAATATACATAAACCAGGCCGTACAACTGCATCATCAGGCGAGAAGTTAGAATCCGGGGTTTAGTGACAAAGTCTCCGCTTGACACCAAAAACACTAATTTAAGAACATTATGTATTTAAGTCTCATGATTTTAGCATGCAGTACCCTAGCAACGTGAGGGCTGAGGAGGAGGAATCCGGAGTTTAATGACGGAGTATCTGCTTGAGACACACAATGATAATTTAAAAACAGTAGATCTTTAAGTTTTATGGTGGTTATATTTGAACGATTTAAAATGTATACAGGTGTTGCACCTCAAACATTTATTATGAAGATACTACGGAGGAAGTTAATGTAAACAAAAATATAATTTTGTAAAAGTATACCAAGTAAAAAATTTACACTTAAAATGATACTAATACTTAATGCGAAATGATGGCAAAAAAACTATACCATAATATAATGATATCGTAATCTATTACTGTTTAGTATATATTCACTAAATATACATTTAAATTGCACTATCCACTGTTTAGTATATATTCACTAAATACACGTTTTAAATCGCAATATCGTTTATTTCACTGAGATCTATTTACAAGTTTACTCGTGGGCTTTTAATTATTCTTTTATGATTTTTGTATTGTTGTTTGGATTAATTTTGCTTTTATTACTATGCCATATTGCATTTTTTGACTTGATGTTTAATTTCATAGTTGTTTTTGCTTACATTGATATTATTTTTAAATTGCAATTCAAGTGATAGACGTTGACGAGAAAACGATGAGTCAAAGCGTCGTGGCTATTAATAGGCACGGAGCTTCCCTATTTCGGCCTGTTTCTTTTTTGGTGTTAGTCACATTAGAAATGACAATGGACGCGTATAAACAAATTATTAATTTTGTGATAAATTACTGGAAAGAATTTTTGGCTGTGTCGTAGCAGGGCAGCGATGACAAATGCAGCATACCTAAAGAATACTACGTTGAAATGAACAAGCCTTCAACATACCGTGAGTTGATAGCAGCAGAAAAAGAAAATATTATTTTGTTGGGTTCACCATAACGGCAAATTTCATGAAACGGCTAGTACTGATAGATGTGCGTTAAAATACTTTCACTTTTTACAGAATCCGTCAAATGGTAATGTTGATGCTTACTTGTATCAATGAGAAGATCCATATATAAAAAGGAAAAGTTGGCTCGCTGGTAGACTGATATATCAACATCCAGGCTTAACCATTAGTCCTGGAAACGTTCTTCATATAAGGTAGGGATAAATAATTTCAAATAGGCAAAGCCGTGGGCAAGAGTAAATTCTATAAAAACGTACTACTCCAGTCCGATCAAGATTTGTACGAAGAACTCTTCGATAAATCACGTCCATTTAACTTCAATTCTTAAATAAAAGAATTATTTATCGGTTAAAAACATAATGTTAATAATTTGCATTAATCTCGTCTCCTTTCCTATTTTTATTTCCAACCTCACTGTAAAATTAACTAAAAGCCTATACCCTTTTAAAAGTAAAATTACTGTACACCCAGTATAAGACTCTATCCTGAAAATTAGTTAAATGTTCCGTTCTGTAAAAGCCCAAATATATTTCAAGCGAGTTGCCAAAAAGCTTTATGATGTCCACATAAATTTCAGCCATGATCGGGATCCATTATGCATCCCGCGACTCGAGCTATTGCGGAGCGGGTCAAGTTGGGGAGCTCATTGACACGTATTCGTGTCGACACATGCGAAGGATGCATATGATGTGTTAAGTCTGATGTAGATAAATGGTTTCTTTTTTCTATAATCGTAAACTTATTTATCAATACGTATGAAAAGGTAAATTTTTAACTAGGATGTTTGACAAATATACATTGACAATTATGATAATAAATTAATATTGACAACTATATTTATCGTATGGACTTCAGGAATATATAAATATTGAAACATTATTTAATGACAATGATTGACCGATGTGGCATTTCTCAAATAGAAAATCAATAACCCAACGAAACGTCTGAACTCGTGACAAATCCTCGAATCGTCTATAGTTCCAGCAGTACTAAACTAATGCTATTTCAATTCGAAGCATACTAGAAAGAATACAGATTACACTCTCTTGCAATGCTGCTGAAACGATAGTAAAAACTAATGAAGTTAATCAATCTGGAATTTTGTATAAAAATAATATATAAAATTATACAAGTTGAAACCAAACAATTACAATTTGTTACTTCATTTAAAATTAATCTATTTCTATGACTGCAACTTATTAATAACCTTCAAATTAGTAATAATATACATTTATTATGCAATAATACAAAACGTAACTCATTGTTAATACCACAATTAAAAGGTGAATAAGCCACAGCTTTTTCATATAAGGCCTAATATTCTTTAAGGTACCACATTACCTATGGAAAACCATTAGTCAATGACATTATTATTTTAACTTATCTGTTTTGAAATAAAATGACTACAGTTCTTAACTTGGAACTGAGTCTTATATATTTTGAAGTTAATTCTTGTATTTTTTCTTATAAAAAAGGAAAAAAACTTCATCGTATGACATTTTTCTGATACATTTATTTTTACTTTTATTTCGTGACAATACTTTGGGTACACCAAAATGATTATATGAGGAAAAATGCAGTTACTGTGTTTCTAATGACTAACTAACCGACTAAAATGTATTTGGAGTTTACTTACAAACCAATAACTTCAATACGATATTTATGTCTTAATTTTAATCGTCAATATTAAATTATCATCACTACTTACACTGGCATTTTATTTCGATGTCCTACATGATTTCATACATAGAGAGAAATTAAAGAAACTTCATAACTGGCATAACTACTTTTCACGTGATGCTGGGTCCAGTAATGGCGTGGACATTCCACTTTCTATATAAATAAGTTAACTATTGAGATGTATGCGGGGTATTGTGGCTTCTAACCATTCCGCATTTTAAATTACTACGTCAAGCGCTTTCTCCGTAAAACGAGTTTTTGGGTTCTGTTTTACCCTTTAAGGTCCAATTTCCTAAAGAAAACAAAACTAATTTGATTAAAATCAGTAAAACTGTAGCACATCCAAAATCACAGACCGCAACAGATGTATTATTTATAGCTACTGGTACTGAAGCTCGAACGCGATCTTGCGTTCGTTTCACTTGGAAATTTAAGAGCTATTCAGCCCGCTTAGAGCGAAATTAAATCTGCATTTAACGATACATTACAATCGTTTCTTTTTCTCAACAAAATTTACTGAAGATTTTAAATATCGAGCACATTTCTAAATCAATTTAAAAAAAAATTATCATACGTTTAGTATACTTATCATCGCTCTTCATTTATTGGAAAGGAAATGGTTTCGGATAGCTCCGTGTAAATTTAGCCAAACTGGATGATGACTAGGGATATGAACTTATTTAACACATCTTTGTTAGTATTTTAATCGCAAATGGTAGCCAGGGTCTGATAATGGAGCTAGAAGGTGGTGACGGAACTGCTCATTGACGTGTAGCAGAAACACAAAATCTAAGAAACACGAAAAACTAGCCAAACGTACCCAGTTTGGCTAGTATTGATAAATAGTTTAGTAACTGTTGGTGAATAAAATCTGACGACATAGTCAAAATATTGTGAGAAGAACTCCCCAATAGGGAGGAGTAAACGTATCGAGTTTGGTGTCCTTTGACTTATCTAGAAGTAAGTAATAAAATAAAAAAGTAAATCGTTAGGTGGTACGTATATGTACATACGAAGTCATTAGGCAATAAAGATATTAGTAGATAGGCAGGTTAGTACGTTCAGGTATATTCAAACTCATGACTAATTGACCGTGGTGAAACTTAAAGAGAGAAATGTTTAATGATACACTCGTATGTACATGATACAATATGATACAATATGATACACTCGTATATACATGAATGGTTATAAGTATTTTAATAAACTCCGTAAATTTCTGTTTAATAACTCCAAATAGATGTATGATTAAATCATATGGTCATTCGCTAGTTCGAAAATTCCGGGCGAGTCATCGTTAACACGTCAACAATTATCATCTTCGTCGTATTGCGATTAATTTTCAATTTGAATTCAAGGTTGAAGTTTCCCATCTTTTGCAATAAACTTTTCATATGAAGAATACTAGTTGCGAATAAGGTCGATATGGATGTTAAATAAGAGTGGCAAAATTACACATCCTTGGCGAACTCATGCACTGGGGTGGAATTGACTTGATAATATATCATCTGTTCTGAGTGGCGCTGTTCCATTTTCATAAAAACGCCTGAGTTGATGCACAAAGTATTTCGGCGTACTCATCCTCAATAGCTTTTCTTAAAGTTTTGGCTATTTAACCGAATCAAATACCTTCGAAACATCAACGAAGTGGGCTTGTTGAATTCACGGGATTTGTTAACAATCTGGCGTACAATTATAATTTGTTCACGCGTAATTTTATCCTTGATGAAGCCTGTCTGTTCAGCTGCAATCTTCCTGGACAGAAAGGTTTTGAGACGCTTGTTTAAGATATGCAGCAAGATTTTGCTTGCATGAGGAATTATGACAACAAGGTGATAATTATTACATGTTTTGGTGGAATCCCTTTTTGTGTAGTGGAACGAAAATTGCAAGAGTCCAATACTTCGGTCCCACGCCTGTCTGCCATATTTTATTACACAGTATGTGAAATATTTCTACTTCGTGTTTTCCTGAGGCCTTGATAGTCTCAATCGGGATATCATCTATTCTTGTGGCACACTGTCTTAAGATGTTTAATTGTAGCTTTACGTTTATATAACTGTACATATAATTGGGAAATATAGCATTCATAACGGTTACATAGAGTGATGTAATTCGTTAACATGAGGAATAACATTGGAAAAATAGGACTGTTTAAACAAAAAAAATTAACAAAGTTCGAACAACAAATATAACGAAATGTAAATAAGAATACTTAGTAGGAACATTATTCCGAACATGACTAAATTTTGAAAAAAATATCTAATAAACATTTTTGGAGTCGTTTCAATTGAATGTGACGTATGCATGTGCTTATGTGTCTGCATGTGCATGCACGTGCGAGCGACAGAGAGAGAGATAGGCATCGACTTGGTTCCGATTCCGGAAATCTGTTACAGTAGAAGTATTATGCAAAGTTATTTATGTACGGAAATAATATATGCTGCTAAACTTCTGCACTCGACTTTTTTATTTTATAATGTTTAACGCGTTTCTTATTTAATGGCTATATGAAGAAGGTTCAATATTTTGTTAAAACGTTTCGGTGTTTAATTTTTCGTTTTTAATCTGTTGTCGCATAATCTTTTCTAATGTCACTTTCTCCACGTTTCGTGAAAATTCTATAATAAAAGGAAAAAATCTAGATTATTTTCTTCAGTTAATTTTACTTGAACTAAGATGTCTTAAACCGTCTACAAAACTTAAAATAAAATCGATAATTTAAAGACTATACGTAAGAATTTATACCCAAAATTATTCGAACAATTAGAAGTATATAAACATATTAGTAGTGTAATAAAATATATTAGTGCATAATTTTTGATAAATATCTTACAAAAAAAAAGTATTTTAGTTAATTTTTCCTTTTATAGAAGGAAAAATGTAACTAAAATAGTTTTTTTTGTTATAGACCATAAATTCTAAAGAAATCGTCATAGCAAAAAGAGCGATGAAAATAAAGTTGGCTGCGTGCTTAATAAATTCTCATAAGTTCTATAAAAAATAATTTTATAACCTGCTCTTTCAATTCATATTCAATACGCTTTTCCGTTACTTCATTCGAAAATTACTATATAAATATTTTTTAATATGAACTATTAAAATATAAACGGATCAACAAGCTTTTTACCATGCCAAATTTCAAGTTTCTTTCTAAAATATTTTTTGAAAAGCGTCGGTACTAAAGGGCAGAATGACGGACGGACAAGTGAATAATCGTACAAGAGTTCCGTTTTTTCTTTTGAAATACAGAATTATAGAAAAATTCACGCAAGTTACGCTGGGGAAAGGAGTCAAAGAGTTTCTTTAAAAAAACACTAACTTATGATGATCCCTTAATACTCCTAATTTTATTATTATGACTTGATTCTAATTGAATATCAGTCTGATACATTTAGTATTAAAATATTACAAGCTATGACAGCTAATTATAATAAATACTTACACAGTGCTCCTACCAGGGCTTGATAACCGGTAAAAATTTTAAACCGGTTTGACATAAGTACATGTAAACCTTTTTATTTCGGTTACGCTCACTTTTACCGGTAAATAACCGGTATTCTCTGTGGAACGTTTTATTTTCGGTTACGCTCATTATACCGGTATTAACCTTTATTAACCGGTTTTTGATTCAAATTTTTTCTTTGATGTGCCGCTGTGCCTTGGCACCGCCGCACTTCCATTTGTAGCCCGTTTTCAATTTTCGACGTGCTGCCCCGCACGTAAAAACGTCGACTCAGTCGGCTCACGCGTCAAAATTAGAATCACCTAACCACATTTTAGGGTTTGCTTTTTGCCGTGGGCCGTTTAGTGTCACCTACTATTTAATTTATTCAATGTTTAACTTTAATTTGTTTGTGGAGCATATTCAAGAAAAAAATATGTGTTTTGGGAAAACTTAAACCTTTTTATTTAATGATGATTTATTAAAGACCGATTGCGGTCGTAAAACAACAGAAATAAAATAACCCGAGGGTAACCACCAGTCGTAAAGGTAAATTTTTTGTATCATGATAGCCGTATATAATTGTATGTGCACATTATGGCGTTTTATTTTTTTATAAGTAAAAAAAAATTTTTGGTATGGAGTTTTCTAATAATCTGCAATCTTTCTAATTATCGTTTGTGATTTTTTTTCTTTGAAACTCAAACATCGATTTAGCCCAGCTACAAACTTAATTTAGGTTTAGTCTAAAATTTTTTTTGTGTTTAGTTTTAGTTTGATCGGTTACGACATGTAGCCTGTAGCGTAGCCACAATATACAAAGAGAATTCGTAATTTCGTAGAAATTTCAGCATGTCTAAATCGAACATAACCCAAAAACTTTACTCATTCTTGTTCTGGGGATCATGTTCGGTTTAGGTGTATTAAAATTAAAAGCAATCAAAAAAGCAATCAAAATTATTTCGAAAACGCAATCAAAATTATTTCGGCAATACGTGTATTTACAAAATTTGACTAAAATGTAAAAACTGTTAAGGTAAGGTCCAAAAGATAAGTAATATTACCAAAAAGCTATTACTGTTTAATACGAAATGGATGGACTTCAGACATAATTTACAAAAACAAATGAAAGCAATATAAGTGCAATATATTTTTATTGTGATATATATATATATATATATATATATATATATATGTATGTATGTATATATGTATATATGTATATATATATATATATATATATATATATATATGTACATGTATAAATGTACATATATATATATATATATATATATATATATATATATATATATATAGAAATAAAAGGCTTCCTAATTGACGGAACTATTAAGACAGAGCCCAAACAACTGTACGTATCGAGTTGAAATTTAGAATATAAGTAGTTCTGGTGACGTGAGTAAGGATTATGGAAAAATGGGGGTTCGGAATATATGGGAAAAAGTCACAGGTTGTTGGTACTAAGTCTTGGGTGATAAGCTGTTATTATTATTAATTATTATAAAGTAAAATGATTATAAAGTAAACCCATGCCGGCAAAAAGCCTCTAATATATTAGCATCTTTAGTTTTTCATTTTGTTTCCATATGTGTTTTTTACTTTTAAGCGGAAGAAAATATTTGCTAAAGAATCGTTAAAGATTTCGGATGGCTAGATGATGATAAATTAACAAAAAACTTTAATTCATGAAAGATATTTTGTTTATTCCAGTACCTAAAATTCAAATTGTCAAGTTAGTTTCAAAAGGGACAATAAAGCACAGAATCATGGCATCATATATTTGGAGTACATTTCCCTTAACTTTACAGTGTTATTATGTAGTAAAAAATATACTTAAAAAAATAAAATCGCAATATTATTGACTATTCAGTGATATGGAAATATTCTATTTCTGATACAAATGATTATTTCTTATCTAGTACAAATGGACATTCTTAAATTATGCAACACGGATTTTAAAGTCGAAAATAATCTTTCCACACTTACCCGAGTGGGAGGTGTGGACAAAATCAAATTAGATCATAAGTATAACTGTGGATCTGTGACTTTTTATACTTCAAAACTCCACAATATTGGAAATGGAAGGCAACAACGGCCAATTTAAGAAGGGAATCAAATTACTTTTAAATTGAAATTGGGTCTCTGTTTCCAATCGGGCGATTTTGCCTAAAATACGTTTTCAAGAAGGAGTCTATGTCTCTTGTGGTATTCGGTAATAGTGCCTTTGAATTATCTTGCACTGTCGGAGTCCTCGTGGCAGCTGTAGTTAATTGCAAAAGTCTCTTTAATGTCATACCTAAATGGTTACGTGCTATTATAAACTGATCTTCCGATACAACGATATTTACTTGAGGATCGGGATACATGGTGCTTAAGAAAGATTCATTCTTGATTAGTGATTCTTGGCTTTCTTTCATACATATCCCCAAAAATAATAAAAAGGGAGTAATATTTGTTTCGTCTCAAAAATGCACTGCATCCGAAAAAAAATCTCCAAACATTAGTTGTTCTCTGTGTAAAATTTTCGATAATGCCCTGCAAGGTGCTATAGCGTTTAAAGAATCTTCTATATCTAACCAAGTAGTTTCTGTCAAATGAATTTGGACATCAGAATGAAACTGACAAAAATGTTTCAAACTCAATAACCACATTAAACATGTCCACTGTTGAATCAAGTCTTGTAGGACAATCCATCAAAGCTTGTAGTAAATTATGGTTTCTTAATTGGATTGCAATGCTTGGAGAACGCAACTCTCTTATAATTTGGCGAATCGTTCTCGTTAAATACTTCTTCCCGTAGTCGACAACCATATTTAACTACAAGTTGCAAGGTATGTGCAGCGTATCTAACAACATTTACTTTTGGAACGTATTCATTCACACTGCCGCTTTATTATAATGTATAATATAACGTTTATTATATTGTATAATTGCTAATAATGTTGATATTCGTAATCCTCTGATAAATTCTGATAATTTAAGCTATCATTAATAGATTTCATATTATCATGTGATTCCCGAAGCGCATCGTCTAGTTGCCTTGATGTGCTAAGCTAACCGTTGTCAGTGATGATCGAGTAAATTTGTTTAATATCAATCTCATACCGGCTTAAAAGAATGATTACAGATTCTTTAAGGGACTCTTCCGTATTGCTCTAATCCAGATCAAGTACACCTAGATTCCTTAGAATAATTTTATCCTCAAAAATATATACAATGTTAAGTCCAAGGAATCTTCGTGTTTTAACGTTAGCCACGTCAACTTTTAATGCTAGAAGTTTATTTTTAATCTATTCATGTATGTTTGTTTGGATTTCATAGACCTTATCTGTACAAATGTTTTAATATTTTTTGCATTTATACAACTTCGTTCATTTTCTGTCATATTCGGTATCATTTTTATCAATTTTTTAAATGCATTGTCGTCTATAATTGAGAACGGCCATCCGCGTATCGTTACTAAATTTAAACAATCGTTAATAACGGCATTTTCTCATTTTCCTTTCTGGCCGGTGGGACATTCTCTTTATTCGCCAAATTAAATATTATTATTTTATCGTATTCGATACGATGTTAACTATAGAAAAAGGGCGAAATCAATTTGCACCATGCTTAGCCTGCAAATAATTTTAAATTGATTATAGGCACTTATAGCGATCATAATTAAACTGACAGACAGATAGAGAAACTTACAATTATAACATATTGTTTGCTTTATAACCGTTCATAAAAGAAATAAAGCTGTATATAAAAAACATAATATACAGTCATTCAATTAACAGGTATTACTAGAATTTTGGAATCGGCTAAACTAATAAGTGAAATACATCTACACCTATGTATACGTTAGAATAGGGATACATACGTCTCGTTAAGGATGAATTTACCAAAGCATTTATAAGCGATACGATAAAACAGAGGTTCCCTATTCGATTCGTATTCGTTTGTCAACAGGTATTTATGTGGTGGCTTTGTTTGTGTAATTGTACTGATAAATATTTTCATAGCTTAGCATTTGCCGAGTGCAGACTATAGAGTGGGGGTAAAGAAATCGACCGCAGCATTTGCTGTATCAGAAATGGAAATATCTAAAGGCGCCTGTTAAGTATTGTCGATCATATAATTTACTTACGTATATTAGCATGCTTACTTTTGGAACCAGTGCAGTTTAGCAAAGTTTCACTGATTTTTTAGTAAAATGATTTACATAAAAAATTCGATCGTGATTATTTCATTACGAAAATTGATTGGATAAAAAAATTACAATAATATCTCCATTTTTCATTGTAAATTTTTTCACTATTTTCACTTTAAATTAAAAATTAGATATTACATATTTAACAAACATATAATTATGAATGGCGATAATAAAAGGAAAAGTTAAACAAAAAAAATCGACTTCAAAAATTTATTATTAAATCTTTAGTTTATAACTTTTTTGAATCATAAATGCATTTAAGCACCATTGAATATTTTACTATTTGTCAATTCAAAAAATGTGAAATGTAAAGTAAGTAAAGACGATCCATGAAATTATAATTTTAAAATTTATGTCAGAAACTAAATATTTAAACCTCATAATTATTTACATTTTGAATACTCTGCAGATTTCTATCTTTCTCTTGTTAAATATTGATTTATTAACATTTCTGTTTAGCTGCCTGTTGAGTGTATAGTATATAATCATATATTTAAAGTGAAAATAGTGAAAAATACTTCAGCAATGAAAAAATAATATATTCATTGTGAGTAAATGTTCTTCAAACCAAACCAAACCACGACTCAGTCCTATTTTTTTAAATATGTCATTTTTTATGCATATTTTTTAACTTTAAAAATCACTAAAATCAGCATTTTTCCTGTATCGAATCCATATCTAACTTTTTATGCATTAAAAGCTAATTTTCAAAATATGACACGATAGTTATTGTGTTTTAAATTATAAAAACGTATCAAGAAATCAGTAGTAAATTCAAATTTTGTACAGATTTCCAGTATCGAATTGGAAATTAGATAAAAAGAAAGCCGCTGTGAAATGTATTCCTTCTGATATTGTTTGTGGTTGGTAGGTATAACTTGAGAAATACATATTGTACTCATTTAGTTGATCTGAAAACCAAAGGATATTATATATTCTGTGTACGGACAACTAAAATCTTGTTATTATGAATTAATAAAAGTATTTATTTAGAAATGTTTTTCTGCGTTACAATAAATAACAAAACGAACAATCTTATATAATATGATTTTATCGAAAACACTAATAATATTTTTCTTCGATAAAAATAAAAAAAAGTTAAAATTGATACGTAATTAGGACAAAAATTTAAAGAAACCATGTAATATAAGTCACATATGATGTTTTGGTTATTTTTTATTATTGACGTAAACATTTACCAGAGCCGTTAATTTGAAGCGTACAAATAAAATTGATTTGCCTTTAAAGTTGCGGACGCCAGACGGCGCTCATGTCATGCACCCAGCCAATATGCAGTAGTGGATTTTTTATTTGTTGTGATACCACAATAATGTCGGTCGTATTGGCTAATGAGTCGATTTTACGATAGACCTAAAATTATATGAACTGAAATATACCATCAATAAAATTTTTCCTTAACACACAAAACAACATACGTATGTAGAGGCTCAGTTTATTCACATTCCTATCATTTAAATAGGTTTCATGAATAGTTTTATTGTTATGTAGATCCTTATATTCTAATAAGGGTATTTATATATTGCTGCTTACTTTACCTGGGTGGGAAATATGGTGAAGATGTTGATAGAAATAGAAGGATCTACACAAAAATGAGAGCGGGGTATATTTATTTACATGAGGTCGAAATGAAACTTCTTTACACTTTTAAACTGTTCATGAATCTTCTCAAGGAGTTAAATAAAATAAGCCAACAGACCAATTACAACAGGTCTATTGCTACATACCAAGTAATTCCGCACCTACCTTCAGACAAAATAAGTAATTAAATCATTCATGTTGAACTCCTTACTTTCTTAATACATTGAATTACTTTACTGTTAAAACACAAAGCGCCGATAAAGAATTTTCGCTTTAAAACTACCAATTATGTCTAGATTATAAATTTATATTTAACCGTGAAATCTGGTTACGTTTTTGGTATCATGGACCTTCTAAATAAACTAAATTACGCTTCTGTGAAACCGTAATGTACCACTAAACAAGTTTCCATTTCGCAAATAAAAATTAAATTTCCTAACAAAGAAGGTTAGATAAATATATCCATAAGTGGAGCGCGGATCGCCGGAGAACACGTCACTGCAAGTTCGGCGCCCGGGATTAACCGGTTAATAACGCTCTTGGAAATGGCTCGCGTATAGGTTTCGTTCAGAACGCAACCTTTATTTTAAACCAGTATTAACCCCCCTTATTAACCGGTATTTTTCGAACCGGTTCCAAGCCCTGGCTCCTACTGCTTCAGAACGAGCAGCTTTTATTTTCCTTTCACCACTAGACCTAATGATGAAAGTTTCCCACGTGCCCTTTCAAACTCTATATAACTAGAAGTGGTGAAAATAACTTGTATACCGTCCTGGTACTATCAGCTATTTGTCACACAACGAAAAAATTATTAATACATGTGTATCTATACTAGTAGTGAACTTACTAATAACATAATATTTTTATGACATAGATTTTTTATTTGCGAAAATTTATGAGTCAAAATTCAAGGAAAAATTGTCTCATATTTGTAAGACAGTGCGCGTTGATTATTATCTTAATATATTTGTATATTTGTACTCGTATCACTTAAAAACTAATTGCGAAAATAGGAAGAACTATTCGCTTTTGCATTTATTACGAGTACACACAAACCCACACACAGACACTTATACTATATATAGTATAGCCGTATAAGAACCAGAGAAGTTAATTAAAACGCTATTATTAAATTATATGTTGAAAAATGGTAAAAAGACCGCATAAATGAAGCAAACGTTCAGATAATTATCCTCGCGAATTCAACTCAACGATGACACTAATTATAATTTTCCAAACACTTTTTGGGCACGTATTCGGTTTGAGCGACGGCTTCGCATTATAAATTTATTATAATGCTGAATAAATGAAACAACTTTATAAATGAATTATAACGCTGAATACATGGATTAACTTACTACACGGATACTGGCAGGTAAATCCAATATACTCAGCGTATGTTCTTTACTGCCAGTTTAGATCTTAAACCTTGTGTACATTTTGTGAAAAATGGGATCAGCCATATCCACCTTTGTGCTGACTGGAAGCAGGAGCGTATTTATCCGACTACATTACTGAACTGACCAGGAACTACCAAATGACAAAATTAATGAAATGCTATGATCACTTGCTGAATACGATTTTGTGTCATATAAATGTAATAAATATTATGATGATGGCTACAAGATCTTTCAAAAAGTACCCAATGTTTTTGCATAAAATATTTGTGAACATATATATTTTATAAAAATACAAAAAAATAAAAAATTACCTATTAAATGAAATTATATTCAAGGAAAAAAATTAATGGAATGGCAATTTTGAATGCTAGTTGCATTCAATCCCACCCCGCCTTTGCGTGTGTGTCTCTTTTTCCCTATCCGAAATGTCATTTTGTCAGGAAGATGTTCAAATTTAAAAGTAAACTGTGGAAATTATATATTTAACAACTCGCAGAGTCGCGGGAAAAAAGTAGCACGTTTTTTTTATGTTATGTACACGATCCTATATAAATAAATATTAAGCGTATAAAAAACAAAACCAATTATCAATTATACGTATTAGAGGAGAAATAATAGAAGAGGAACTCAGGAATAAATGATACTCGTCCCAATCTTAACTTACCAGAATCTGGGTTTACGCTGGGTAAAATAAGCCAATAAATCATTTATCTCGCAGACCTCGCAAAAAACTTTCGTAGTTTAATGGCGCAGGTTAAAAGGCTTAACAAAGGCGGCTAAGCTCATTAAAATATAGTCATAAACTCGATTCAATTACTCGGTGAAAGAGCGTAACAAGAGACGTAACATTAAACATATCATTTAAGTATTAAGCGTAGAATAAATTTGTATTATCCTCATGCAGAAATTTAAACAGAACTAAGTTCGGGATTAAATGTTTACAAAGTTTTGATACTGGCGGCGCTCGAATTAAGCAACTGGCAAGCAACTCCGTTAAAAATCCGGCCAAATTTCCAGCCAAATTACTGAGTATAAACTTCTTTTAAGCGCCACTCGCAAATTACTTTCGCTCTCAAGGCGAAAATTATAAGAGTGATATATAAATACCTGATGTGGACTTTGGAATGATGAGGTATATTAATGCTATTGAATCCCTCTTCTGCCTTTTTAGGGAATTAGTTATTTATTACTGTTTAAGAGTCGTTCTAAAAATGTTCAATTTATTCTGTCTTAAAAATATTCAGTTTGGCTAGAGCTTTTTAACGGGACTGATAAACTAATATTTTCTGATGTGTGTGACAATTCACAAATATTTTTTGTTATAGTATTGTTATAGTATTAAATTACATTGTAATTATTTTATTGGACTCATTAAAAATAAATAGTCTCTTATGCCTCGTAAGAATAACAAATTTACTGATAACAGTAAAGTGTAATCGAATTTCTCTCCATTGAAAATATATTCTGTGTTGTGAATATTTATTACTGTATCATAAATAAAAACCTCATAAATGTGAATAGATTGATATATTATACTAAATTTAATACAATTTGGAACAAGTTTAAAATTATAGATTCCTCAAATCCTTGTGAAAAAAGTGATGTATGATCTTGGAAAAAGCTCCGTTTCGCATTAGTCTGAGGAAAAGATTATACACAGTTGAGTCTTGCTGACATTGGTATTTAACAAATATTGAATAGTCAATATACAAATATTAATATAAAAGAAGCCCATGGAGTTCTATCCAAGCTAGAAATATATCAAAAACATTCGGTAATTTAAAAATTATCTATCATTATCCAAATACTTAAAAGTGACCAACGTACAACGCTATGATTTAACTTTAGAGTTTCCGCTTTTCAATGACATAAATTTCCATTGACAAATGTTTCCAACCAGTTCACTGATATAAAGATAGGATATTTCGGATATTCCTTCATGAAAATACTAATCTAATAAAATTCCCACGTCAGAAAATATCGTGATTACCCATTTTTGCTCTGCTTCCTAGATTGATGCGAAATGCGGTACCAAACATAAACTTTAACTCTTAAATAGGCTTTACTGTTATAAAAATTATATATATATATATGATTTTGATTCAAAATCGTGTGTATGTGTGTGCATTTAACTAGATATATTTAATCTTTATATTACAAATTCTCCTATGACATACATTGTAATAACATATATATATGAAGGTTTGTTATACACGGAGGACGAACGTAATTATGCGAAGTAAGTGGAGCGGACATCATGGATTAAAACTGTTACGTTTACATGTCCTTACTGGTGATGGCGAATTGTTATTTATTACGAATTGCTTGTTTTATGACGAATTATATTTACTCGCACTAGATCCACATTTAAGAGTCGTATAGACTTCATAGTATATGTACTTCATAGAAATTGGTTATAACATTGTTTATGGGTTGTAACACAATAAAATATATGTTACCAGTCATTGCTATTGTTACTATTCCTACAGGTGTTTGCTGATTCCAATTTTTGTGTTTTCAATAAATCTCTTTCAGCGAAGGTTTAGCCCGGAAATAAATTGTGTGGCAATGTAAGTCTCAATAAAGTTTATTCTTTCAATTTCGCTCGATGTGAATAAATGAATGCATGTACATGTTAAAACTAAGCATGCCCTTTAACAGGCTGAAATCCGACTGGAGTAACAAAGGAATTTCAAAATCAAACTGAAATAATTCTACTTCTCTTAACTCGATAATTTCTCCTACGAGCGTGGTATCTTTGAGTTTGATGTATTGAAATTCTTTCATCGATACGCGTCATTGAGAGTTCAGATAAATTATTACATTTTAATTTTTATTATTGTTATCCAACTTGTCTTATAAAATATATAGTTTTGGAATATGATATTGACATTATTATTGATTTTATAAAAAATTGCAAGCTTTGACATATAGTATCCCATGGCTATTGTATTTAATTTTCAGTCTATATTACTTGAGATATAATGAACAGTTCCACATTTGAGAAAATTGGATTCTTTCGAATTAAGAGGGAACGATATGGTCAAAATGAATGCCCTTATACCCAATAGACATATAGGTACTTTTATTGAAGAAGAGCCAATTAATACGTCTTTTAAGGACCACTTTCAGAGCGTTAAGATATATTTGTATTATACAACGTCATTTATCTGTACTTGCACAATTTCATAACTTTCCGTTTTGACTATGCTGTAGCCGGTTAAAAATTTTTGATATAGTATTTCTTCTCTGGTCTGAGCAAATACTAAAGTAACAGTTTTATGGATTAAAACTGTTATTTTAGTATCTGCTCACTACGGATAGCTCAAAACAATGTCTTTTTTAAATGATTACTCAGTGTATAAATATAGAGTTTTATAGGGATTATATATATGGGTAATTCATATTATTTCGTTTTAATTTTGCCTCAGTCGAGTAAAACCGTTGCTATAATATATTTTCAGTATGGACAGTACAAAATAATAACATTTTATGGAGATTTCCTGGTGTGTGAATCAATTTCCCTGCTATTTTATTAGATTATGTAATTTATAATATTTTCTTTGCCATTGTCAGCAAAAACTGTTACTCTTGTATCTGTTCACTATAGACAGTCCAAACAAATAACTTTTTGCGAAGACTACTCAGTATACGGCCAGAGTTTTACTGTGATTTTTTTATGAACGTAGCCTATATTCTTTCATTTTAACTTTGTCAAAATGAAAGAATATAAGCTATGTGCTACGTTTACTAAAAATATTCCCCTAGAATCCGTTAAGTATCTGTCAGGCTACATTTTACTATGTCTATTAAAACGGTTCCCCTAGTATCTGTTAAGTATCCGTCGAGCTATGTTCTAGTATGTCTACTAAAACTGTTCCTCTAGTATCCGTTAAGTATCCATCAAACTATGTTCTACTATATCTACTAAAACTATTCCCCTAGTATGCGTTAAGCATCCATCAAGCTATGTTCTGATTTGTCTACTAAAACTATTCCCCTATTATCCGTTTATTATGGATAGTCCAAAACGATAACTATTTACAAAGACTACCAAAAAATGCAGATACCTTTCAACTATGATTTTATTACATATATAATTTAGAGTGTTTCCTTTTTTTGGTTTGCTGTAGTGGATTAAAAAAGTTGTTCTAGCAACAGTTAACTATAAACAGCAACGTAACGTCATCAGATCATATTGCCCTATAATTTGATTTGTAGACTGGCATCAGGAGTTGGGTTACCTCTATCCCAAGTTCTCAAATTTAAATTCATATAGCCTCTGAATTCGTTCTGAAAATTTGAACATCTCATTCTTAAATGTGGTGCAAGCTATGAATAATCTTTACAGCGTATGCTTTAAAACTATGTAATAAATTGGAATCCGAGTTTTCTAACGCGATATACATAAGGATGTATATATTAAGGGTCATTTGATATTACTTTTCTTCTGTTTTTTTTTTCTCTTAATTTATTAATATTTTGTTTTTATTTTTTGACTTTAGATATGAAAAATTTTCTGATATATAATATAATAATTTATTTTTGGATACATAATACTTCTTAATTTTATTCATTTTTTTACATATAATCTATGATTATAATCTCTCATTATATAAATATTTTAAATGATGACTTTAAATGACTGAAAGATACTACATTTTAATTGATGTCATAGTAAAGTATGGACTAAACCACCACCAGACAAATCAGTATCAATACAGTTGCCACCATCAAGCTTTGAAATTTATTATAGATAATTTTATTTTGCTTGATATTGATACAATGAGGGAGTTGTTGATTGACCTTTATTTTATGATTACATACAACTTTGCATATTTCTTTTTCATATTGCTTTTGCATATATAAGGTATAATATGATGGCTTTTGCATATATAAGATATAATGCCAAGTCAATAACTCTCTCCAGTTCATTGAAGCGCAGCTCGCTTTCCGAATACGCAGCTCACGACGCTACCTCCTTAATCTGAATACGACTATAAGTACCGACGTTAAGTAGACTTAAATAAAATGGTCTACATTAAATTTCAAAGCATGATGGTGGCAATCTTATTGATGCTGATTTGTCTTGAAAACCGCAAACGAAATCTAATAGGAACTCGTTCATTATATCTACTAGTAGAACTAGCCGACAAGGTTGTATTTGGGTAATGAAATCATATTTCCTTTATGTTGTATCTACAACAGCCGGACTGAACACAGAAAAAACACTTTTACACATTTCACAGAAGTTTTCAGCTGATCGATTATTAATTGTTAGACTATTTTTGTAATTTTCCGATAAATATTTATTGTGCACACATCACCCTCACACAAGGACTAATCTTTTTGCGAATTAGAAGGGTTGCTTACATTGAAAGTTTGATGACGCTTTAGGAAATTTTGGATAATATAAAAGAGAGATTTATTACTTCTTTTACGATGCCATCCACCACCTGCCACCAATCCTACCGATTCCTAAAACGTCAACTACGTCGTACGCTTTTTAATATTGTTTCTTAAGTAATTTCCAGTGGCGTGCAGTATTTTAGGTAAGGCAACTATGAATGTAGACACCTATAAATACATGTGAATTTAAAAAAAATAATGATGTTGAAAAAAAAATTTTTTTTTCAACATCATTATTTTAACATTCCCTTGGTAAATAACAAAAATTTAAATTAAATTAGCTGCACATCAGCGATAAATAAAAATCACCCCCTTATCGCGCTACTTCTCTTGCACAAGTAAAACACAGACAAAGACGTAAATTAATTTAGTTAGCGCCGGGTGCACAGACGGTATGGGTGTATCGTGTATGTCTGGCTCTCAAAAATGTCTGTGAAGAACACTAACTAATATTGCCCCCTTAATCTATTATCATCATGCTAATCCTTTTTTCTTTTCCGAATTTCACAATAGAGCTGCTACCAAATAAAAGTCGACCAGAGAGTACGCGTACCCTAATCCTTTCTACAAAGCGATGAAAGGATGTTGGGTCGATGAATTGGATGCTCTTTTTAAATTGACGTTCACATCGTATATTTCAAAAGAATTGTCTTATATATCTCAATTCAATGCATACATCTCAACTCAGAGTGAATCTTAATAGATGGAAGACCATAATAGTTACGCTTTGGAAACAAGCTCAAACTCCTTTTCCACAAACATACAATTACCTTTTATGAAAATCTTTCTCTTTTCAAGCCGCAAAGTTTCTTTTGGAATCTTTTGCAATCAACAAGATCCTGATACTGGAAAGCCTTCTCTATAAATATTATGTCAAGTCCTTCTTCTTATAATCCCTTAGCCCTACTTATATTTAATTCCATTTTGCTCTTTTTTCCTTAACCATGCCATGTCGATATGTGTAAATAATATTTTTTCCATATTTGCTTTTCCTTTATGGAGTGTTTATTTTCATATGCAAGTTTCGTAATAGTGTAATTTTACGAATATTTACCACACACACCCGCATATATATATATATATATATATATATATATATATATATATATATATATATATATATATATATATATATATATATATATATATATATATATATATATATATATATATATATATATATATATATATATATATATATATATATATATATATATATATATATATATATATATATATATATATATATATATATATATATATATATATATATATATATATATATATATATATATATATTAATTCATGTTTATTTCATGTTTATACTAAAATTTGGAATAAATAAATTAGAACACAACTTTTACTCAATAAGTACCCAATAATAACAGACGCAAAGGGCAAGAACGCTGATGAATAACAATCATGTCAGATTAGGTATAAAACGTGACATGTAATTTATTGCACTACTAGTTCTGGTTTAATACTTCATTACGAAAAATATCCATGCTGCAGTTAAATAATATCCACAAATATTATCTTAAATTAAGGGAAATATTTTGTTTTCAAGTAACTGTTTCGAAATGCGGATAATAAATTGAAAAGCTTTAAAATCTGTTCACATTTTAAAGTTAGAGCAGTAAAATCTTGCGATGTGAAGAAAGAGGTTTTTCTCAAGTGAATATATATATATATATACACACTTACACATACATATAAGTGTACACATAAATCACGTGTTTATTTACCTACCAACAGACTAATATTAAGTTATTTGATGCATTTGTTTGTATGGTTATTTCCTTATCATCCTACCCCTTAATATCTTACGTCCTTTATGCCTTTGTTTTGATACTTTATTGCATACGTCAAGACAAATGAAACGAGTCGAAAGCTCAATAAGTTTGCTTCTCATCAGTGAAGAGTCTTTTCAGCACCTTCCAACTTTATAATAGTACCCAAATTTTGCTAAAGAATAAATTCATTTTTTTATGATGCTCCACTAGGACTAATGCTGTTATGAATCAGCTGAGGAATAGGAATCAGGGGTTAAATGATAAATTTAACTCCTTAACACTCAAAATACTAATTTATAAAGAACAGTAGATAATAAAGTCTCCCGTATTAAGCAAGCAGTATCTTGCAGTGTCAAGACTGAGGCGCCGGAACACAGAAATTAAAGGCAGAATCGTTGCTTAAAGACAAAACTTTGATTTAAAACAATATATCTTTGAGTCGCTTGATTTAGACGACGACAGTATCACTGCGACATTAGGACTGAGGAGTTGGAATCCATAGTTTTATGATAGAGTCTATGCTTGAGACCTACAAGACGTACTTAAAAATAACAGGTTTTAAGACTTACGTTTTTAGTAGCGATAAATTTGGGCTCCAACAACTTAGTACCGATGCGTTTGATATGACTGGGAAATTAAAGCCCTCATATCAATGACAGAATACCTGCTTGAGACCCACAGTATTGGTTTAAAAACGATAGCCCTCAAGTATTATGGTTTAGATAGACAGTACACATGCAGCATAAAGATTTATGAATGAAATGTTGAATTGTGTTTCATGAGGATTCGTTAATCAGAAGTAGTTGAAAAATGGATCCAAAGATTCGAATCAACAACAATATAAGGAACAAAAAGCTAAGTAAAATAATATAAAAAAGCTGCGTGCATCTGTACGTACCCATAAAATACTTATCTACTTATTTAATTTGTTCCTTTCTTGCTATGTCAAAACGATTCAAACGTGTCTACACTGGATTGATGAATTCTTGTCAACACCTTCCGTCTCCATCATTGTACCCTAATTTCGCAAAAGTGCAAATTTATATCACCTTTATTTGTGTCTTATTAGATTATAATTATTCATCAAGGCATCTGTACCAGCCAGTCTTGAAGAATTCTATGGGTTATCTTCAATTTCCATGGTCAAATTCTAGTCAACTTTTCGCGGAATCATATTAAGAGTATATATACCGCTTCAAATAAAAATGAAACATACACAAAAAATATAATCAAATTGAGAACCATTTTGTAGTCGGTTAAAATTAAGTTTGAACTAGGTACTCATTATTGCAAATTATATTTTACTTCTTAATACCGCTATGAAGAAAGGAATATTTGTATAATAGTCACATAATATAATTATGCTTTGTTAAATCAAGGACGGAATGGAAAAACGTCCTTCCCTTTCGCACAACATATACTTGTCCATTTTCATCATAACGCATATTCTGACCTTTAGCAGTTTTCATGAGGCAATTAAACCTTCAAGCTGTCAATTTACTGACCTCATTATGTTTGGATTCCGTATTTCAAAACGAAAAAAAAACAAAACCCATATAAGATCACTCACGTTTTCGATCTTTTGATCGTCTGTTCAGCTGTTAAACCATTTTTTCTTAGAAACTGTGACAATATATTGACTCGAATGTATTTCAGTTCAAGTCAACAATCAGCAAGTAAACAATCAGTAGTTGAAGTTAACAACCAAGCTAAAATATCAATATAGACATTTCTCAAGAGGCAAATTAAGTATTAATTTTAAAAAAATTGATAGAAATTTCGCGAATGAAGTTTCCCACTATGCAAAGCATATCACAGCTTTCTAAAAAACAATAACCAAACCAACTCATAAATAGCGAATTTATTTAATTTAAGCTTTATTAATTTTATTATGAACTGGTTGAATTTATGTTTTGTAATTGTTATCCATATATATGTGGTAGCAATGAAACGTAAGTAAGATTCTATATTATCAAACTCATTATATGATACTGGTTCCTGATTGTTAGGTGTATGGACATCTGATTCTCTTAACCAATAGACATGTTAACCAATATTATCTTGACCATTATCCAGATTTCGTATTTCATTTTTACCATAAGACACTTTGGTAATCGCAATACTAAGGATGATATTGGATTTTCGGTTTCATCACTTGAAATACTATTTACTTCTTTTAAAAATTCCACTTGATCAGTTACATCTAACACCAGGTAAAATTATCTCATCATTATTTCCTTGGTCTATAACAGTAAAGTAGTTCACTCTATCTGAAGGTAGTTCAACCATCTTAATAGTATTCATATCCTCGTCGATTGAAATATTGTATTTTCAGTACTTTAAGACGCATTTCACTTTCCGGCGACTTCGAGGCCTTTCGATATTTTGATCCAAAAAGCTTCATAATCGCTCTTGAAAAATATGATACCTTCAAGATTATAAATGAGAACTTGAGGCACAAGTTTAATCGTTTCTCGACTGTAATTTTTTTTAAATAAATATCACAATAGTTCTGTACTGAAAACACTATAACAAACTAGACAAAGAAAAATTTGGTAAAACATACATTATCCAGTTTTCACTACTCAAAATTCGACACTGTCTAAATTAGGAATTGAGAAAATAACCTAATAAGAAACTCTGACATATTTACGTATAAATAAAACATATCCGTAAACATAAATATTATCATATATTATTTTTTTTGTGTTGCTTTAGCATCTTTTGCAATTAAAACACTTAGACCGGTTAAAATGGTTATACCATATTTTGTAACGAAGAGTATCTTACAACTACCTTAAAATGCAAAAACGTTGAAGTGACGTTACAGGTAAGATATTGAATAAAAACTTTTCGTCATATAAATTTAACGGTGGAAATAAAAATATTCGATTAAATTTAGAAAACTCAACGATCAGAGGCTTATTTCAGTTGAATATAATCAATGTTGCCTACAGAGCGCTTAACATAATATGATTTGGCCTGAATACGTCAGGAGAATTATTTTGTTGAGAAAATTTATTTGTAAATTGAAAGGAAAACATTTCCCTTTGATATTTAGTTAGGCTTAAACCTGCGTAACGTTTACGCGATAAAAATATCTAAAATTATCTCTTCAGCTTTCAGCATCAGAAAAAGCGACGTCGCCGAAGCGCGGCCTGATAAATTGTCTTATCTGTTCCAATAAATAAACGGATATAATGAAAAAATAAGTGCTGAAAACTGATATGTTTGAGAAAATGAAATAGAAGTTTTCATACATGCTGGCTTATTTGTAGACGTAGTAAATATTTGCGATATGATCCTTTTGAAAATAAGCTGGCATGTGTACGGAATTAATTTCATTGTTGTTACAATTACATTTTATTCCCATTTAGCAAGCTTTTTTTTCACATTTTCCCGACTAGTCAAAATCTAAGATTAGTTCCGATAAATTGAAGTCCTAAATATTGTGATAAGAGCTAACCTGATAAATTTTGGTATAGATTTTGGTTCCAGGCAAAATAAAAAAAATTTGATGTGAAATTTGAAAATAATGAGTTTTGTTATATGGACATCTTATATTCTATCTGACTTTACAAAAAAAAACTAGCCCAGTGTGTATCGAAACAACACGCAGGTACCGTTGGGTGCCGTTGTCATAAGGTGTCGTCGTCTTACATACGTTGCCGTTATAAGTACGGTTATACTAGTCATACATATAGCACATATACATTTTATTCAGGACTTAGAAACATCCCCTATAGAACGATTATAACTAAAGAAATAATTATATAATCCAAATTCAAAAGGAAAATTAAAAAAAAAAACAATTGTTCAATTTGAGTGCAATCGCGTGTGTTGATCGCATACTGTTATAATTAAGATCAATAAAGTGCACCATGCATTAATTAAAACGCTATAATATGATCATTATAGACATAGTCTTTATTAAAGTCTACAAATATGCAACGGGCGTTATGTGACAACAAATTATTTATTAAGAATACTGTGGTACTGTTTGATGACCTTGATACTTTGATATTATTCACATTGTTTACCTCGATAGACAATGCTTCACGATGTCCGCCTTTAGCAATATTACTACAAGATGGTGGCTTAGAATATTCATTACTAAGTTTTTTCAGCACACATATCAACACTACGATTAATAGAAGATTTTTTATGCCAATATTTTCTGATCATTTCTCTAAAATTAATTAAGTCGAATGAATCTTCACGACAACTTCACTTTTTTACTACCAAACAAATATTGAAGACCAATATCTATGGATCACTTACCATATCCTACAAAAGTATACGTAGTCACTACATTATGGAACAACATTTAGTATGAACTTCTTGGCTCTCTTAGAAATGGTTATACGTATATGATAGGATTTAATCTTGGTTTCAACATTTCTACCACAACTGAATTTTGAGCAAATGATAGAGGATGGAAGGAATTTGTCACAATGAACAAAGGCTGAGCGCAAGGATTAAGCGAACTAACGACGTAAAATATTGGCCTCTGAACAAAAGGCCTATGTTTGAGTACATTTAGATATTCTGATAAGGATTCCCTCATTCCTTACGTAATTAAAGCGCTATCAAGTTCGTTATGTGTATCACGAAACAATACAATAGTTATTATACACTACAAAGCCCAAACGATATATGTGTAACTAACTTGATCTAATGAAGGTATAACAAATATTCTTGGATTAATGTCAACTATTAAAAGTTAAAATGCGCGTATAAACAACTTTTATATTAACTAAACAACAAGAAGAATGCAATTTTGGACCATATTTACACGTAGATCAAGTTTTTTTACATAGTTATTTAGTAGGTATCATAGGATTTTTAAAATGAAAAATATTTCCTTTTTTCATAAACAAGAAAGTATATTTTTTCCAATAAAAAATTAAACTTCCCATTTATGAAAGGGCAACTTTTTATGAAAACCCATTACATATAAAATAAGTAACAGTAAAAACTTTCTTCTTTCGTTCCCTTTAAGAATATTTAAATTTTTAATGTCTGAAAGTAATAAAACATTTGTAAAATTAATTATATTATATTGATATATATATATATATATACATACATATTTAACTCTTTGGTTAAGACGCTTCTTTACATTATACATTGAAATTATGTATTATTTTACGTTAAATTTATGTCGGAGTGACACTAGTTTTCTATGTTAGTAAAGTATACCTTAACTTACACAAAATGAATATAATCAATTTAAAAATTTCATTGAATTTTCCAGTACAAAGCCGAATAATAATAAAAATATAACAAAAGTCGCAAGCGGTTTGTCAGAATGCTCGACATTATCGTGTAAATCGCATGCGTGGCTTCGATGCATTATGCATGCTGCTGTATTCGCAATTACGGTACGAGGTTTGACTAGCGGCCAACGCAACATATTCATGTAGAATAATGTATTTTCATTGTGGAAAATATTTGAGGTAGACAATGTAAAATGGATTTAAAATATAAGGTAATAAACAACAAAGTTTATTACGTTTCCTTAACGATTTACCTAATAATATGTGAGCATGTGAAATAAAAGTAAATCTTTAATTTTATGTGAAATTTTAAATGAAAATAATTTTGTTATATAAAAAAACGTTTCTACTTTCACTTGGCACCTCTTAATATACACCCATTTCTTATCTTACTTAATTTTCATTAAAGCATTCAATTGCGTTATCGAAATTATTATAGTTTTCATTGCCTTAAAATGTTGATTTTTTAAAAGTACATTTTTATTTAATTATCTAATAGTTAAAATGGGTATTGTTATTATATGACAAATAACTAAACTTAATATGTTACTATGAGGTTTCCTTTCAGTAGTTCTAATTGGTCTTTAAGTTCGAAGTTTCTTATGGTAATCATGTGCTTCAAGTTTCTTGTTATCTCACCTGGCGTGGCACTGTCATTAAAGGCACTTAGGCGGTATGCAGCTCTGTCATTGAAGTTGTGTATCTTAGATAAACATCTCGATTCGCACGACGTGTTGGAAAGCCTATTTGATGGCGTGACGCATTCATGTTACATCTTCGTTACCATTTCATTATACCTATAGATAGGTTACATATTCTATTACCTTCTACTTCTTGCACAATGTGTTCCAGAATTTCCATCCTTTTATTTTAATTTACTCTGCTTAGCAAGTTAATTCTTATTACTTGATTAAATTTTAAATATTAATTGGATAAAGTTAGAGAACATTGTGGCATAATGTTTTTTTTTGCATTATTGATCATCTGCTGGGATATCCTGCTATGTTTAAATATGTTTATTATAACTGGGATTTTTTCCTATGAGGCGAAAGTGTATTTAAACTTTGCACATAAACCAAATAGAAATGTCCTTTGTTGAAGTTTGTCTTTGCGTTAATAAAATTGGGGGCATTTTCTATGGAATTCTTCGTGATAAGGAAATTTTCAACAAGGTTTATAAGTTTTCATAAAACAACAATAATATATTAAGTGGTAGAAGTGTGATGTAGTATTACTCATTTCCCGACCGGTACTTCCAAAATACTACGCATGACGACGTTAAAGTTAAGCATTTATATATCCCAAACTACTATTTTTTAACCAAAATACTATGTCCCTTATACAGAGTGTATAGCAAAATTTATAACAATACAACCCTCAACTTTAACAAAACAAGTTTTTAATAACATATTTTTTAATAAAAAGAAATAATAATAATATATATTCAATATCTGAGCATAGAAGTAAAAGTTTTACTGGGTGGTAAAGTTGGAGGAAAAAACTAATCAATCGGAAATTTCTATGTGGAAGATTGTGAAGATATTAGTAAGTTAAAAAGTAAAGAGAAGGAAATAAAATAGGAACTAATTCCATTTTCCAATAAATATTTAATAATACAAATTATTCTGTAGTAAAAATACAATGAAACCATTTCTTATAAAATTTCAATCAATAAAAATGTGTACCTTATTTAGATTTAAAATAAATGCATTTTTTTGCTCCATATATTTATTAATCATATTTTTATATTTATCGTAATTGTTTCAAGGAATCGTTGCTAATTTTATAAACGACTTTTTGTCAGATTTTATAGTTCAAAAAAATCTAGATTTAAAAAAAGAAGTCTCGAAAAATCATGCAACGGAGATTTACAGATTTTTAGCTGATTTGATCAGTCTTCACAAAATCTTTGGTTGTATAATGATGGCCAAGGTTTAAGTGACGGAGTGGAAAAGGTTTACATGCCGATAAAAATGAATGCCATTGACAGGATCCCCTCAATGTTGTGGAATATTTTTTTATTATTGGGCTTCTTTGACTATTTTGCAAAGTCATTTTATACTAAGTAGTAGAGAGTGTCTAAATATGGAGTTACAATTTAGCCAAGAGAATTCATCAGTTATGATGAGTAAATTTATCGAATTTAAGCTCGTTTAATGTTAAGATACGTTTGTCAGCAGTAGCGAGCTTGTGACAATTGAGTCTGAAGGTAATAGCAGAAACCTTACTGGAGATACATCAGGTTTGGGCTCCTTTCACTTGTCTTAAGGGAAACAAGGAAGTAACAAAGTAAGTAAGGTGGTAAATAATAAATGTATGTATCAGTGTATACAATGGGATGAGGCAATTAGGATATTAAGTAGATAATTAGATATATAAGCCATTCATCAATATGATATTAGGAGATAGGTAGGTAATTGTGTATAGGTATATAAAAAGGTATAAAAAATCAATTACAGCAAAACCAAAAAGGGAGAATTGTTATTGCAACGTCCATGTGGATATAAATATAGACGCACATATGAGTATGTAGGTAAAGACGTATAAAGATATTTATTTTATCAGATGCCTATAATGCCTGATTCGATTTCAATAAATGAGATTTTTTAATTCATTGTGACATAGACTACCATAAGCATGAAAAGTGAATAAAAAAAATTCTTTAATAAAAAATTAGACCGACTATAAATAACCATTAAATGAGAAACATGTTTAAAAGTACAATTTGAGAGAAATACGAATAATTTGATATTTTGTCGTACAATATAGTTTTTGAAAATTAATATATTTTTAAAATATTACTAGAAAAAGGTGGTACAAATATCTGCTGCGTGTAAATAAAGTATTTAGCGCTACTAGTGTTCTTGATTAAAAATGGCATAAATTTCTATCGGCATGCAATATTTTCTGTTTAGGCTATTTTGTTCAACTCACAAATTTTAAGTTACTGCCGTGAAATAATTAAAGAATTGGCCTAAAAGAGCCTAGAGTTATGGAGATAGAAAATAAAATTATTTGTAAAAAAAATTGGTAGAACATAAATTCCCCAATTTACAATCAGGAAAAATAAGATTCAGTTTGCAACATAAAAAGATGACGTCATAAATATATATATATATATATATATATGCATACGAAGAATTTTTAATAATAAAAGTAAGAATAAAAATCTTCAAAAGAAGTTATTACTTTGCCAAATAACTACACCATCGACCAGGTTAAGCTCTGAAGATGATTTCTAGAGATGAACAGTGCAATTACTTAACGGATGGTAATAAATTCAATGTGATAGCACATATTGGCTACTGGTAGTAGTTACCTTACAAAATAACAACACCAACGACTAGATCAGGGTTTGATGGTGCGTTCAAGAGATGAAAATATAATTTCTAAACGGATGGGAGTAAATCAACCGTTATTCAAGATGTCTGTTATTGGTAGCTATTACTCTGCAAAATAATACTCCATTGACCACATAATACCTGCCACAACGGTCAAGGAAATTTAACTCAAACATAAAGGTTACTAGCACTCAAATTTTATTAAAGAACGCTTGGACGCTTTGGATGGGGGACAAATTGAGAAAAAGTGTCACCAAATCAATCAGCTATTTTATATTTCAATTTAACTGCATTTGCAAAATAATTTATTAGATTGGTCGTTTCTTGTAAACTATCAATAAAAGATGAAGATGAAGATGATGAAGAAAAAGATGAATTTACTGAATAGAAAGTGCGACAAAAATTACAGGAAAACCTGTGGACTAGAATAACTGGACTAGTAATAATTTATGAAGTAGGGTAATCCTATGACTAAAGTAACAACGTCCCGTAACAGTAATTTTAAAATTTATTTTAAGCATAGACCATAAAATACGTAACAACCGAATTTTGAAAGCTTAATTTTAAAATGATTAAAGTAATTAAATTACAAATATTGACAACAGATTCAAATTGTAAACAAATTTAGGAAACAAGATAAGCTTAACTAGCATACATTGTATCGAAAAATGTTATGGACAGGAAACGACCAACAACATTGGTTGTTCTCGTGCGTCTGTTCGCATTCAGATTGCTTACTTATCTAACTCCTAACGTTCTTAACCTTAACGTCCCTAACGTTTGTTTGGGTGGAAAATTTTATCGCGCCATTTAAAATAGATTGCGCGCCTCGATTTATATACATAGATACGGTAAACATTTAGGTAATTACTACGCATCGAGTAGTGTGTAGTTCTTTCTTGTTGTTTCACGTTTAAAAAAAACTCCATTAGAATGGAATTAGCAGTTTATACAAAACACCTATTCAAACAAATATACACCAATAATGTTATTTTTAAGTTTTGTTATTTTTCTTATTTACCTCCAAATAATTATTTATAAAAATATTCTTTGTAAAAAGAGAGTAATTGTACAGTTTTATTAGGTGTATAGATCTCTAACAAAAATATTTTAAAGTCCTCTACAAATTGCTTTTGCTGTAAACGTTTTACAACAAATTACTTAATACGATAATAAATGAACTGCGCTAAGTTTGTCCGGCGGCAGGTTCAAGGGTGGGAGTATAGCGTGACATTGTATTGTGCCTTAGTATTAATGAATGAAATAACAATAAAATTTCTATTTCAAAAATTAAATGTCTGTTTGTCTATTCACCCATATATCTATTTGTATTAAGTTGTTATGATTTTATATACATTACGCAATATAAAATATCTCTTTCGTTTTAAAGAAATGGACAATTTAAACTATTAAACAATTTGCTTTACAAGTAAATATTGAAGGTTGAGAAAATCTTACCCACTCAACAAATATGTGCTTACTTTCACGCCTTTATCTTTGAAGAGTTAATTGTTATAATTACCGAAGAAAATTTATTTCAGAAAAAAAATATATATTTCAGAACAAAAAGTATTTTAAAATAAATTTTTATGTAGGCTATATCCGTACAAAACTGTGCTAAGATCGGTTAAAGCGTTGAGGCGTGAAAGTGAGTCAAACAAACATTTTCACTATCCCATTTATGATATTAATAAAATATTACACCTTCTTCATCGTTTGAGCTAAATGGGGTAACTCTTAATATATTTTACATTTCGTGAGCATTTGTTTTTTCAGTTTTGAGCAGTTTTGGTATTTCAACTTTTCTTAGCCATATTTCACATTATGTGTAATGGGTTAAACATTCACTGGCTTGGTAACGCAGGCATGCAATCCATCAGTATGTGATCTGGATGTTTGACGTGCTATTTTCAGAAACATTACTCTCTAAACAGGTCTTCATTTGGATAGTTGTTACACATCCGATGCCCGTATTCCTAACATTTAACTTTTATTTTCTTTCATAATACTCCATTCGTATTTATCAGATACAGAAACACTTTTTTCTGTTCGTATGTAAAATATGGCTAATGGTTAAACCCAACCAATTATTATTGTACATGTTTAAATTAATTCAGATTTAATAGTATATTTAAATCCAAAGTAATGTCAGTAGTGTAAACATTGTATTGTATTGTGTAAAGTACCGTAAGGTCACCCTGCAATACATATTACTCTACTATCGTCGATAGTATATCGTAAGCTCCGTCGCTTCCAAATAATGGACCAAATATTGGGATCGACTACGAGCTGGTAAGCGAGGGCCACGCACGGGTGATAAATTTACAATAGGCTATTGATAATAAGAGGTAAAAACAGGAAAACGTGTCTATAAGAGGAAGATTTAGTTAGAATATGTGATACTAACCTGTGAAAGACACTATTTATAGCCAAAACATTTTTCCCAACCTTTTCGTATCCAACCACAGTAAAACCTACCTATCCAACTATAGCTAAAAAGAAAAGGTTATGGTATAACAGCCTGTTTATATTTCTCAAAGACACTGTTTAAAACAAAGTTATTGCTGCCGCAGGTACAGAAAATATACTACATATAAAAATTACACAACATAACTTATTCAAACCAATTTTCGTTCAAAGTTTGAGTTTATGTTCTACTACCTTATTTTTTTCAGAATTTTACGATAGTTCAAAAGTTAAAATGGGGGTTGATGTTGCACTTTTTCAGAACTTAGAAGCGCATATCTCACTAACTGTTGACTTAAAACATAAAGTTATTTTAGAACCTAATTATAAATTTTAAGACCTATCTAACGATTCCCCGCACGCCTATATGTACTGGATTTTTTTCATCCGTCAGTTACATTTATGGAGTGCCACCATAAGTACTGTTATTTTATAATTTTACTTCATTTTATAGCGGTTCGTAGAAGACACCTAAAATTAAAATTTCGTCCATAAAGCGTCAAAAGTCTCCGAGTAAAATGGCTGTGATATATAGGATCTATAAATGGAAAGACAGACAGACGGACAGGGTAAAATTATAACGCTTTGCCTTTTTGCCATTCGGTTTCGGAACCCTTTAAAATAACAGTTTGTCATATTAATATTTGTAATCAGATATTAATGAGCTGACAATATCAGATTAAACTTAATTAATAGATTTTTTTTAGCAAAGTCTACTAAATTTACAGTAGTAAAAAAAATGTTTTTCTTGTGTTTTTGATCTGAAAAAAAACCAAAAACATCTCTTAATACAAATTTCAAACCAAATTATCTCTCTTATTTATAAGACTTTATTAAAAAATTTAAAAAGACATGAATAATTGTTCATGTCTTATATGAAATTTTAGTTTCATATAAGACGTGATTAATTCATTTCCGATAAAGTAAATGGGATTCTGAAAAAAAATAAAACCCATTATTTTTCTCGAATACAACGATGCATTTTGCCGACATGTATTGCTTCTATTTTACTCGCATGCAAGCCGACAGTGTGCACGGAGGCGCGGTGCTAGTTGCATCTATGTTACTTGTTTCCCCACCCGCTCAAGAAGCAATAAAAATAAAAATCGATTTAATAAATTCATTTTAGTCATGGGTTTTATCTGTGTTTTAAAATCGTAGGTGTAAATTCAGTTTAGCAACAATGTTATTTTGACATTTTTTGGATAGGACATGGAAAAATATGCATTATGTATTGAATGCAATATATATTTGGATATACGTCGTATATTTCAGAATATATATTGTAGCTGGCGATTATTTATTTTAAAGAAATCGATTTCTAAATTTTCATACCTTTGTTTGCGCGGGAATGTATATTCACCTTTTTTCATTTACGTCTTTATTCGTTTGTCAATCTTTTTGCTTACATTTGTTTTTGATGTTTTCGGTTTGTCTTTTTTTATATTGATTCATATTTTCATTTATATTTTTTTTACTTAATTCTTTTTATTTACTCAATTTTGGATATTTGGGAACTTTTTTTAATTAGTTTTTTGTTTTTTTTACATGTCGATTCGTGTTACTATTCACATTTTTTTAAGTAATCCTTTTGCTTACACAATTTTGGATCTTTCGATTTTGGGCGTTTTTTAATTATAATTTCGGTTTTTATTTATAAATTTCTTTAGGCGATCTTATTGATTGCACAGTGGTTGTCAGCGCACTGGGAATAGACATAGACTAAATTTCGTCCCGAGAAATCTCGTCATTCTAAGTAACATTATAATCCTAATATTATGAATGAAAAATGTGTTTATTTGTAATTGTCTCAAGTCATCGTGGAGCAAAAGCTCGATGTGCTAGGGAATAACATAGACTCCTTTCCGATCATGCAAATCGCGTCGTAAATAATATGAAAATTTAAAATGAAAATTAGAACATTTGTATATGATATATAAAAAGGTAGTAAAGAATATGTAATTTATAATTTTGCCTAGTTTGCATTTTTCTGAACACAATGAAGTCTGCTGAATATGCAATTTGACGGGAGATCTAAAATAAATATAAATGCAATTTATCAATTAAGTTCACTATCCCATAGATAAGTGGACTTAATTTTTTCCTAATCTTAATTGATTAAATAATCATATTTTTGTCAGCATTTATATATATATATATATATATATATATATATAAATATATATATATGATATGTATATATATATATATATATATATATATAAATATATATATATGATATGTATATATATATATATATATATATATATATATGTATAAATATATATATATGAAATTAATTTTTTAAATTATCTAAAAATAAAAAAAAGTTAATCATCCTGAATTTTAAATGCAAGTTTGGTCTATTTTTCAATAACAAAATAATTATACTACATATTCCAAGAGTTTAAAATAAACTTCGTAAAAATAGGCGCTTTTTGTCAACGAGGTAAATACGCCTTTAATTAAGATTAAAAAACCAAATTGACATTTCAAAAAGCGTAAATCATAAATGATCATTTGTGGGGCAAGCGAGTTATTGACGCAGTTAAATTAGTGCTAATGATGTGCCGAGCGTTTGACGTGGCGTTAGTTTATCGGAAGGCGAAAGGAACGGTGTTGGAAAATCCGATCATTCAAGGTCATCGGGTGTTGTCAGCACCTTAAGAAAATGTTTCATGAAAATCATGCATTTTATGCTTAATATATGAAAAAGCATTTAATTTTCTCCACACCTTAGTTTCTTATTAGTTTGCTCTTCTAACCGTTCGTGAAACTTTTTTGTTCATCTACGAAGTTTTATTTTTGCCTGTTTTAAAATGCAATGGCGGCGTTTCAACTACTCCTACATTCCACTGTAGCAAATTTTATTAATAAAAAAAGATAGCCCTTTCATCACATCCCTTTCGCATAATTCATAATTAATTTCATTTATGGCATTTCGATTACCTATAAATTACATTCACGCGTTGGTATTTTCATGCATACTTAAAATAATTGTGGACATCCATTTTGATAAGATCATGTGAATATTGAATATAAATTCAATATTGTCATTAATAAGAATGTTATTATCCCGTAGTATAGAAAGAAATGCCACTGTTATAAATACGTATATCTTTAGACTCAAAATTTGATGTGAAAACTCATCATCTTTGCAGAGTGAATGGATGAACTGCCACTTAGAATGCTTCTAGCATAATGTCACAAGTTATCGTCGCTAATTAGAATCAGGACAATATAATGCCTTTGACGAATGTCAAATACTCAGAGTGGTTGTTTCAATGAAGCAAATAATGAAAAAAGAACTATGTTAGATAATGGAAAGCCCGGCTGATATAAACTTTGATTACAGTTAATTATTTTTACATAGTTATCAATGTATTAGTTATTACATGCTTACACATTCCACTTAAATTGCAAAGATTAATCTTCCATAAAATATCAAAATGAATCTAATTTTTGGGTGAATTTGGAAAGCCCTATAGACTAAATTATCAAAATATTTTGAATTGAGTATTCTTCTTAAATAACCATAATTTAAAATCATATTATTGTATATAATTATGATTTCCCATTTAAAGCTCTGTGGTATTAATCATCCATCAAATCTACAAGTTATTTTGTCATATCAAAGAAATGACGAATTAATGTACAATTAATTATATGTGAAATGTTTATATTGTAATCAGGAATTCATTGTACCCATTAGAAAATTGGATAACGTTCATTCAAAAAAAATATTTAGATTTTTGACTTCAAAATTGGATATTCCGATTTTAATATAAATTTTCAATAGGTTATATTTCCAGATCCAATTTTCAGTAGGTATTTTATAGGAATGGACAAATACTTTGAGTGGAATTGCTCATTACTTTTATCGGTTATATATATATATATATATATATATATATATATATATATATATATATATATATTTTTTTTTATTTTTTTTAATTTTTTAAAGTTTATTGCTACTTAAAATTGCTCCAATTTTCGGTAATCATATTTCAGATTTTAAAATTATATTGGCGATGTTCATATTTTTTACCAAGCTAAATTGGTAAAACTTGTAAAATTGGTTAAACCCAATGCATTTTATACATAAAAACCAAAATTAATGATTAATAATAAAATCTTGAAAAATAAAAATAAATATAGCCCGACAATTTGAAATTACACTTACATTTATGATGCATATCATTTTCACGAGAAAAAATAATTTTTCACCTAATTGTTTTCAAAGTTTAACTGGCAGAACTACATCTTCTATCATAATATGTGTTATCTATTAAAATTTGTCATATTATATTTTAGCCACAGTATCATAATAACACGCAATCACTTTCTATGTATATACACCTAACTTTTTAAAATGTTTTTCTATATTTTATTTGTCGGTCTATCTCTTAAAATATTTTTCTCAGAAGAGATTTGACATGCAGACCTTACATTTATAACAGTTAGACTTCAAAATTGATCAAACACAAACTTAAGTTACAAGAATATTATTTGGAATTTCAAGTCATAAATACGAAGATATAAACCTGCCTTATATTTAACTAAATCTATCCAGAGCATTAAACATACTTTCTGTTCTCTCATAAATTGTTTATTACAATGTTCATAAATAATACCGCTGAAAAAAAAATAAGTTTAACTTTATAATTGTACAGAGGAGAGTAGTAAACGTCCATTGCATTGGACCCATGTGATACAAGAATAAAAATGACACTATTATGTAGGGAGAATGAAAAAATAAGGTTCTTCTAAGTTTTATCTAAATCATCAATGAGACAAATGAGAAATGTTGCATTTTTTTAGGAAAGTCAGGTGGTTTTCCATAATAATTTGCAAATACTATATTGATCCATGAAACTGACAAGGCTCGACAAGGTCGTCGAGAAAACTCACGTAAAACTTGAAAAAGGGGGAAATCCTTTCTTTTAGATAATAATAGGATCATATTCAATGTTAGCCAACAATTTATTCTTAACTCATTTAGGCAATGGCTATAAGTGAAAAAAAACATACAATTTGTAATTGCAATCGTTTCTAAAAAGGTATTATCTATTTCATTTGATTTTCTCTATATGTACATATAAATGAATGTATTATTAATCTAATTCTGTTAACTACATAATTCTGTTATGATCACGAATTGTACTTATTTTTCTCCATTTGCTGAATTTTTTAGCTTTTTATATCCTTAAAAATACCAGCTTATGTACAAATTATATTCCATTTCTCTAAGGTCAGAAGTATTTTCGTTCGGTTTTTTTATTAAGAAAGTATATAAAAAAGGTGACTGTGGTGAAACATTGCCATAGAAAAATTCTTCACGTATATACCTAAAAATACTATTACGATAAACAGTGAAAAGTCGTATTTAAATAAATTGGGGAAATCATAATGGAACTTTCCTTGACGAAAAGTTAACAATAAATCGCAGCAAACAACGAAAACTACGGCAGATGATTCAATTTAGGGCGTAGAACTTATTGTTACACTCAAATGTATTTAATTTTTTTTTGTCGGCATGTCTGACAAAGGGAGGCGGAGGACCTTTTATTTTAAATATTTTTATAGCTTTGGACAGTGAATATTAAGAATTTCTCGATAAGCACTTTCTAATGGCATTTTCAAATGCTCCGCAGGTAAAAGATGGGTATGTTGATATTTAATAAAAATGTTGTACTTGCATATTTTCTCGTCTTGATCATATCTTCGCTACACAATATCACAATAAAATCCGCTTTTGTTTCAATTTAATGCACGTACATCACTTTGGACATGAAGGTTCGCATTAATAGTAACAAGAAATATTTTTATAATTTTCTGTCCTCATTAGAAATATGAACGCCTTGAATATTTAAGCATACATAATGCTAATAACGCTATGAACTCTTCCACTCATTAATTACCTGATAAAAAGAGCAACCAGCGCATCGTACTGATCTTTTTCAGAAGTTTTGTTTTGTTTTAATTGTTAGTTGTGGTTTTCTTAATCAAAATTGACCATTCAAACAAATTAAAACAGTCTCTAGAATAATATGGGCGAAAATATTGTAAACTCTAAGATACGTAACACTATATATTATAGTAATTAAGAAAGTAATTTTATTGCCATCTATTTATATTTATATATACACTGTACAGTTGTGTAATTACTACACGTCGAGTAGTTAGGCATTTTGCTTTTGTTGTACTGTTATGACAAAAATGTTTTTTAAAAGTAATAAATTTGCATATCTTCTCATTGACTGATTGTGATGAAATTAAAACAAAGTATATTTTAAGTCAACCCCTTTATTTTCAAAGAACTCCACCTTAATTAAATAATATGTAGATGTACCTACAGATATTTTTGAACTAAATATATTAAACGAAATATTAAATTTTGTTAACCTGAAATTTGGCATAGATAATTCTGTAAATTCTGTACATATTCAGCGCTATCTACTAAATCATAAAAACATAATCGGCTATTGTTAAAATGATTTACTGTTCTGTATTGGAAGGCGGCTATTGTGTTATAAGTTGATAATAGAAGGCTAGCTGACCTTAGGTAATATTTCACAGAGAGTACCAAGAAAATGTAACCGAGGTTTCCAATATATTCATCCTTTCATTTAATTTATGGTGCCTGAAAAGACTTTTGGTTAGTTCTTTTTCATTATTTCCGTTGACAGGTTAGAATTGAACATATTTACGTTAAAGCTAACATTTATCACTAGACCTATAATGTCATACTTCTTTACATTTCCTTTTTTTCTGAAAACAATCCATATCGCCATGTTCTTGTACTCCTTCTCTTATTTCATTTTTATTTGATATTTTGATTACCATTTTCTTTCTTTTTCCACTTAACATATACACCGTATTTGCTCCCCGGTTTTTTAATGTGAGAAAATTTTAATTTGGTATGGAATCGACATTTGTAACGCCTCTACAATGACACGAATTTTACTGAAGGTATGTGTTCAACAGCTCGTTTTTGACAAATACTGGACGAAAGAATACATGACCTCTTAAACGTAGGCCTTTCATCAGAGTGGATGATGCTGAGTAAATATTTCGTGTGAAAATTATTACATTCATCTGATTGGCACCTCTTCGCCGGTACAAGTGTCTAAAGCACCGCCAATTCTACGATTGACAAATAAGTCGTGAAGGTGCCAACATATTAGGGATAGATGAAGCAGAGGTGTATGCGTGAGAGACTTTACAATATCCAAAACGAACATTGACGTGGCGACAGTAATCCTCATTTTATTAAATAATTTTCATCAAGTATGCTGTAGTTTGAAAATATTGGTGAGAATTATTCCAAATAATATAATTAAACCTTATTTTGTTATGGCTTATCTAACTTATGGCACATATTTTAACGTGTTCCAGTATGTTACTTCTGATTGGTAAGAAGAAGAAACAATTGCGTATTTAAACTATATTTATTTCCAACATGATGTTACTCCAGAGTGTTATTTGAGATCCATGCATACTTTTCGGACAACGAATATGGTGATAGATGGATAAACCGTGGATGACTTGTACTGTTGCCTACGAAGATTATTACTCTTATTTATGAGGCAAAATAAAAAACTTGCATAACCATAACTTTATTATAAAATATTAACAACTTGTTTGAAAATATTAGTGAGTTGAGCATTTCGTGAAATGAAATAAAACCAAGTTTTAAGTTATCATGGACCAAGTTTTCTTTAATTTATCAAAATTATGTATAGTAATGCAATAATTGTTTTTATAATCAAACTATTTTATTTGTCCAGGAGAAGGAAGTCGCCTCCTCTGCTGAAATCTATACCCGAATCAAAAAGACATACACCGCATTCGCTTCATTCAATTGGTATCTGTAGAGCAAAACAACATTACCACTTTGAATAATATTTGCTTTTTTTGGAAACCTATCATACTAGTCCTTTTCTATGGTTTTTAAACCTGGACCCTTCTTAAAGTGGATTCCTGCAAACTTGTAGTTTTACTAATGCTATGTCTCCGACGGATTCAGAGTCTAAATCTGTGATTGTATTACAAATGACAACCTCTCATCTCGGTACTATACTTAACCAACCGTCGAACATCAAATTGACCGGCGTCGGCTAATATGAATGGTGTTATATGAACGAGACCAGGTTTTTTATCAGTTTTTGTAGAGAATTTGACTTGATGGGTACACAGCGCAAGAAAAAAGAAAGCACAGTTGAAACAAATCGAAATATACCAGAGAAAAGTAATACTCCACTAACATAAAACAACAATTACGGGTTTTGATGGGAAGAAATAGAAAAAAGTAAAAATGGTCTAAAAACAATAAATATAATTATGATAATGTAATCTTCCTTTCTTTACATTATACTTTTATGTTTCTATAAAATAGGACAGATAATTCTTTTCGAAATCGGCTTTTTTTAATAATAAAGTATAGGATAAATATTTTCAAATTTTTTGTCATGTGAAAATGATTGATTAAATCTCGCATGTCTTTGAAAATATTTAAGTACATTGTTATATATCTTCATCATCATAGCACTCTCTACGAGGATGAGAATTACTCTCGAGAACTTAAAGGATGGCGTTGGCATTGGTGGTTACAAAATATCGAAATTGCGCTATGCAGATGATACCACCTTGTTTGCTTCGGATGCACGCCACATGTCGGACTTACTTCTCAAGATGGAGAGCGTAAGCCTTTGACCGTGCCAATAAAAACTCGCCCGAAGTCACTCAAATAGCGAACTACGAAGTAGTTCAGTCATATGTATACCTTGAAGCGTTGATCTTTAATAATGGCGGATGCGTGGATGAGGTGAGGAGACGTATGGCGATGCCAAGAAGCACTATGGACAAATTGAAAAAAATATGGAGGGACTGAAACATTAGCGAGGCTATTAAGACCCGGCTTGTTCAAACTCTGGTGTTCCCTATATTTCTCTGCGTCGCAGAGACGTGATCGCTACAAATACTTGAGAAGAATAAAATAGACGAATGTCTCTATATTTCAAGAAATCCGTATCAAGCAACGTCTGTCAACACTTGTTCAGAATTGGATTCTAATATTTTTTTGGTCACCTCATGCGTGGAGACAGTATCTGCCTGGAAAGCATTGTTGTGTAGGAAAGAGTAGAAGACACTAGACAACGTGAGTGGTCGTCGATGCGGTGGACAGACCGGATCAAGTCTGCTGTAGGCGGTCTCCTTTGTGAAACTTACTTTTTTTTAAATTTTTAAATATGGTGTGAAGAATGGCGTGATGTACAATTATATAGAAAATCATAAATGACTTTGAACCGCATATACTTGAAAAATCACCGATCTTTTACATACGATACCTAAAAAAAGGCTTGTTTCGGTATATATCGGTCGGTCTCAGATTGTTATTTCTCTTATAATGATTTTGTTCATGTTTCCTGATAACATTTTAATATATTTTGTGTTACAAGTGCAAAATGTGGTTTTATTTTTGTATCTTGTATTATATTGACTATCTATTGCAGATTAACTTTAATATATTTCGTGTGACACAAACGTAAAGCCTGATTTTATATTTGTAATTGGTTTTATATTGACTATGTATGACAGATAATTTTAATGTACTTTATGTGTTACAATTGAAAATTGTGGCTTTGTTTTTATATCTTATGTTGCATTAACTATGTATGATTAATTCATTGACTACGTATTGCATATTTTTTTCTTTCTTTTTCTTGTATGTTTACTTACTAATTAGTGACCGTGCAAGCGAGTAATGATAGATGACTAGATATAGTTATATTCAATATATCGAAAAACATATCGAATTACATATGAATATAGATATCACTTCATAGATGAACTTGATTCCATGCACTGCAAACTCGATCTGTTAAAATATCTTAATAAACTTACTAATTCGAGCCGTTAGGTATAATAAATTTATTTTGGTAAACACCTACATAATTTAGAGACGTATATAATAAAAAACTACTTTCTACTGCAACGACATATTTACAGCTGCTCTACATACTTCAATTTAACCTTTGCCTCCTTGATATACCTGCCAGACTTTGTTTAATTGCAGTTTGACACACGTACTCTGTGGCCCATATACTTCATTAAGTGGGCTCTGTCCGTTATCTGTAAACAAGTTTCGAACAATATAAACAAAATGGTATGTAAATAAATCTTAACCTACGTCCACTGAAACCTAAAATTTTTTTAAGAGTAAAGACGATTAGTTATATACTTAATAAAGAATCCAAAATAAATTTACAAATGTCCCAAAAATATATCGAGAAGTAAAGTTATTATTAAAAGAAAAAAAAGAACAATTTTGTATTGCATAACATAAAAAAAATTTATGAACAAACAATTATTATAGAGTGTTGGTTAATTATATTATTAAATCAAGAATATTTTTTTCTTTCCTCTCAAATAATTAAAACTAAAATAATCTACGTATATATATATTTATATATATATATGTATATATATATATATATATATATATATATATATATATATAAACATACATATATGAATGTGTATGTTCGTATATATTTATATTTCTTCTCATTTTTTTTATTTAGGTCTTTATTACTAAGAAAATAATTTATTTTTCAATAACAAAGTACAGCATAATCTAACATTTTTTGAAACAAATTATGCTCAAAAATTTAATTGTCATGAACGTAGTGTACACGAAATAAAACTGAAACGTTGAATTATAAGTATAATTATGTTTTTCTGCCGAACAACTCAACAGTTTACCTATTATTCTTAACAGATCCGTTACATAAATATACGTTTGTATAGGACACCATTGAATGTGTTGACCTTTCAATGAAAATTTAACGGTTTCGATCCTAAACGCTTAATAAATATTCCCTCAACCATTGTGCAGTTATAAAATAATTGACGCCAAACGGTTTGATTGTGTAGTGAATCCCTGAAAGTGTATCTCCCATTTCGTGTATTTATGTTTTCAAAATGCATGGTGTAGTCAATGAAAATGTAAGCTTTGTAAACGTATATACTTACGAGAATAAATTAAACTATGAATGGACGCATTTGGGAGTATACGGGTGAGTGGAATTTATTTATTGACTACGATTATAAAGTAATTACCAAAAGCGTACAACCGGTATCTCCGGTATTGGATAAAAAAACGGATAAATATATTTCTGTCATAATTGGTATTTTTATACAACTACTAGTTTATTGATGATGATTAACTACAATTTTATTCAAGGTTGTTAAAAGTCAAAGAAATTTTATGTAATATGCGACTTAAAAACCTTAAATCATTGATAAAACCTAGTTTATAGTATCCATGTAAATAATTCATATAATGTACGTATATCGTATATCACAAACAGTAACAACAAATCATAATAACTTCGAACAATGTGCTTACAAAATTAAGTACGTCGAGGCACAGTACAAAAACATAGTTAATGTGTGTAATGTTACAAAAGGCAAATAGGCAATACAACACATTATTACAATTTTACATTCTTTACAGGATTTTTTTTAGAAATTGTTAATAATTGAAATTAGTAGTAAAAATCTGTACTAATGTAGAAAGAAGTACATACAAGTTTGAAAAAAATTTCCCGTTTATATTGTTGACAAATTATGTTGCTTTTTTTATTTTAGTTATTGGATTTCCCATATAAAATTATTCATATAAAATGCATACAGCCTAATTGCTCTAATTAGCAATAGTATAAATCCACACCTAATTCAGTTACATTCAGGCTGTATAAATGTTTTCTCTATAATAAACCTATTTTTATTGTACCGGAAATGTAATAGAAAACTATTCTGTGTTATCGAAGTTCGTACTTAAGCACAGAAAGAACCATAGAAAAAACGGCGACAGCCTGTGCGATATTTTTGTATCATTTGGAAAGCATAAAACCACCCAACATTAAGATTGTCGCCCCGCTTGAGAAATTAGAGTATATTTACGATTTTATTTTTTTTTAATCTTTATTTTAGGCACAGAACTGCATGTTATATCCAATAAAACTCACGATAGTATGATAGAATAAAATTGATGACAGGTACTAGTCAGAAAGTAGAATTTATTTAACCTGTGCTGTTTACACTGTAAAAATATAATAAGAAGAAATAATATAACGGGAAGAAATATTTTGCATATTGACATTTTTGACAAAAACCTAAATTTTTACCAAGTACACATTAAACTGTGAGAATTTATAGGTAAGGGTTTTATTATGAGGAAATAGCTCGGATAATCTACGTTTTATGGAAATTACATATTACTAATTTCACAAAATACTACAGAAGATTCAGTCCAAACAATCACATTTCCATTCGAAACCGGAAATATAGTGGTGAAATCCTCTTCCTTTGTCCGATGAAATTATAATTTTCGTATTTGTAGTAAAATAGAGAAGGTAGAATATTTAATAAATATATGTTTAAATTGTCCATATATTTTATTCATAGCATAACTCCGGTTTGTCACTTCGCGCTCAGTTACGCTACGTATAAATAGTATTGCGGCCACTCCGATTAATATATTTTCGATCTTAGTTACACTCAGTTATATGCTATTATAATTAAACTGAACATTTTGAAGTCAAGGTAAAAAATTGGTCGAATTCAAACATTTTATTTTAAAATAAATGACTATGACCTTAGTACTTTATTACAAAGTTTTAAGGTGTTTACGTGACAAACTGTATAAAAAAAAATATATATATATATATATATATACATATACATATATATATATATACATATATATATATATATATATATACATATATATATATATATATATATATAATACGTGATGTACATACACTTATATTTGTTCGTTTAAATACATTACCCGACGTAATTAATAATGCCGAGAATTTGTTAATTATTGATTATAACAATAGCTTCCACTAAAAAATATTTAGGTAGAAATTGGAGGGGCGGAGGAGGTGTGTGGCAAATCAAGAACTAGATTCCTTAAAATTTCTTATTTTGAGTGTAATTATTTATTTGCCAAAAATATATTGTGTTAGTCATTATATTTTCAGAGATTTAATCAAAGACATGTCCACCACCACTATTTTAGACTAATGTAACTAAAGAGAGTTTTTAAAAGCCGATGCAAAGTTTGTAGCAAGTTATAAGATTATTCTAGATATCATAGTTTTTCTCAAAATAACACCATTTTTTATATTCACGTTTTTCTATAGTCACAGACGATTTTTTCAGAAATTTGAGAAATATAATATTTTGTACAATCCAAGTTATTCAATGTACCTTAGAAGCAGGATACAACTGAATCCGGATACCAGGAAATCGCACTCTATAACTGTTTTTAAAGGCTGTCTGAAAAAATCCTTTCTCCCATAATTTATTTTTCTTGTACCTTCTTAATTCCAGTCTATTCCTCTTTCTTTCAATATGTCAATTAGAAGTTCGTACTGAATAATTTTATTGGTCAACGTATATTTGTACTTAGTTTTGTTTTTTCTTGTTCGTTTCTGTTTTTTTTATATTTTATTAATATTTCGATTTATAAAGGTTGTAAGAGACTAGGTTTATTAATATCTTTTACAGCCCTCCACCTCACTAAATACTCATAATTAAGTTTTGTGACTGACTGGAAGAGATTTCTCACGTAACAGTAAATCTGCCAAATATATGTAAATGTATAATTATGCGTTTTACTATATTGTATCTCAGCGAGATCAAGTCGAAGCACAGTACTAAAATATAATTAATGTGTGTAATGTTACAAAAGGCAAATAGGCAATACATCACATTATTACCATTTTACATTTCTTTACAGAATTTTTTTTGAAATGAATTAATAATTGATATTAGTAGTAAAAATATGTACGGCTATAGAAAGTAACATATATAAGTTTGAAAAAAAGTTCCCGTTTCAATTTTTGACAAATTATGTTGCATTTTTTATTTTAGTTGTTGGATTTCCATTATAAAATTATTCATATAAAATACATACAGCCTAATTGCTCTAATTAGTAATAGTATAAATCCACGACTAATTCAGTTACATTCAGACAGTATAAATGTTTTCTCCATAATAAACCTATTTTTATTGTACTGGAAATGTAATAGAAAACTCTCGTTATCGAAGTTCAAGCTTATTCACAGAAAGGATCAAAGAAAAAACGTAAAAAATAAACAAATAAATAACAGCTGATTAAAGTTAAAAATGAGGGAAAGTGCTTTGATAAAGTGCGATAATATCGTTATAAAACGTGAGAAATTATGCACTTGAATATACCACCCATACCAAGTATTTGAAGATATTATTCAATTATTAAGGAGAAATGTTAAAAGATAATGAGAATTAGTATGCCGATTAGGTTAGGCTAAATAAATGAGTACTAACTAATTATTAAACCCATTAAAATAAGTTGCAATGATACATAATGAACTAACTGACAACAGTCGGCCTGACAACAATCGAGAAAGATCAATTACATGACATTTATTATTTTGACGCTTCGACAACCAACTGTCGTGAGTCGTATGCCCATAAAAATCGATTCTAAAACAAATCGGAGCTGCCTAGCCGACTGTCGCCGATCGAAACATTACATATATATATATATATATATATATATATATATATATATATATATGCATATATACACATATATATGTGTGAGTGTTATTGTTTCATTACTATTACATTTTATGGCCATTGTACTCGCATATATGTAAATCGTAAAGTCTAGAACCAGTTTCTCTTTCACATTTAGAGCATATGTTATGTATAAATCGCACCATCAGAATGAACCAAATCTGTCACATAAAATAGTATCTGCAGATTATAAAATAATGATAAACATGTCTTTGTCTCTTACTCTGAATACCTCCCATGACGACTATTTAAAAGCGGTATGACTTTTTAATTAAATTATTTCCGTTTTTAATGTTCTATCAAGACAACAAAGCTACGCGCGCGTACGTATCTGTGTGCGTATCTAGTTCAATATTACCCAACATACAATTAAATATAATAGAAAAGAAGGGTTCGTAGACAGAAAGCGTAAAATACTAAAAATAATAAAATATAAATCCAATTTAAAGCATCATCACTGTTATTAATAATTGTTGGTTACAATAACTCCATACGAATATTTGTATTTTACACACGAAAACTGTAGAAGAAAATATTTAAAAATTATTTTACGATGAAACCGTTCAAGGCAATAACTCTCTTGTGAGGAAAAACGTGAAAAATTTTCACTCAATTGGCGAGCACGTGACTGGGTCGCTACGAACTCTGTGACCATTATTGACGTCTGCTTGTACCAAATATCCTTTCATAAAAAGGATTTGGAGAAACGTATCACTAGCCGTGTAGCGCAAATCAATTTTATTATTTAATCGGTGAACCGATAATTACTTCACGAAGTTTAAAACTCTTTAAAGAATATGTTTTTTATGGAGATAATATTAAGTTATCTGTTAATTATAACTGATAATAAAATATATGATACCTCGTTTTGCACGGCACTTTGATGAAAATTGAAACCTATATTTTACCATCCAGAAGGATTCCGTGCCAGAAAAATGAAAGAGCCTCGGTAGCCTCGCAGTTTTAGACCTATATGTATTTATATGTAGTTCTTAATTAACATAGAGAAAAACATGGAAAAAAAAATTTGTTGTAAGTCTCTACATTTCAAATAAATGTCGATCCGAATGTTAAAAAAATCATAATTCTTGATGTTTTTTTTCGTATTCTTCGCCCATAAATGTACATAATGATTTCATAAAACCATTATGATGAATCTTACAGTTTATTTAATGAAATTGCACATTTGAAAAGACACAAAAAAGGAATAACATTTCTGAAGATTTTGCAATTTGTACCTCGGTTATATCAATTTAGATGTGGTTCTACTACTATAATTTAATTACTTAAAAATATTTATAAGAAAAATAGTTTAGTACTATTACCAAGCCACTACTTGATTCGCCCCAAAGTATCTCCAGGACCCGTAATGATATACTTAAGTCGTCTTAGAGCCACTCCAGTGTTTCGTAATAATATTGTTCTACCATATTAAAATATCTAGATGAATTAATAGGAAGAAACGTTTCAGTGGTTGTGGATATAGTAATCCTCGGGCTCAAATGGCTGGTTTATGTGCAATAATCTAAGTACAAAAGCTGTAGAGATGTGCTCTACTGCTAACCCGAAGGCACCGGCCCAGTGGGACGAGACGAACACATATCGATAGGTAGATATCGGTTTATGAAAGTGGGTATACGAAATTGGAGAAGTTTAGTATCGAGGGACGTCAGAAGAGGGAAAGTGGTCGACGAAATATGAACTCTTCTTGTGCTGTAGCACTGGATAAATAAGTGCGAGGAATGAATACATATTAGATAAAATTATTTAATTATGGAGGTAAAAAATTATAGGAGGAATATGTTTATGTTAGGAAATATATTAACCTTGTATTTAATTTATTAAATTATTATTGCATATTGTCAAGTTATTATGAAGGATTAGATTCAAATATTCGATGTAAATTTCTTGCGTACTCAAATTATTCCATGTACGAATACAGTCGAATTATTGCCAATGATTTTCTTTTAATTTTTTTAAAATACTATCTGCAGAAACGCAAAACATAAAAAATGTTCTACGCAGTAAACAAAAAAAATCGCGTGCAACTCCGTACATGTGACAGAAGTGAAACTTCCTTAGGGATTTAAGCCTTGACAAAAGTAAGTATAAAGTGTTAATATGGCACTGATAGGGCAAAAGAACATACAGAGTGTAAGTCCATCGATTGTGCTAAATTCTGTTGTCAATTAAAAAAAATAACTGCAACGTAAGTACCAAAACACTTTTAAATGCCGCTCGCGTCGTAAAACATACTTACGACTATATATGCGGGTTCATTACAGATTTTTAAATAAATTAAATACAATGTATATCTAATATGTTGTAATTGTGGTAATGGATGAAGAACATACAGGATTAGTAATAAATCAAACACAAATATGTAAATAAATCGGCGAAATTTTGATAGTTTTCTTTTGACACATGTAACGTAAATAACACAACGTATGGGTGGTGCCTCAGCTATTCATACATAGCATCTGCGGCGTACATCTACAATGACCGCATGTGCGACATTATTTTGTTCAATCGCTTTGTATCGTATATAACCCATTATATAGCTCTCTTTCTCTTTCTCTTTACGTCATATCTTTTTTATCTCTATGTAACGAAATGTGCCTGAACGTGACACGACCTTAAAATTTAACTCTCAATTTTCGTCTACTTATCTGTTATCGAATCGCCGCCTAAGACGTTTCACTTCAAAAAATTTAAAGGTAATTTCACATGATAGAAAACGAAAACCAAAAAACTAACAAAAAAGATAACTAATTTCATATATACATTGATATATTGACTTCCATGTCTAGAAGATCTGGCAGATAGTAGCGCTTCGGGTGGCGTCGCGTCCTTAAATACTGGCAGACAATTTTTTGTGAGTCTTGTCTGAGGCCTTATCCGCTATCCCCGATAAGCGTTTAACGCATTTTAACATTACTGTTTTGTGGTCCCTGGGTGTAAATAAATATAACTATCGTGATTTTTCAATAAAAATCATACAAAATATACAGGTCCAAATAAAAAGACAATATAATTGTTTGTATACTTCGGTGTGGTTCCGAGTGAAATCTCGTTATAATCGGTCATACCCCAGAACATAACGATTAAAGTTTTACTATATGATTTTACCTGCCGTCTCGTTCCGGCGATAAAATTGTCATTCGTGATGCGATCATAAAGCTCGAGTTCTATATCACTACATAGGATGTGCGAAAAAATACCTCCGTTTTATATGCAGGCATTATAAAAATATATATACTTATCACTTTTCAGTTTATCTATTAGTTATCTGCAAGTAAAATGGCTGTGACAGGTGGAGGCACGTGGTATAAATATAAGGTTTCTTAATTGGGCTACGGAATCTTAAAAATAACGTATAAACCAAGGACTATATGATAAACAACAAAACTATTCTACGTGAAATATAATGCAATGTAAAAAATCCTTTGGAAAGAACACAATGTTAAATTATTTTAAATCCTTTGGAAAGAACACAATGTTAAATATTATATACCGACTTATCTAATAAAGCCAGTCATTGCGATATTAACTATGACAAAGTTTAGAAAAACTAGTAACGTAGATTAAATAAATCAACTTTAATATACGTAACATACCCAAATTGAGAACAATCATAAAAGTTATTAAATAAACTGAAACTAAAAATAACAAAGAATTGTCATTAATAATGTTGGACGTTCTTTTTAACATTTCTCAGTTTGTTTATAAGTGTTTCACATATTGTGTAATTTCACATAGAACAAGAAAGGTTAGAAAAAAAGCAAAACTTTAAAAACACCTAAAAAGTCCGCGTAACATGGATAATGAATTAAAATATAGCCCATTATAAATTTCTATAGTTTTGTGCAATTTGCATCCTACTAACCATTGTAAATTCCGAATGTAGTGAAATATCATTTGGTGGAATTAATTTGTTCACAATAAGTATAGAAAAAATTATTATTTTGTCATTTATATATTTTAATTTAATTTTTTTCACAGCTAGTTTTTTCATTACATATTATGAAAACCGTCAAATAAAAACACTCGCATTATTATTTATTAATGTATAAGAAAGTTTTTAGTTAAGATATAGCATTATTTAATGAAATACGTGCAATAAATTTAGGCCTAATTACAAACATATGTAACTTATATAGTTCTTACAATGACTTCAGACTTTGACATTTTTGCATATATGGCCAAATCCGCGGTTATTCATCTAATTTGATTAAGCACATTAAGCCGAAGAAGTCCATTACAAATTAATGCAAGTTTCAAACACCACATTAAGGGACCCTATTCTTGTAGACGTAGAATTGGGGTCGACGTTCAACCTCATATCGAGGAAGCGATAACAAAAGTTACGGGAAATTAATTACTGCTTCATACGATGAAACATTGCGGCTGAAACATGAAACTGAAATGAAGCTGGTTTTATATCAAATATGCGGATTGGAATAAAATCTTAACCTAATTTTGGGTTTCACCAATATAGTTTGTTCGGGCTACGATAGTTTGAAATTTTATGTATTACAGGTTCAGTATTAATATATGCACAGAACATAATTTCAACATTCACAAAAATGGGAGTAATATAGTTATGTACGTGTGCCAGTTTATCCTATAACAGTTTTCAATAGCTTCCTGCTCAACGTTGGATTGTAAAAGAGACAAATTTAGCTATTGAAACGTTATAACAACAAACAAGTATGTTTACAAGTCAATATAATCTATGAACTCAGCAAGATAAAAATATCAAATGCGGAGTATAAGCTAAGTGTAGATACCATTCCTCCCTTGCCATGGACCAAGTAATAAGTCCGTTATTTTGAAAAAACTTTTTTAGAAGTTTTGCAGATTCTTCTGCATACAAAGCAAACATATCAAATACATCAGAGTTTACCATTTAATTTTAAATGCGTTACCAAACCTTATTAAATGAGGATAGATGAGAGAGAAAAATCACAAGCGAAGAAAATCGTCATTCAAAATAAACCAGGATGAAATTAAATAACATGGAAATGATTCACTCAAACAAAAGCTGCTTAAACTTTTTCAGGTAGAGGAGATACTTGCTAACCATATAAAATCGAAATAAATATCGGTACCGAAATCAATCGTCGTTGCGTTGCACTTCCTTCATTTACACTAATTTACAGGAATACTTATTTTAAGCTTTAACGTAAACAATTATAAGATGCCGTTTTCAAAAAAATATTTCCTATATTGTAAGACAAATATTAAATTAATTTCCTGTAAATATCTCGAGAATGATATGTAACAGCCGCTCATCTCTCCGGGGCGTCTATTGATTCAAAAGGTTTTTTACAGAAACTCTGCTGATTATTCAGATTACTACACCAACTTTAGGTCATAAACTGATGCAAGTTTGGCTGTAATTAACTTTATTTTTTGACTTAGAATTAATTTTATTGTTTGTTCATTCACATCATTTTAGTTTCAAATTGAGGTAAGTGCGTTATTAAAGACGGACATGAATCAAATCTTAAATCTTCAAGATTGTCAAATTTTGTTTAAATAAATTCTTATGCATCTTTATAATTTTTTTTATTTAAAATAGATAAAACTAATTAAAATTTACACAGATTTCTCTTCTCTATTTACAGAAAAATCTTATATGGCATTTTTGAAATTCATTATAGAATCCTAAAACTCACAGAAACCCGTAAAGAAGATTATCGAATAGATATCTCTCACAAATAAAGACCATCGATGCAAAAACTACACCGCTGAAGATAATTGTCACTCGGGATTAAATGTAGACCGAAATGTGTTAGGCAGAAATTGTTCACTCGAACGGAAACTGTTCGTTTGCTATAAATCTAGTGAAGCGGAAAAGGTACTCGTTACCGTACAAAAGGAAATATACTAATGGTGATTTCTTCAAAAATATTCAACCGAAGGATATCATGAATATATTTAATTTCATATTGATATCTTTTTTTCTTGACAAGTTGTATTAAATCGACATAATAATGGACGGAAATTCGTCTGTACTCTGAGCACAAAAAATATTTGTAGTAGTCAATATTTTTATCTGTGGGCAATGTATTCATTGGCACACTATTACATATTGAATATACCGTTAAAAACTACAGCCACGTGACGTCCTTTAATATCAAAATACTTTTATTTATATCGTTTAAACAAGGATTTCAACATCGTTACGATGATTATGTTTCAATGAAACCGGTGACATTTTCAATTGATGTGGACAGAAGATTCACTCGTTTCTGATACCGGGAATTAATTATACATTCGAGAAATAATGAAGATAAATCGGAAGATTTCTATAAATTCCGTTTAAAAATTTCACAGTTTTTGCGAAATTGAAAAAGAAGTATGTATTTAAATACATCTCTACAAGCATGCCTAGCTTTGGTTTAGTAAGTGCTAATAAACATTACATTTTAAGTTCTAATAATAAACTAAGGTTTATTTTACATTTATATATTATATATAACCTTTGTGCTATTTTTTAATTTACATACATGTTCATGCAAACTCTTTTAAACTTTTCTTTTAAAGAAACTCAATTCCAATCCAGATTGGCTTTTTGAGTAATATCCATTGTAGATTCAAATTTTAACAACATTATGTCATGAATGGCGATAATGCAATCATAATTCGGATTACGGAATTATGGAACCAATATCCACGACGGCACAACTCAATAATCAGTATAAAAAATATTGTTTTATTTCGGATATATCAATTGATTTTGCTCTTAATCTCTTAACTAGGCAAATCTTCAAGAAATGTTATTTTTAAAGAAACCGACATCTTAAAAATATTCATATTTTTTTTTCAAATATTTCTAGTACGAATCGACGAGAAGCTTTCTATTGCCGACATAGTGTATCCGTAGATGAAAGGAATACATATAAAAACAATCCAACGTGAAACGCAGATTATTTTTCGAAGCTTTTATGTAACTTGCAATGTTTGTATGTTTGTTCAAATATTGCACTTGAATTTTAAAGCAATTATCCTCAACCGATTGAGCTGAAATTTTGCATAAGCATCTAGTTTGGATAACAATACATGTTTAGCTAGTGACATTATTCTAAATACAATATGGCGGATCCCGTAAGATGGCGCACTAGTTATGTTTTATGTACTCCCATGATATGGGCATCGAACGAAAGGATTCGAAAAATAAGATGGTGTCACTCTAAATGTAATACGGCGGACGCCCAAAGATGGTGAACTATGTTTTTTTGCATCCCAATGATGTGGATATCGAATGAAAAGGTTCAAGGGAAACAATTCAAAATGACGGAAAATAAGAAGTTTATTTGTTCGGGTCAAATCTTGCAACTGACTTTTAAAGCATTTATCCTCAAACGATTGAGCTCAAATTTTGCACACACGTTTAGTTTGGATGAAAATACGTGGCTAACTAAAAGATGTCATTCTAAATCCAATAAGGCTAACCGCTGGTGATGGCGGACTAGTTATTTTTATGCACTCACATGATATGGATATCAAATGAAAGAATTTACTGAGAAGCATACGAGAAAAATAAAATGACGTCATTCTAAATCTAACATGTCCCAAAGATGGTGGAATATTTTTTTTATTCACCCCCGTGATATGGATATCAAATGAAAGGGCTCAAGGGAGAAAAATTAAAAATGGCGGAAAACAAGATGACCGCCATATCAATTTTACAGATTATTTAGAAATAGGTCCAGTGATAAATAACAAATAAATTAATGGTAAAAAAACATTTTTAATCATCAATTTATTACATTACACAGTTTATAGAAAAAAATAACATGTCTTTTATAAAATATGTAAATCTCGCGACAAGTCTTTATATAATAAAAATTATGTAATATAATGAATTGATGTTTTTTTTTTTTTTGAATTAATGAATTGATTTTTTATGCAGTTTAAAGTTTATTTTCTTCTTTTTAGAGCATTTTAATAAATGTTTCTTTATAATTGATTATTTCTCCAATGAAACAAGAAGAATGATTATAACCATTCCTGTTTATATTCATTGCTGGTTGCCGATCGACCCGGGTATGGATTTACTTTCGACACGATTGACATGCATTAATGAGCTTGTCTACCATAACGAAAAGCATTAATGAACACTCTTACCGCGGAATATGTTATATGAAAACGTACTTTTTTTTGAGTTTTCGTACGAGCTATTGCAGTTAAATTACAAAAATGCAGTTAGACAGTTACGGAAATCTGATAGAAATGTGAAACTTAGGTGAGTGTAAGTTTATTAGTGGATCGTGCGTACTAGTTTTACGTATCATAAAATGATAAGAAAATGTAAAAATAGTTAATTTCTTTATATCCACGATTTATTTGATTAATATTGAATTATGGTCCTAATTTGAGACATTAAATGTGGCAATGAGGTAAAAGAAATATTTTATACCTTCCAGAAAAACATATTTTATAGGATTTGGCATAAAATAAAACAATTACTATTATTGCTACCCCAAATTTGGTAAAACTTTTGAAAGGTGTGGTAGTATTATTGTCTATGAAGTTATTTATATGGTAATGCGGCATTACCTTATTATATTTATAATTAAATACCCTAAATGGCTAATAACATTATAATTACTTCATAATACCGAGAGATATATTTTCATGATGAAAAGTTTTATATCTCAATCTCAATCTGATTATTTTTTTTTAAATATACCAATTTTTTTAAGTAGTCAGTTTTAACCCTGAAATAAGTAAGAAGGATATTTAATCACCAACTAATTATAAAAAGGTTTTTTTTTCTATAATCTTATTCACAGATTTACCTGCGCATTTGTCAGGCTCTGCTCACCAAATATTATTTGAACTATGAAAATATTATGTGGATCGAATTTATTCGTCAGCACCCTGCTCTCTTTTAACATAAATTACTCAAATATAGACTAAAATACTTTCACAAAAATTATCTACATGTTATCGAAAACCGAATTAAAAGTAAATTAGCAGTTTTCCAACTAAAAACGGACAGATGTATATATTTTATATAGATAGCGATTTTGGTACGTATGTACAATGCACATTTTATCCACGGAAGGAAAACTGATTTCATGAAACATATCGTTCGAAAATGTATTGAAAAAAAATATTAACAATTATGTCCAATAAAATATTATTTTTAACAGGTATGATATTATGTTATTATTTAATAATATGCATTATAACAGTTAAGTAAAAAAAACAGTTATTTTCACTTCTATGAATTTGTAAATATAACATCCAAGGCCTTTGTAAACACAAAAAATGTTTAGGTAACACTGTGCGTTGTTATTGGCAACTCCACAAATCGCTCCATGCTATCTCTTTCGACTCAACGCCGATGCCCAATACGTCTCTTTTTCTATTTAAGGGTCGTGTAGCGACCCAATTATAATATCCCATGGCGAAATAATTCTAGGTTTTCGATATTTATCAATTTTGTGTATGCAAATTATTAAGAAGCCATGGCGTATCATACATTAAATTTTAGCTAATAAAATTTTAAAGAAGAATTGTTATAAATATCTAACTCATTTTTGACAAAATTATATCATTTCCAAGTTGGAATACATGCTCGCAACAAAAATTTCTTCATTTCTAAGTACAAATATTTTTTTCGTCCAACATGTGTGTCCATCTTTATAACGACCAAGAGTCAAGTGTCTATGTTAGTAAGCTGCTGCAAGTCGGAGCGGGTCGCCTAGAAATCGACAGAAAGGAAAAATACCTTTCCTAGTAAATTTTGCCATCCAATGGAGGCAGAAAATGAGCTTATTGAGCAATTTGGAAAGTAATATAATTAATGAAGAGTGGTTTTGTGAGAGGGCGGCACTGCCTCGCGAGGCTGCCATTTCCTCTGAAGTTGGTATTTTCAATTCTCATTAATAAGTTCCAAGGTCAAATGTTGAAAGTAGCAGGCATTCATTTAGGTGGGGGGGAGGGGGCTGTGTTTTTTGCATGGTCAGCTGTATGTTGATTGCTCATGAGTATAAAGTGCTCAAAGCTTGCACGTGTTAGCGGAACATAAGAAATCATGCAACGTAGTCCACGGATATATTTTATAATAATTTTCCCTTTTGTTTTTAAAAAGCTTCAGATTTTCAAAGTTCTATAATTATATCCTTTTTTTAAATTATTGACATTAAGATGAAACCTAGCACTATTTTTCAAGTACATACCTTAAATTCATAAACATGGACGTGAATACATTAATATAATAGAACTTGTATACCCTTTATGTAACTTTTATTTGTGTTGTTTGTAGTACATACAGGTATAATGAAAGTATTTTGCGTTAAATCAGTAGAATAAAACATTCTACTTCCTTAGTTAACAAGTTATGGTAACAGTTAAGCAAAAACTACTGCATGGATTTGAATAGCACACAGGTAGTCCCATGATCTGGATTAGTTCAAAAGGTGCTTTTTGTCCCGGAGCATGCGAAAAAAGTCGCAGGGGGAAGCTAGGTAAAAATAAAACTATCCGACAAAATTCGATTAGGAAACTACGAGCAGAGTACTAACTTTCATTTTAATATTCATTCAGTTTAGGATATATTAATTTACATATTTTTGCTTAAATAAACCAGAATTTATTAAAAGAAAATTTATGTGGGAAAGTTTTAATTTTTATTACAAAAGCTGGAAGAGTTTGGTCAAATAAAATAAATAAATGAAGAAATACTCTGAAGAAGTATAACAAAGAACACTTAGTGCATACCGTTGAGTCAAAAATTTGTTTACTTTTTAAATATAATACTTCTCTTATATGTCTCGTACAGAAAGGATCTGGCATGATAAGAAATGGCATCCGAGAGACATTTTCGAGATATTGTTTGTGTTTTCATTAAAAAATTTCTATGGGAAGGTACTGCACACAGCTTTCGGCTTTTATTGTGAACCTTTAATAAAATATCGTTACTGAAATATTTTGTACCAGTATTCATTACATTTTTAATACGATTCTCTTTGTGATATACAAATTATAAAAAATAGCAAATAAAATAATGTTATTGTTGTCAAATAGAGTAGTGGCATTATTGGTATATTTGTCCAAAGTGATATTTTATTACTCTAAAAAACCATAGAAATAATGTGATCTGAATCATTCTTAATTACAAATTGTTTTCGGTTACAATAATTACTTTAGTTTCATTAATTTATTATGAAAAAGTCATATCTATATTTTAATATATTTACAGACCAATGGGTATGACCTGAAAATATACGGCACGGAAATAAAAAACTACAAAACTGATTCAAGAAATGATTACAAATTTAATTTATATTAAAACTATAGTATTCTCAATATAAAATTCTTTTAAAAGCTCAAAAAAAACTTATGTTAGGGCTGTTGTAATGATGATGTCTCTTCAGAATTTACGTAGAAATTTGTAACAGAATCTCCGTTACCCTTGTTATTCAGTCATATTCGTACAGAATAATTGACAATCCGATGTGCATAACCACAAGAGCAAATAATATATTAATAAAATAGTTTTTATATACATTATAAAAAATATAGCGTTCTATAGTATATTCCTGAGCTTTCGAAAACTGTGAATAGTATGTTCTTGAATGTTGAAAAGTTATGAGCAGCATATAACAGCAAGAGCAATATTTAACTTAAAATTTATTTCTGTTGACGTGGGATTTGATGAAATAGCGGCATTCATTGCAATTATTAGTTTCCCTTATATATACATTCCTTTTTCAAATAAACTCAAACATACCGGATAAGTATACCGGATGCTACGCTATGATAATTATAACAGAATCTATAAATTTCCTTCCTTTTTGTTATTTTTGTTCCCATATTTATGGGAAAAATAATATTAAGACAATTTTTAAGCGAAATCGCTTCATATTTCTTTTGATATTTTATTTTCTAATTATTTATCAAATTATAACTTGAATAATTTGAAAAACTTTGAAGGTTTTCGAAAAATCTCAAATATATCAAGTTTTTTACTCGATGTTTCTTATCCATCTGAATATGTAGATTGATATTTAATTAATTAATTAATTAATTTATTATACAATACACGGTTTTATTTTAAAATTAGTTTTTATGCTGAAAAGATGATATAATTTGGAATTTTGTAAAATATTTTTATGAAATTTTAAATTATACAAGAAAACCATTATTTTTGTTTTCTTAGTTTTATTTTTTCTCTTAATCAGTGAACTGATTTAAAAAATAAATATACCTCTGGTACAAGCGGCATCGTAACATGCCTGCGTATTCATTGAAACGTTAATATTCATGATCGTAAAGTCATTTGGGCGCATATTCATTTTACATATCCTGTTTTTATTTTATTTACATAACTAAATATTAAACGTACATTTTTCTATTATGTATTCAAGTTGTATTTTTATGTATTAAACGAGTCAAGTATAATTTTCACTAGGCCAACCAAAATGAAAACGTGAGAAAAATGTATTTCTTGGCATATGTATATATGAAAGTAAAGAAATCACACCCTGACCGGGTGTGATTTCCTAAGAATTTTGCTTGTACAATATTTTATTTTGTAAATATCTTATTTATTATTTTTCACAGAAAATCGCTTGCTGAGGGTCATGATTTAATTTTTTTAAATATTTATCTGGTATCTTTGATTATACTGTTTAAGATTAGAAATAATTTTAAAATAGTGTATTTTCCCCCCACTGAAATATATTAACATTTATCAAAATATTCTGGGTCATCTCTAATACTATTTTGAATTTAATATTTTTCTGATCAAAACAGACATCGTTTTTACTTTTGATCGTAATTTATTTATATAAAAAATAAAAGAAGTTTTACGATTAAATCTTCATCAAGGTTTTATTTATTTCCACATACACTAATAAATAGTCACAAGTTTATAGTTCTCAAAACGTTTACAGGAAAGAGATGTAAAAGAATGACCTTAAATTAATTTAAAACAATATAATACCGTCTTGAAAAGCTATGACGAATATTTTTTATGGTACATTAAATAAGGGTATATAAACGTCTAAACAATTTTCCACAATAAATACTTATTCTTCATAATCGATGCGCAGACAGATAACAGAGCCACTGGTTTAATTTTTTTTTCTTAAAATACGACCAGTTATGCAGAGATATCATACATGGAATATATTTTGTAAACTCTATTATTGCATTTAAATGAATATTTTACATTAAAATACAGTAAAGTACTTGTATATTGATAATGGAAATAAATATCAAACCAGATGCCAGAAACGTAACATAAATCGACACGAAGATGTAAAATTTTATTTAAATATTTGTTTCAATCAACGTGGCTCATATGTACAAATATATAGCATCACGCAAGAAAACACACACAGTCGATGTTCGAGCATTAAAATTACCACACAGACAGAGTTGTGTTTGATACTACAGAACTCTTTTAAAACCAAAAAATGCACGCTGAAATCCTTATTAAATTTCTTGATCTGGCGAATTTATAGCCATTGCATCATAATTATTGTTTCGTAAATAAACGGAACTATAAAAAATAAGAAATATAATATAATATCTGTTGAATTTTCATGTTCAAATATCCAACCCATTGGCAAGTACGCTACAAAAAGGTTCTTATTCTAACTGTGATGCTGAAGCGGAATATAAATTTCCTACAGGAAGCACTTACAGATCGGCAATTAGTCCTTGAAAAGCCAAAAAGATACGAAGGTTTGAAAATTATTCTTGTGCGTACGCGAGTACGCGTGAGCGCGCGTTTGTGCGTGCGTGCGTTCCGTACATACGTTTAATGTTGACGTCATTTATTTTTGTATGTCATTTTCAGCATAAATATTCCATTTATTAAATTTTTCAAAAAATTATGTCCTTTTTTTGCATAGTACAGGTAAATTGATGCCACTCTCATTTTTAATACACCCAATACTTTCCCGGAATGCGGTATTTACCCGCAATGGCTTGATGTGTCTTTGCAGCTGTAGATATATATATATATATATATATATATATATATATAAATATATACACACACACACACACACATATATATATATATATATATATATATATATATATATATTCTAATTGCTTGTGACTATTATACACCAAATAAATATGCTACTTAAAAAATATATCAGCATATTATAAGACATAACAAATGCAATAAAAGAAAATAATCGTGGTTGTCGTATATGTCTTCTTCTAAATGTGTCAACAAAATTTATCCCAATAAATCGTCCATATTTCAAATAATTTCATTTAAAATTCATTTTGTAAATATTAATTACTTTTTAGGGTACCAACTTATGTAATTAAATGGACTCTGTCATTAAAAATGCACTATCTACCGCAGTTTTCCAATGTTATTAAAAAAATCATACCGACCCTGACTGTAGTTGTGCATGCTTCCTTTTATATTATCTCTTACTCACGCCTCGCTATTTTTTGTTCTGAAATATAAAATTATGCCCATTTCTATTAATTACTTATGATTATAGTTTCTAATTTTATCATTAATTGAAACTCCTTGCCCTCATAAGAGACAGACGTTCATCATATAAACATATATGTCACGTTAATAGTGAAACAAATAAATGAATCCAATAAATAGGACCGCATTTATCCATATGGTCGATTAAGTGCTTGCACTCATCGGTATTACCAATGTCAATATTATATATTATGATTTATATAAATAAATATCCTTTAAAAGAAGTACGGAATCTTGGATGTGCTCGTCAGAATCGCAGTAGGTCTATTTTATTATAAAAATGAACAGTAAATAGAAAATAAATTGCTTTCTTATTGTTGGTTCTTTGCATGTCCGTCGGACAATTTATTTCCAATTTGTTCCCTGTCTTTTAGTTTCTGTCAGTTTATTTGTCCATAACTTCTTTTCAAGTTAAGACAGATCGAAATAAAATGTAACAGGGTATTCTATATTTATTACACCAACTACTAAAGAACTATAAAAAAGCTAAAATTTATTTTTTCATAGATAAGTGAATTTACATGGTCGAATGAGTGTCATAGAAAAGTTCACACAAAAATATCCTACAGATTGTTTTGATACGATGTGTCTCCTTCGCAAGATTTGAGTCTCTAAACTTGTGTCACCGCTCTCTTACTTTTTTACGTATGCACTTGAAAAACAATATATGGCTTATGGTATTTTCATTTTTGAAATCTAAGGAAACATTCAGTGGGGCCGCCGTGATATCTGGAGTTGAGCATAGATGACGCGGCACACTGCGAGGTCCTGGACTCAATTTTGCGCCACTTGTCGAGCGGGGTCACTGGGCCCATCACTGTACCCGTCATTGAACCCCAGACCAGTAACGTGTAGTAGAGCCACTGGTGCAAAAAGCTGCGTACGGTGATCGGCCAGTATCCTATCAATCATAGCAAATATAGGCATTACCTTCAATGGTACTTGCTTTGGCAGAAGGCTATGTTCAGCAGTGGACGGAGACAGGTCTTCGATGATGATGATGAACAAAATAGTTATATGTTCTAGTTATAATTTTCTGATAAATATCCCGCATACAATTAATCAAGTGTTTATGAAACAAAATTTTGTCTGTCCTACGTGCCTCGTGCCTTTTAATATACGAAGCAAAATTTACTTTAGCACACAAAATATCTTCTCGGTCTATTGAGTATTTTTCCAGAAAAATTTTGTTGTATCACATATACATAAAACAGTTTATGTAAAGAGGTCAATAACTATATGTATATTAACAATTATTACCGATAATAAGATATGTAGAATTAGTATATTACCTGGTCCTTACTTTCAAATACCCTTGCTTTTGTATAAATGTATTACCGATAATAACTTCCATTTAATTTTATTACATACACCGTAAAGTTTGCATTGTATAACCTCACATAATAACAACAATTTAATTTATTACCCTCCCTAAAATACTGATATATTGTATAAATCTCGGTAATGTAATAAAACCTACACTGCGCCCCTGCAATAAACTCACTAACATAAACAATGGAAAAATCCGCACAAACCAGGCTTCTGCTATTGTGTTTGAAACATATAAATACTGTTGGTTGTTCCTAAGAGTTAATCTTTGCTAATATCCCACCCGAAGATGTTGTAATACAACGAAACCTAGGTCGTGGTAAAGAAATTAAAGAAAGTAGAAATAATACTACATCACGTAGTTTCATTTAATTGTGAATAATGAATTTCTACAAAATTAACGCCAAATATATTCAATATATGTATATTAACAAGATTTTTTCTGGTTTCCGCAATTATGATTGCTTTTCGGATGAAAATATTAGGGTGGAATGATATGGATAAGTCCCTTAAAAGCTAATAAATGAATCTTCATGTTTAATCATCGGTATACTTTTGATTATTTATAACGACAGCATCAAAATAGTTACAGTGCAAAGCACCGACAAAAATAATCTTACATATTATCAGTTGAATGACTGTGTGTGGCCAATTATATCCGCAAAACTTCGGAATGAGAAGATTATTGAGAGAATTGAATTCATTGTAATGTAGAGATTTTAAATAATACGTACTTACCGTCAATTTATTATTGAAAATACTATTTATTATATTTACTAATTTATCGTAATATTATTAAGCTTGTGTCATACCTAGCGTTATTTAAAACAATTCAAGTATAAAATATAAATTTAATTGATATTTATTATGTTATTGAATCGCAAGAGACAAGAAAAATAAATGAAAATGTGTCGCAACGCCATGCCATTCTAAATATATCACGCGCTGTATCACGAGCCTTATAATTAGCAGCGTTCGTCATTTTATCTATAATTTTTGCTGCTTTTCATCATAATAAAGAGGAGCCTTATGTTGATAGGTTTGAACGCTTTTGAAATTTTATTTGAATATTTAATGCACTTAATATGTAATTATACGATTTTATGTAGTCAAACTCTTTTTAACAAAATTATTTTTGAGATGGGCTTATAGATTACATAAAATGGTAAAAAGTAACTCATTTTCATTATTTATATATATATTATATTACACTTTATTGTCCTTCATAAAAAAATTAATTAAAATATTTACCTGTTATTACGATAATTATGTATTCTATACATTTTTATCTTAGTTAACTTAGAACTATGCACATTATTTCGATGCTTTACAAAATGTAAAGCAATTGAAATCCGAGTTGTGGAACATAATGGTCAATATGTTAATTTTATACGGAACTTTCAGCAATAACCATACATTTTGTCCAAATTACCCTAAGTTTTTTAAATTTCATGAAATATTTTCAAAAAAAGATAGTCAATAAATAGAAAAATAAAATCACTGCATATTTTTATAATACTCTCCAATGAATTCTCAGTAAAATTTGTATTTTTGGAAGTCCCTGTTCAATAAAATGTAAAGTTATATATGCAAATAAGTTGTATAGCGTGCCAAATAAATAAAAGAATATTCATAAAAATAATAAAAAAGTGATGACATGTGTAATAATCGTGGTGTGTTCGATTGAACACAGGGTATATGATCTTTGATGGCGCACAACGTGAGTCCATATTCTGTCATCGTGTGGTTTATTTAATAGTATATTTGTGTTCATGATTTTGCGGGAAGTCAGTGTCCCCCAAGTCATATCAAAGCTTTAGAGGCATATATTTATCTGATTTGGTCACAAATACACTATCATATCGGTTCTTTGCGGCTCGTCATCGCAAAGAACTGATATGATTTTTTTCGATATTTTCGCATAGCTCACAATATTTTGGTGGGGAAAACTAGAGAAAATAATTTAAAATCAAAAGTTTTATCAAGATATTTTATCTTTACTTATGTTATTGAGAATATTACCCTGAATAATTCCTGTGAAAATATTTTGTGTAACTTTTATATGGAAAATATTATTTTAGATATACTCGTAAATGCACTGTAGGATTAATTTAATTTAGATTGAAAATTTTAAATATACTAGCTAGCCTTGCATTCTATACATTTGAACTACAAAATACGAATTTCATTAACATATTTGATATGGAACTTTTAGCGTATTTACAATAGCCTTCAGTTAGTATTTGTTGTACGTGCTCAGTGGTATAGAATGGAAAATAATCGCTTTATTTAAAACATAAACGCAGAAACGACAAAGTTTTAGCATATGAAAGACGAAGACATTATAACAAGTATCACACATTAAAGCGTTCTCATAAGAATTGCACCTCATAGAAAGCGTCCTTATAGTATAATGCTGGTATAATAATTGCAACAACTGTTTTTTTGAAATCATAAAAATACCACGTTACGAATAAGATCGGAATTGAATTACTTAAGTACAATTGTGATGTAAGAGCTTTTAGGATCTTCTTAATGAATAGACGAGCATCAGTTATGTCGTCTGGCGAAAGAGACATTTTTTTGTTATATGAATACATACCAGGTCACACTTTTAATATTTCTTAGAAATATAGTTCACAACGATTATATGCCACAAACTAATATCAGTACATATTTTCCAGAGGATTTTGAAAGAGCCAGTTCGTTAAGAAAGCTTTATATTTCATATTGTAGCTACACTAAACCTATAATTACTTTACCTGCAATACTATCTGTACCGGTTTGCTTATTATTTATACAGAAATTGTTTCTAATACGTAATTTTTATTATAAACGTGAAGCTTATGCCCCAGTAAAATAATATCTGACACCAGAAATTAATAATGTTTGTTACAGGTTGTTTATTGATTTAATTATGTATTTTTACAATTGATAAGTGCAATCTTACTGCTACGAAACAAATTTCTTACAGCCGACCAGAACTCCTGACCATCCGCTCTCCGGGAATCTAACATGCGGTGATTTTGTTTTTCGGATTTATTGACTATGGTAACGCTATTAATAAATAAACGGTGTTCAGTTTCCAAAAAAATAATTTTCAAAATTCTTTTAAACATTTTCCTGAAATTTAAAAAACTTATGATAATTTGGACAAAATGTATGGTTATTGTTGAAAGTTCCGTACAAAATTAACATATTGAGCATTATATTCCACAATTCGGATTTAAATTGATTTACATTTTGTAAAGCATCGAAATAATCTGCATAGTTCTACCTTTACTAAGATAAAAATGTATAAAATACATAATTTTCGTAGTGAATATTTTAATTAATTTTTTTATGAAGGACAATAAAGTGTAATATAATATAAATAATGAAAATGAGTTACTTTTTACCATTTTATATAATCTATAAATCCATCTCAAAAATAATTGTGTTAAAAGGAGTTTGACTTGATAAATTCGTATAATATAAGTGTATTAAATATTCAAATAAAATTTCAAAAGCATTCAAATATATTCACATAAGGCTCCTTTTTATTATGATGAACAAGGAGCAAAAAATATTGATAAAATAATGAACGCTGGTAATTATAAAGCTCGTGATAGAACACGTGATATATTTAGAATGGCATAGCATTGCGACAAATTTTTGTTTATTTTTTTTGTCTGTTACGATTCAGTATCATAATAAATTTTGACATTTTATTTTGCCTAAAAATTTCACAATAATAATTTTATTTTAATACTTAAATTGTTTTAAATAACCCTGGGTATAACACAAATTTAAAAAAATTTACGTAACATTAATAAAATAAAAAATTGAAATTAATTTTACAATTTGAAATAAAGATGAACAGAATAGAATCTTAGACTCCTAATGGAATACGTGAGAAGTAATGACATATAAATAATGAACGAATGAAAATTATTAATAATGTAATCATTATTAGTAAAGTAAAAAGTAACAAAATGCACGAAATGAAATAAGCATCTAGTTTTTTGCAGAAATTCTATGTTCTGGGAAACATTTTTCATAGAATAAAAAAACATTCCCGTTATGTTTTATATTTTGAAATAACAAAAAATTTTCACATTTAAAACATAATTTAGTCTTTCTGAATTTTGCTTATAATACCTTTCCGCTAAGTTGTCGAAGAAGATAATTTATAGGTTTAGACAGCGGAGAAAGTAGCGGCATATATATAGCTACTGGAATATTGAAAATTTTCTCAGATAGAATAGAGACACACCTTTCATATGATGCACTCCAATATCTATTAATATTTCTGCAGGAAGAGGACAGATATCATTTAATGTGAAACATATCCAACCTAAAACTGGCGTAGAAAAAACAAAAAATCACTTCCAAGGAATTCTATGCTTACCGCTTAATGAACATAGACAATGAAACATACAGTCATATTGTCAATACTCGCCGTTTATTCCAACAATTCTAGATATGTGTGTCAAAATAGAAGCAAAATGGATGCTTTACATAAGAATGAATCAGAAGAAACTACGCACGAAAAAATACATCCACCTTCGAGACGCGATCGTGAATTACGAAAAGATTGACGTCATTGGGACCATGGTAATCTTACCCTCATCTCACATAGAAAGTTCAAGATACATACATGAATACACTCAAGATGCCATTACCTACGTAAAAAAATATGGGCGATCTGACTTCTTCATAACATTTAAATGCATCTCAAAATGGCCAGAAATCAAAGAATAACTAAGATACGGACAAGCCCCCATGAATCGACACGATATAATAGCCGGAGTTTTCCAACAAAAACAAATGAGATTTATTGAAGTCATCACAAAATATCAAATCTTTGAAAATGTTAAATACTGGATATATACAATCAAATGACAAAAACGAGGACTGCGTCACTCACACAATCTCACGTGGCTACGCGACAGAATTTATACCACGGAAATCGACAAAATCATCCAAGCTGAATTTTCCAATCTACAAGAAGATCCCGAGCTTTACGATATAGTGGTAAAAACATTATTCATGGACCATGCGGGCCATTTAACCCCAATTCGCCATGTACGATTGATGAAAAATATACAAAAAAATACCCGAAACCATACTTAGACGACATGCACACCGAAGATGATGGCTATCCCAAATACAGAAGACTATCACACAAAAAAGGTGGCTTCACAGCAAAAATACGAATACGAGGCAGATACGAATTGAAAATAGATAATCGATGGGTAGTACCATATAAACCACTACTTTCCAAAATTTTCCAAACACATATAAACGTAAAATACTGCAATTTAGTGAAATCCATCAAAATGTCTGTAAGTGTGTGAACAAAGGGAATAATGTGGCAGTATTTCAAATAGTCAAATTTATAGGCTTAGATAGTCGAGAAAGTCGCAGCATATATATAGCTGCTGGAATATTGACAACTTTCTCAGGTGAAATAGAAACACCCCGTTCATATGATGCACTCCAATATCCATTAATATTTCTGCACGAAGAGGACGGCAAAGATAGCGAACAACAAAACAGACACGACGAGATCCTGATGTATCCAATGTGAAGATACATCAACAGTAACGAAGCAGCGGGACGGATTTTCGGTTTTTCCATACACGAATATGAACCAACTGTGCAACATCTAGCAGAACATTTGGAAAACGGATGGAGAGTTTACTTCACAAAAGACATCGCCAGGAAAAATGAAAGCCAACCATCTAAGTACTATGTCGACATCCCTACCTATTATACATGGAACATAACAAGAAAAATCTTTCAACGACGAAAACAAGGAAGTCCAGTAGACGATCATCCAGGAATCATGAAAAAAACACACTAGGCCGAGTATGCACCGTACATCCGAACAACGCCGAATGATTTTATGTCCGGATGTTGGCTACACGAAATATGGGGACCAACAAGTTTCACAGATCTCAAAACTGTTGATGGTAACTTATGCCAGGCGTACAGAAAAACATTCTAATGCTAATGGAAAACGACAACCACAGGGAATTAACACTGCAAGAAGCCTCACTCACAGCCTCAGCTGAACAAATCAGAGACTTATTCACCATGGTACTAACAAAATGTAACCCATCGAATCTAAAACAGCAATGGGACTTATTCAAAGAGAGTATGAGTGATGACATACTTTACCAAAACCAACGAGTACATCCAGAACTGGCCATCAAATTCAACGATGACATCTTCAATGAAACATTCATTCACCTAGAAGATAAATATTAAGCAATAAAAAAACAGACCTTAGTACAAATGCCAGCATCAGGACAAGGTGTTTTCAATATGCTTAACTTCGAAATTACAAAGGAACATAGCTAAACGTCCACGAACTACTTCAATACCTAGCTCACAACAAACCACTCCTCAATGACAATAAAAAAAAAATTTGCAACGTTATCATTGACCGGATCAACAACACTGGCAGCATTATTTACTTGGACGCTTCAAGTGGCACCAGGGAAACGTTTCTAATAAATCTAATGCTGGCAGAAATACGTGCCAAACAACACATCGCACTTGCACTGACAACATCTGGCATTGCCGCCATACTTATGGACGGAGGACGAACTGCCCATTCCGCCCTACAACTACCGTTGAATATAGCCAAAGAACAATTCCCAGCATGTAAAATCTCAAGAACATTTGGACAGGGTGAACTTCTAAATCAATCGAAAAGTATCATATTGACACATAAAAATCACTTAAAGTCATGGACAAAACATTGCGAGGAAACTCTGAAGTAATGGGTGGAGCTCTACTTATTCTCTCAGGGGATTTTCGACAAATACTTCCAGTCATTCCCAAGTCAACACCAGCAGACCAAATAAAGACATGTTTAAAAAAATCACATCTCTGGTCACACAACAAATACTGCGACTAACAAAAAATATGATGGTTTAACTATCAAAAGATGAAACAACACATTTTACTTAAAAACTTTTATAAATAAGCGACGTCACATATCCTACCAACCAGACGACCGACTGCATTGAACTCAACAGTGATTTCTGCAATATAACCACTACTGAGAACGAACTCATCAACCAAATTTATACAAATATTGTTCACAACTATTCCAATCTGAAGTGGCTATTTCAGAGGGCAATTTTGGTAACTTATTGTCGACGATATCTACTTTTGTAAAATAATATTGTCGACGATATCTACTTTAATATTCAAAAGAAAATTCCCGGTGAAGAGAGAATATACAAATCGAAATCGACACGATGGTAAACGTTGAAGAAAAGGTCAATTTTCCTATAGAATTTTTAAACACTTTGTTTAAGTACCAGGAGTGCCATTACACTGCCTTCGACTGAAAATTGGATGCCGATCATACTACTTAGAAATCTAAACTCACCAAAACTATGTAATGGAACAGGGATGATCATCAACCACTGTTGAATAACATCATCGAAGCCGAGCTTATGACTGGAAAGAACAAAGGACACACATTATTCATCCCCAGAATACCACTAATCTGTACTGAACTGTCATTTTAATTTAAAAGACTTGTATTTTCCATCAAATTAGCCCATAGTTTTACAATTAACGAAACGCAAGGACACATTTTAAAGCATTGCGGAATTAACCTCATAGAATCCTGCTTTTCTCATGGTCAACTATACGGAGCTTGCTCTCAGGTAGGAAATTCCAAAAAAACGTACATATATACCCCAGACAACAAAATGAAAAATGTCCTTTTTAAACACGTATTGTAAATAGTTAGAATATGTTTTCAATAATTTTTTTTCTCTCTTTTGTTTTAAAGTTTATCCTTTTATTCCAACTACAACACAATCTCGTACCAACTCTCTGAGCGAAACTGAGTACCCCAGCTAGTTTTAAATAAAAATATCTGCTATGTTCAAGCTTGTAATTAAAAATTTAAATCATGACAGTTATGTTCTGTCACCTAGGGACAAATACTAGAGTCAATTGTTTCTACAGTATCATTTTCAAGAACGTCAATTAATATAAGTTTGATTGATAAAGACAAGTGTTGAAAGTGTTCCCTCTTAATTTACGTTTGTAATATACGTTTTTCGGTCAATGTAATCAAGATGAAAATATGTTACAATGATACTAAATAATATTATAAATCCTACAATGCTATTAAAAGTATTATCAAATCGTAATGATGTTTCAATACCACATCAGACCGATCTCACTGATTGCGTTAGACAAAAGTTAATTTACAGCGTCGAATTTTTTTTTATACGTAAATAAACACAGCCAAAGTTATTCACAGATATCTTTTTTTTTTAATTATGGTCGTTAACAAATAACGTATCTTGTACTATTAAGTCACACATAATTTAAGAAAGAGAACCACACTGCAGCCAGTGTGAATCTCCTACAAAACAATTTCACATATTTTTTTAAAATTAACATTGCTTAAGTTTGAAAATAAAATAAAACACGTATCATACTTTTTTTATTTCTTTTACAAAATATTTAGGTTTTTTCAAGAAGTCTCCATTATTTAATATTTAATTATGAAACTGAATTTGAAAAGAAAATAAAGAATTGTTAACATTCAATGTAACACACGTAGACATATTATCATTACCACATTTATCTAAAATTCGTCAATGGCACACATAAATGCTTTTGTAATGACTAACTTATTGACTGACATTAAGAGGAAGGCTGATTTAGTTTCTTTTAGGATGTGCGTAGTTCGAACATTGTTATCCGTTGCATCTCCGATCTTTAAGCTCAGTTAATTTTTAAACATACGTACGAATATATTTTATATATAATCTTTGCTTGTATGCTTAAACGGTAGTAGTTACAGCTAAAAAAATTTAAAGCTTTCAGTTATGGCCAGTTTTCGTGGGACAGCCTATGCGGTATTATTTTAGTAATAAATACATTACCTCTTTTTACATATTATTTACGTAGTTTAGTTTGTTCATAAGAAGTGCTTATCAAATGGATGGAAAATTTGATAGAAAATGAGTAGGAAGAATATTTTGATTTTTTTGTCGTTTTTAAAGCTTTGGGTAAATGGGACAGCAACCCACGCATGAAGATTTTTTTAAAGCCGTGATAAAGAATTCGACATTAAAAATAGAAACGAATATAATGGACAATTATCGATCCTTAGAGGTTCCAGTATTCCTTTAGATGTTATTAAGGAATGAAAGAAATGTTGTACGCTTAGCACGTACTATTGGTGCGATTTGGTTTCAGCGTTACAGATGATTTAGTATTGCATGTAAATGTATAATTATTCTTTAGTGACAACATTTTCTAACAAAATTCCTTTTGTGATTATCAAGAATTAATAGTGTAACTGATTTAGCTTTTATGATTATTTAGGGACGTAATTATTTTCTTTTTCTTTTGTTTTTTTAAGATTAATATTGCTATTAACCGCTTTCACAAAAAGAGGGTTCATCTTTTGTGTATATTATCTAAAATCTTTGCTATTTCCCAACCTCTCTGTATTATTTTTTATTTAAAATGGTGAACATCCAGTGTAGTTTCATGGTGAATATAGCGCTCATCCGTGTGTGATAGATGAAAGAAAAAGACAGGTACATATTGGAGCTGACTTCAAAAATTTCTAGGTACTGAGCATTGTGTAAAATTACTTATGTCCGGACACAACTTCTTGCCCCAAAAGTTTGATCTAGTTACTATTATTTTGCATTATTTTATACTTTTTAGTGAACTTCCAATTTGGTGGTTATTTGTAGTTGATTCACTTTTTGTGACGATACTTAGTTTACTATATTTTTAATATTTGTGTATCCTATGTTACCCAGAATATCACAAATTTAGGAAGAATTTATTAATATTACATTTATGAAAATTTCGACAGTTATTTTAAGAAAAATAAGTATATTCATATATATCAGCATAAATATATGTCTAAATACAAACATGCATACGGGCGTATAAATCACATCCCTTATTTGATGACAGCACACTTAGTGTTTCATACCCATATACCACCTACCTGCCTACTAATATCCCATTTGTTTTTGGGTTTCGTGCATATCTGTACATAGTTACCTACCTGCCTATTAATATACTGTATTTATTTATCTACTTACCTATTAATATCTTGATATTGTCATGTCTTTGTTTGTACTTACTTATTTAGGTGTTATTATAGTATCTGCGTGCCCTTGCATCTATTTGTATACATTTACCTATCTATTTATTACTTTCTTGTAAGTCAAATTAATTCAAGCCCCGTGAGTTTACTCATCATTAATGAGAAATATCTGTCCTCAAACTACTTCCGGCTACCTCATCAGATCATTATTTTGCTCTAGGGCAGAAGACATGGATTTCTCTAAATTGGGCACAAATACACTATTCACTAGACTATATAACGACAGAATATGGACAGAAATGGTAATACTCCAGTCTATCCAACTATTAATACTGAACGGCCGTTACCAAGTGGGCCAATACAAGATGTTTTCTTTTTTTATTGAATACCTATATTCTTTTTAATTTGGTTGTTAGGTTATTATTAGGACTTTATCATATAAATTCAATTACGGCACCCATGTTGTACATTGTTGAGGTATTCAGGGATGTGTTTCAATGGTGTAATTTAAATGGTATGAATATGTTTGGATTACACTCTCAAAATAAAAAAATATATTTGCCTATTATTTGTAATAAGGTAATTATTCTTCCACAGAACTTCCTCGATTTTTCAAATCGGTTAAAAAGTGTTTCAAATGTATTAACAATTAGATACGAGTAGCTAACATGACATTTATAAAACTCTATAAAAAACAGACACAAAGTTTTATTTCACTTTTTAAAATAGGAACACAGTGCTTTTCAATGCTCAATTTTATCTATTGCAAATTTTGTATTAGAAATATTTAAGAGTATTCTCAAAATATACGAACATTTTCGTGGTGTAAACGTATTACCATAACGTGTGTATATCTGAAACAAGCTTTAAATATCGTAAATATCTCAATATTTACAAGACTTGGAATGATTACCACTGTTTCTCTATAATTTGGGGTAAATTTCTATTATCGTTATTTTTTTATAATTTTATTTTATCAGTTTTAGTTATGACTGTATTTTTATGGAAATTCTCAGACATATTTCTTAAACAGTTTCATGCAAAATTGTGAAAGGTAGTTTTGGAGCCCTCGTAACTTTTTCCGATTGACCTCCTACTTTATGTACACTTACATTAATATTTAACGCGTCTACTTCAAACAGTTTCTAAAGAAAAACGATTGTAACAAAAGATCGAGTATGTGAAGAATATTAGTGTTAATTTTCGCAGATTTTCTATAAAAATAATTTTGATTTATCGTCTCTTTAAGGATTTCTCAAGAGCTCTTCAGACATTCTAATGCTTTACGCCAAAAACAATCATGACAGAATCATTAATCCCCTGCTCGTTATCTGGCCTAACATAGAATATAACAGAAAATTAATAAAAAAAAATTAAAAAGTACCTGGGTTTTCTAAAATTACTTCCGAAAAATTTAATCTACTAGAATCAAACAAGGTATACACGTTCCTTACTTATCAACTAAAAATTTACAAACTGCTTGTGTTTTGTTATTATTGAGGAAACACATGCAGGATTATTGACTGCAGTAAAACTAATGAATTAATAATATCGACGTTTATACCGAATATGTGTCTTATAGCACATAATTAATAGAATATACTACAATTGCTGTTAACGTATCAGCGCCGAGATCTTGTCGTATCAACACCTCTTGCTTATATTATCAGGCCCTTTTTTTAAATTTACCGACAAAAGATCAGCTTCTGACCTGCAAAGTGCTGACGTGACATTTGATTCGTTACATTACTTTAATTCGGAAAAATAATAGAAATTAGTTTTAAAACAAATTTTTATTTGTCAGAATATTTAATTTTTTCTTTATTTTTGGTAGTGATAATAAGGTCCTGAATCATATTTGCTATAACTATATCATAAGAATTATCCAGCCTGCTGATAGAAAATATAATTTCACATACAAATGTAACATACATTGAAAATTTTAAATATAACAGCGCTCATTCCGATATATTAGAATGGAACTCGAAAATGCAAATTTTATTAATATATTTCATAATAACCTTTTAGCACATTTAGAATTGCCTTCAGTTAGTATTTTCTGTACGTGCTGAGTGGTATAGAATGGAAAACAGTCGCTTTATTTAAAACAGAAGACGAGTTATTAAGTATGACACGCACGAAAGCGCAGCGATATGACATTTTGCTGGTATAATAATTGTAACAACTCTTTTTTTTGTGAACTATAAAAATATTGCATAATGAAAAAGGTTAAAATTGAATTAGTTATGTGCCGAAATTATTTCAAATGCGTAACTTTGAATATAAAAATGACGCTTAAGCAACAGTAAAATAATATCTCATTTCAAAAATTAATAATATATGTTACAGATTATTTATTTCTTTTTATGTACTTTAATATACAACATTGATACATGAGTGAACTAATCGCTCTCCTTGAATCTAACTTCAATTGTGCGCTGCGCCGTCCATGGTCGTATGCCATATGATCAACCCAACACACTACAATTATTACACAAATCAAAACTTTATTTATCATTTTTTTATAATATTTACTTTTAATTTGCACCTAATACAACTTATTTGCATATGTAACTTCAAGTTTTGTTGAAAAATTAACATGTTCTATAATTTGGATTTCAATCATTTTACATTTTGTAAAGCATCCAAATAATCTGCCTAGTTCTAAGTTAACACGGATGATAATGTACAGAATATATATTTTTCACAGTAACTGGTGAATATTTTAATTTATTTTTTTGGGAAAGACTATAAAGTACAAATTAATACAAAAAATTAAAATAAGTTACTTTTTGTTACTTGATATAATCTATAAATATATCTCGAAAATAATTTTGGTTAAAAAGAAAATAAAATCGTATTGTTAAGTATAATTATATTCAAATATTATATTCAATACTTCATGTAAAACACTTAAATATATTCATATAAGGCTCCTCTTTATTTCCGTGTACAAGCAGTACAAATTATTGACAAAAGGATGAATGCTGATAATTATAAGGCTTGCGATATAGCAAGTGATATATTTAGGATTGTATGGCTTTGCGTGATATTTTAGTAAATTGTTTTGTATGTTGCCAATTAGTACCAAATAGACGTTAATTACATTTTGACATTTTATTTTGCCTGAAACATACATATTAACAATTCTTCTTTCAAAACGTGAATTGTTTAAAACAAACTTAGCTATTTCACAAACTTAATTATATTAACTTAAATTAGTGAAACAAAAAGTCAAAATGAAATCTTCAACGTAAAATAAAGACGAACGGAATAGAATCTTATAACACTGAATGTATGAAAATGATTAATAATAGAATCATTATTAATGAAGCAAAAGGTAACAAAATGCTTAACACATGTAATGAAGAAGAATCTAATATTATTCAGTAAATTCTATCTTCTGATAAAAATCCTTCACAGAATAAAATAAACCATTTCCGTTATTTTTTATATTTTGAAAGAACAAAAAATATTCACAAAAAATACAATTCTGGGAAAACAATTAAAATTATATTCCCAAAATTTATTCTCGTACGACGTGTTGCAATAGAATAAATATAAAATAATTCAAACCAGCAAAGATTCATCTAAAATATATGCTCCTAACTCATTTGGCCGCCGTCATACTCCAAATATCTACGTTAATAATATACAGCGTTTACTTTTTGTTTATTTGCGTATATATATATATATATATATATATATATATATATATATATATATGTATATATATATATATATATATATATATATATGTATATACATATATAATTGTTTAGTTTAATAATGGCATTTACAAATTAATAACATGACCAATACTTTCCTTTTGAAGCGTGATTATTCGAGACTTTCTCCTCCGTCGAGTCACTGATTTTTTTTTGTTCACATTTGTTTTTAAACACTTCAAAACAAAACATTAATATGCAAGCCGTGTACAAAAACAATAAAACTATAAAACAGCCTTTGAGATGTTCAAATCTTAAGGCGATACTCTTCATTTTCTTGTTTCTTTTCGAATTCGACAAGTTTGTTTCAAATAAGATGTCTTTCTGAATTTTGCTTATAATACCGTTTTCGCTGAGTTGTCGAAGAAGATAATTAATAGGCTTAGACAATGGGGAAAATAGCGGCATATATATAGCTACCGGAATATTGACAATTTTCTCAGGTAAGAAATATACACTTTTTCAAGCCTTAGATATGATCTGTAAAACACAGCGGATTCCGAGTTAACAGCAAGTGCCCTCGTTTCTGTTTCTTTAATAAATTGCTGCATTGCAGACGCCACATCGCTTGGCGAGTTTTCATATGCTGTTAAAATATCAGTTTCATTTTGGAAGAACGTTCTTAAACGTTCGCTGCCGCCGTAATGTTCAATTACCTGGCGAGCTTCGTTAAAAGTTTCAAAGTGTGTTTTATATACATCGTGCTTCAAACTTCCGATCAACGCACCCTGATATGCATTACGAATAAAAAATGCAAACCATAAGATTGCAACTAAAAAACAGGTGAATGGCCTGTTAAAAAGAGGAAATTTGACAGGTTGCCCAGTGTATAGCGCACACGAAATTAAGTTGAAGTCATTCCACTTTCTAGACTGTCTTCTAAAAAGAAAATTGGTTATAATTTTTAAAATTAATACAAAAAATAAAGAAATGATAAAAATTAAAAACAATGCAATTCGCAGAAAATATTCTAATGGCAAAAAGAGTTTTTTCCATGATGGTATCATTGGACTGGACGATATAATCCACACTAGGTCAACATTTTTATATGGATAGGATGTGGCAAATTCTATGAATCTATCAACAGTTAAACTATCAGAACACATAGAAAAATTCGCTTTTCCGTACATGACATCGCCGACCGAACCAGACCATCTACCGTTTTTGTAAAGACCATAAAGCCCTTCAACTGGAGTGATTACTCTCACTTTAAAATTCAAATATTTTGCTATGACATTAAGAAGTCTCCCGTCATTACCATCTAAAACGGTATTTCCATTGAAGTCTTGTGATATCATCATAGTTCATTGTGGAAAGTGGATAATATTAACTCACATCCATTTAAATTGCAAAATTTATCTTCAAAAAAGGTGGAAATTTGCGTTTCATCAAATTTTGAGTAATCTGTAGCAATTAGTTTAACTGGAGTCGTATTATTGCACTGACCTTCGGAAATGGGATAGTATGTTAAGATTTCGATAAGTGCGTTATTGCTGGCACTTATAAGTAAAACATTCGTCAGCTTAAAATTTCAGCATAACTCGAATAAAATTTTTGGTTTGCAGTTCTCTTTGCTTTTGGACGAACACAGTATTATAAATTTCCCAGCATTATTAAATGCGGTAAGTTTTCCCCAATGAAGAAAGTTTTCAAACTGCTCTAGCGTTGAGAAAAAGACAAGGTACTGAGTAACAGCATTAATATAGAACCTGTGAGTTGACTGAATTGATCTGACGATTGCGTTTCCATCATAATTAGTCAATCCAGGTGTAAATGAGAATTCGTCAAATCCCCAGAACATGACTTCTTCCATTTTGTCAAACGATAAATTTGCTATTCTGTAGGATATATTCAACAACATATCGATTTGTTTTGTTTCGACGTTGTTTAAAAATTTGTAGTTATTTAACTGAGCCGTAACAAACAACGGCGACAAAAATATTGTAATAAGCATTTTTGAGACGTCTGCTTTATGGGAACTAAAACTAAATTGTGCAGTGCGCTATAGAACCTCTCTTATTTCTTTAGTTTTAAAAATGTCAAAATAATATTGATGATACGAAGACAATTAGATGAGAATTTGTCAGCGTGATAACTTCACAATCACATTCGGCTATTTTTACAACTCAAACATCATATTCTAATCAATCATTGCGTCTTTGTAAACACTGTTATCCACTATTAATAAACATTTAAAAATATATTTTAAAAAAATTGAGTCCTGTCCTCTGACGTAAGTAACTCTAGTTCATTTTAGTAATGTTTTAAATCATTACAGTCTAGTTGAAACGCTGATAGGCATTAATGGTAAATAAAAAAGGACTCCTTAGTCAACATTATAATTATCATTTACTAATGAAGCCCATTAGCATCATCGCCGTATAAAAATAGTTTGACGTCATGATTTTCATTTGTCTACTTCCATTTAGAAAATCTACATACGCACGTTACTACCAAAAACCATCTGCTTGTGTCGTTCTGTGTCATCGAAGATGCCAATTACACTGATTTTAAATATAATATACGCTATCAAAAGTATTTTCTTGTTAAAAAGCGTGTCTCTTTATTTAACGTTGTTCCTTGGAGATGATTTTATTGTTTTTTTTACTTTGTTATAATTTCTTAAATTTTTGTGTATTATTTTCTGTTATGTCAACAATTTATTGTAGTCTATCATATCACTCTTAAAATGAGTTTATTTTCTATTAACGGTAAAAGGTTGAAATTACATTCTCTTTAATGCATCAGAAGACCAATAAATACGTTAATAAAAAAAATATTCAAATGTAGACAAAAAAAATAACAAACTACATAAAAGCAAGTATATTGCGTATCAAATGTAAAACTAATCCTAAACAATAAAATTTTGTATCCCATCGAGAGACTATAAAACATAATACAGAAAAACATTGGTTATTATTTTGGAAACTTAATAGACCTTAAATGATATAATTATGTCAAAACAATAAATTTATTATAATACAAAACTTATTCTGTGCATAACCCCTAAAAGTAAAATCTTTAGGAGGCCACCATTAATTTAATGCGTTCTTTCGTTTGGTTGATTTAAATGTTTTCTCTCATAGTAATTAACCCGCCGCATGCGCGAGTGACGCGTTGAAGACTCAAAAAATAAATAAATAATATCATGTTAAAATTGTTTAATCCAGTTTTATGTTTTTTCTAATCCTTTAGTTTAAATATATCGAACGATTTTGTTACAAAGTGATTAGCCAAGTTATCCAATGAAATATTTGGAAGAAATTTTTAGTACATTTTTTTTTGTCAAATATTTCCTAATGAAGTCGAAAATTAGTTATTCTACTGAACCAGTAAAACAGACCACGTGGTTTCTGTAACATATCTGTTTCCGGTAAATATTACCAACCTAAGAATTTTTTTATATTATTTGTAGAAATATTTAGAATCATATAAAAAATATATTTTAATTTCAACAAAGTCGCAGCTTTACATTAACCGACAATTAAAAAAAATTCGATTAAATTAAATTTAAAAGTTAGGTTTTTAGGGTTCCATACCTCAACATTTAAAAAAAACGAACCCTCATAGCATCACTTTTCTGTCCGTCTGTCTGTCAAGACATTTTCATGAGGAACGGTCAGAAAATTAATATCTATGACCCCACAAATTTAATCCTAATATTCAAACTACTAATTTTCCTAAATTTCTAAAAAAAATTACGGTGTTTCAAGTATCACGTACGTTGTTATTGACTCTACTAACGACCTATCTCTTCATTTCTGAACTTGAAGACAAGTAAAGGAAATATATTAATAATTTATGTCATGTGAAATTATCACGTGAATTATTTAATTTTTTTTATTTTCATTTTTTTGTATGTTTTTGACAAAGTGGGCGCCATTTTTATTCGCAATTGACTACCTTCTTTTAGTTAAAGAAATAACTTTACGTTATATTGCTAAATACATTCCTTTTATTTTTGATGAAGCATTTCGGCCGTGCTAAACAGTCTCCAGAGTGTAGCGAAATAACGGGATTCTTGTGGTAGTAAATAGATTCGTGGAATTGAGTTGATGTGCTGTGAAGTACATCTCTGACATATTTTTTATTGCAGAGAATTGTACAAGTTTGCAAATATATTTGCGCTCAATATCACCGTCGCCAACAAATTCGTATCGGGTCGCCGCTTCTACTGCGGGACGAAATATGTATACTATCTACATACGAGCATAATCAATATCATCTGTTTATTGTGAGTGAGAGAATGTTCCAATTCTATCATATTCAAATCTTAGCTTAGAGCCGATGAACGATTATTTGTTCAGTGCGAACGTTGAACCAATTTATTAAGATAAACCCATACTATTAGATGTTGGATTTAGCGACAAAATTTTTCCAGTTACAAATTTTATATCGAATAATTTTCACGATATTTGCTTATTTACTTTTAGGCTTTCCGTAAAATTAATGTATTGGCGTAGATAGTTAGGAAAATGTTAAAGATGCTATTGATTAACATTTATTATAATATTAGTTCGTAGAGTAATATTAGGGATGATCGATCAGTGGGATAATAAAGTTAAATTGCATAAAAACTGCGAGATATGTTTCAGAAGAGCAGAAAAATATTATTGTATTGAATAAAAATGAAACATTTTACATTTTAATATTGAATATAAATAGAACACATCATCTCTCTCTACCTATTCCATTAATATGGATTCAGTAGTTGTGTGCAAATGCCAAATTTCGAAACTATACTAATATTTATGAGGCGCAGTTTAGTGGGCGGGCCAACACTAATCGCAATGGAGCTCTGAGGACTGCTGCGAGAATAGCAGATAGAAGCTAGTTCTTTAATATAGATGACGTTTCAGTATATCGCGTGTATGCATATTACAAAAAACTGGCCAATTCATAGAACGACTTACGTATCGAGAGCCGCTACGAGGCCGTATATTCCGCCATCGACTTTTGTCTGAGCAAGGATACACTACACTTTTCTGGAAGAGTGGCGGATGTGCTTCCCATTGAACTCAGGAAACATTTCACATATACTCAGATTACGAAATTATACTAATATTTATGAGGCGTATTTTAGTAGGCCCAGATATGTCCCATTTTATATTATTCTACAAATAATTAATATTGACCTCATGACAAAAAAATGTTTCACGTTGGAAATAAAATCACTTTTTACTAGAGTGCAGAAAAATTACTTAAATTACATTTCATTTTGGGACTTTAATATTGCTTTTTTAGGCAATGAATGAAAGGTTTATACCTAAAACGTATCTGTCATTGTTTTAAGTCAGAAGTTATAGTTCATGACAGACATAAGTCCACCCGAAATAATTACCCTGTGCACACCAAATTAAAGAAATTAAATGAAAATCAACAGATAGTTAAGACGATATAATAAGTTACTTTTAATGGAAGCGTTTTTGGACATAAACGTTTAAATTCTTTATTAAAATTACCCTAAGATAAGTCATTTGTTACCCAATTATTCAACCTCATCCAAGCACCACTATTCAACCAGTTGCCAATACGTCACAAATATTTATAATCACTTTATTAAGTCATAGTTTTAGTACGATGTACTTTCTCCCAACGATCACCAATATTAGGCAAATTATAGTCAAAGTAAGAACTTTAAGAAATAATGGTTGGATTTCACTCTGCCTATTGAACAAGCTGTATCTAGAACCCGGTCCTGCTGAATACATGAAGGACGAATCTTCTTTGCTAGCAACACGCTCTAAAATAAGCGTCGGTTCCGAACCGATAACATTTCAGAGATTAAGACAACGTCGTAAGTTTAATCTCTCGCCATTTCTGCCGCCATGTACAATAAGTTCAGATGTTCTCTTTAAAAATAATGCAGCCTCAGGCTCCTTTGGAACTTGATTTCTATTTTCCATATTCGACGTAGGAGCTAGTCGTTGGATATCTTATCAAATCTAATTACATACGCCTTCGCTTAGACAATATTTGTTCAATCGACATATTTCTCCCGCGCAAAATTAGCGATGTTACCGCACATGCAGAGTACGCACCTAGGCATTCATATTCCTTTGAAGAACCGTCGTTCAAAATTATAAAAAAACCAGCAAGTGTTTCCGGGCAGTCATAACGAGCAATAAACATCTCCTGGAACTCACACTACAACATATTGGAAATTCAATTAGCGACAGCCACGCGGACGCATAGTTTATGAGTGCGCGGCTTAGTGCGATCAGAAAGAATGGCACGCATGAGCTGTTATATAATTCCGGTCGTTCGATTGTATTAATATCTGTAGAAGTGTTTATTTTGTTTAAGAGTGTAAACAATTTTGGTTTTGTTGCTCCAACAACATCGTCTTTTTACCACCCTCATCATCATGTTCCTGAGCGGTCCTTTATCTCATTTCTGAATTCAGTAATAAATAATTATATATAATATGCATATATATATATATATATATATATATATATATATATATATATATATATATGTGTGTGTGCGTTTATATATATATATATATATATATATATATATATATATATATATATCTGGCACAATAAACGTAATGAATGTAATGGACTTAAATAATATCGGTAAAACAAAACGTATCGGAAAATATCACGAAAGTCAAAAAGCTGGTGGCGTGGCGTGGCTTCGCGTTTATGATTATAAGGTAATTCAACTAAAATAATCACGGTCTCATGTACATGTGGGTCAATAATTTTAAGCATATTAAATTATTAAAATGAAGTTATAGTTAATCAAAAGGTAGGTATAACCTTGAATTATGTGACATTGAACATAATTTCTTGTTACATTATATACATTATATTATATGTTTACATTATATTACATTATATATGTACAAATTAGATGCCACTGAATATGTATTGGAATAAAGAAGGCACTTCCCCTCTATGAAGCCTGGTGGTGTGTAATTGGTTAATAAATCACTATTAGAAATATAACGCGGAACATTACATGTTGACTTTTTTTTGGAAACATAAAAGGACATTCAACGTACATGTGTTTACATTTAAATATTTCAGAAGTCAATACCAATTTATTTATAAAAAAAATTAAATGGAAAAGAATTGAACGTTTGGTTCATGAATAGATGCATAGGTAAAACAAAATTACAAAGATTTATTTTATTTGCGCAATTGTAAAAAAAAATCACCAACTTACAGACAAGTCTTAATAATAATAATAAAAAAGAATAAGCTACTAGATACTACCTCTAGAGTTCACATAGACTCAAAGTTAAAGACGAAACCAAATACTCACATGCTAACTTCTTCCCGAAATACTCACATGCTAATTTCTTCCCGTCTTATTAATAACCATCCCAATCCAATAAAATTTACTGTCTTCATCTACAATGTCTTCACTGAGTATAAATTGTATTTGAAATCTGTGTTATTGTATCAGGAATAGTACTCAGTTCCGTGGTATTGACAAAAAATGATTACCAATATTTAATTTTCATACTTTCAGTAATAATTCACAGATTGTTTTCAAAATATAGCAACAAATACGAAAGCAAATCTTAAATACGCACAACTATACAATAACAAAATTTATTTAAAAAATGATAAGAATACGTTAATTACGCACGTTACTGTGCAAATTTATGTTAAATATTCTCGCAAGTTTGAAGTTATAATAGAATGGCACATAATTACAAGCTGATACAAATCCTTTCCATAGGGATGATGAAAATGAAGTAAATTTATAAACATAACAACATATCTAAAAATTACCGTCCATTTGGCGAAAAAAATGTTTTAGTAATTATTAAACAGAATTTAACAATTACATATATTCTGTATGTTTATTGAAATACGCTATATTTAATTTACTATATTTTATTTTAGTCAGTACAAGGAAAGAAGTCTTTTTTTAATTTTTGAAACATAAGTACTTTTCATTTTCAAAATATGTATCGATATAAAAAGCTACTCGTAAGTATTTATGTATTTCGTAACTCGTAAATGCTGTCGATTTTTACATTTACCTATTTATACAAAAGATTACCGATTTATCTGTTTTTGAAAATTTTATTTTAAGGCAAACTTACACGCGAAATAAATATTTTTTATTTACATAAGATATATATTGTGAAATAGAAAAATGGCGTGAAAAAACATATGCCTAATACCAAAATCCTTTACAAAAAGTCAACGATAAAACATACAACACTAAGAACTCGGCAATTTTTATTTTCCTAAATATTTTTCTTTATTCGCACGGCAGAATTTTATTTTATTGGCTGCAGATTATTAATACAACGAATATAAGCATAATAATTTACATATAATGTTTTAGCCACAGATTTAAAATATGAGAAGCAGGTAACATATAGCAGCTTGATAATCGTAACCAAAAGGCGGAGTCCAATATTTAGGTGCGTGGATTAATGCAGTGGTCACACGTATTGGACTTAATATTAATGTCAAATTATTTAAGAGTGAACTTTGTTTAAACTTACCGATACCTTTATTTGAACCTAAACCGATTTCAAATTAGTCATCTTAAACATACGGTACCGACGAGCGCATTAACAGATACCGTATTGCATTCGCAATGTTAATTACCAATACTTTCGTTTAATTTTAAGAACGATATTTTGGGCTTTGATGTAAAAATAAATGCATACACAATTATAATTCATTATATTAACTGCTAATGGACACATTAATTTTATTCACTGTTTTATATAACAGAGTGAAAATTGTTTGCGGAAATAATAAGGGATATTCACATTAAAAGTATTTTTATTATACTTTATTGTATCTTTATTTATTAATATTTATTTAAAATTGACACAATATTTTTTTTTCACAACCCAAGATTGATTTATTTTTATTAAATAGGTTAAATTGCTAGCAAAAGTATTAAATAAATATTTTTATTTTATGGTAAAAAATAACTCCACACCTCTGAGTATATTTAAACGATTAACGACTCTACACTACTACTAGCGATTAACGTTTGTCACCGTATTACGATAAAAAGGAAGTACAAAATGTAGTTGCGACTCGGGAATATATTAATGTTTGGATGGAGTGTTAAACCTAAAATACTTAAAGAATAATAATATACATTTCAAGATAAATGACGGGAAAATTGTAAATTGAAACAATCAACGTCATAGGCTACATATCTTTGTAATGAAATAAATACGTGGCAGTTTTCAGTACGAAGCACTATCACATTTGTAAGTTCTACACTGAACCACATTTAAAGATAATGCTTGAATAAATAAATTACGTAAATGTTGAAATTATAAATAAAACATCATATTCCAAGAAGTTAACATTTCAGCATGTCAATGTGGCGTTCTGGCCACAAGCAAAATACAGTGACAGTTTCGGGTTAAGAAAACATATGAAACAAATGTGATCTCACTCGATCTATTACAGGTTGTAACGAAAAGAAAGAAATGAAAGTATGTCAACCATTATGATTTTAGCTAATATTGTTCGATTATTTACGTCGTCTATTTTTTAACATTATAAATCTGTTATTTATATTGGCGTTTAAAACATTCCTAATAACCTATGAAGCACAAGTAAAACTCATGTTACCAAATTTCCGTAAATATTTTGGCCCTTATAAATATTTGAGCGTATGTAGTATTTTGATTAAAATATTTACAAATATTAATTTCTCACAACCTAAATATATTACAAAAAATTACATGCTATAACTTTCACAGACGTAAAACATGGTGTATATTTGAAAAATAAGTACCGTATTATAAGATCTAGAATAGTCGCTATAGTTTTCCAGTAATCTTTCAGTCAAGTGTTACCAACCTTGTTCCGTTCATGATTCTTGGCTTGGAGTACCTGTTGCAGATCCCACGCATTGTGATATGTGCGGGTTAATACGTTTTATTCCTGTGCCAAATTTCAAATTTCTACGCCAAATGTCTTTTAAAAAAAGCGGCTGTGATGGACTAAGGGAGAGACACGTTAGGGATCTTATAAGGATTCCGTTTTTCCTTTTAAGATACGGAACCATCAAAATGGAAAATTCCTCAGAGTTTTACCTACATATAACTTAATATTGCCACCATGTGCTGTTCATTCATAGATAATGTCAATGTTATGTTCAAATCTTCGATCGCAGACTAAAAATGATGTTGTTTATTATTTTTAAAAATACAATTTCTTGAAATAATATTTTAATGTAAAATATATTTTAGATATTTATTATAACTTTCTTATTTAATAAGACGATCGCATAATATCGCTCAAAGTGAAGTCTTTATGCAGCGTGCATGATGAATAGAAGCAAGTGTGAGTAAATTAGATAAAGATAAATAATTCACATAAAGTTTTATTTCAAACGCACGACTTCCAGTGCATACGATTTAGGAGAAATGAAATATAAATATTACTAGCTGACCCGTGCGAAGTCTTCGCACTATATCGCCATCTAGCGTGTTCCAAGTAAACAATTTGGCTAAGATATTTGATGTGTCGCCCACAGATGGCGCTCATGCCAATTGTTATAAAAATTATTTTTTTTATTAACAAAAAGATTTTTTTCGAATTTTTTTATATTTTTCGCCCAAAGTAGAAAACATAAGCTTTAAGTGGGTATTTTTTTAATTTTTTTTGGTGCAGTAGTTAAACGTTAAAGTAAGTACAAAAAACACCTTTTAGAAATAATATATTTAGATGATATTTCGACAAAAATTGTTCTGGAAGTTATTTTTTTTAAGCTTATAGATTGAATAGAATAATGTATACGTAATAGTTAAGATTAATTAATATTAGCGTCGAAACATTTAAACCAAGATGAACCTCAGAACGAAATACCGTATATTCGACTGAACATTTTAATCAATAACCCAAAATTGCTTTAAAATGGTAAAGTTAATCTTTATTTTTTAAAATAAATATCATATATATCTTAAATTGTCTTGATATCTTAAATAAACAACGTGTGAACGTGATTAATGCTGGTTTTATCAAAGCCATTAAAGTTATTAATTAAATTAAAAAATGTTAGGAAATACTTTTCTTATGAAGCTAAAGATTTAATAATCTTATTTTATATTTTTCCCCTTATCTAAAACCTCTTATTAAAATATATTTCTATGTATGTATACACTTACAAGTATCTACATTCTAAAATAATTATGTCAGTTGAGACAGCACATAATGGCAAGAAACGCTGAAATGAATGAAACGCTTAAAATTATGACAATTTAAAAAAAAACATTCATATGAACCGAACATTCATGTGATAAATGCAACAAATACCAAGTAAATGTGTGTAAAAGCATTCCATATTGAATTTTCGCGTAATTTAATGGCGTTCGGTTGCACTTAAAACAATGAGTTTTACTGGAACGGTGCGAGTAACGTGATACTGGAATAAATTAAATTATTATTATTGTATTTCATGTATAATGTTATTTTATTCTTCATCGTTATTATAAAGTGTATTTCGCATAAACATTGTGTTGTTTTTTTTGCGCTTCAGATAGGGAAATTTTGTGTGATTCCGGTTAACTTGCCTTTTGGCACCCAGTCAAAATGAGGTATCATCTACAAATAATCACGATGAGCTATTAACATACATTTGATACTTTTTATACGGTCTAGACGCATTTATGTTATGTTCTTCTATAAATAGTTATGTTACCTGTTATTTCATCTCGAGTTTTGTATATTAAAAGTAAATAATTGAAACCAAACGTAGAAGTTTTAACTTCATGATAGACATTTGATGATAGACAATAAATTGCCTTCCTATAGTTTCTCACTTCTAAAAAAACAAAAAGCAATGAAAAAAATATCTGCAAAAAATTAGTCAGATTTTGATTAAAATATGTATTTTTTACACGTAAAACGATTTTTCTATCTATGTTGGAGACATAATAGTACGAATAATTCAATCAATTCATAAGTTCTGCATTACTGCCGTTCGTCAGGATATTGTATTCTTCATTACGCCAAAACAACTTGATGAATTCCTCTATTGGCGAAAAGTTTCACTGTTTAATAATACTGGTCAATTTATAATAATTTCTTCATAGGAAAACAAGAGAACTGCAGTCCTAGAACTGTATTCGAGTTGTGGTGGAACTTTAGACTGACTATATTACTCACTGCGAACATTAATGAAGTTATCAAATTCTTCATTTACTACCCGATTTCCCATAATCAGTGCAACAGTATCACCCCAATAAAACTGATAGCGACAAATAAAAAAAAAATTGAAGAAACACAAACTTCTTTGCTTTTAAATTTTGCAATTTTCATGCATGTGAGTTAATATTGTCTACTTTCCACAATATATCAGTTGTGAATATATCGCAAGAAGCTGATGGAAAAATAGTTCTAGATTATAATGATGGAAGACTTATAAATTTTATAGCGAAGTATTTGAATATTACGCTGAAAGTTATTACTCCAATGGAAGGCTTTTACGTGAAAGAATTATCATATCAATAATGAATTGTCATATAACACACATGAAAAAAAAAGTTTCCGACGAATTGAGAATCTCATCCTTTTTTGAAGTCGGTAAATAAAACTTATTACAAAATGAATTAATAATGTATAAAATGATTACCGCCAAATTTTTTTTAGGACTGCTAACAAAATTTATATCGTGGACACGTAACAGCTATGTTTTGTTGACACAATTAATAAAAATTAAAATTAAAAATAATAATAAGTTTCTACATCCACCGAATGGATTGTAGCTTTTTCGTAACTTCACCATATTTTCATCCAATTTACGGTAGGTGTCAGAACGAGACGCCATTTGACGATTAGTTATTGCAAAGCCTGAACTAATTCGTTTAGATAAAGTTTTGAACTAATATTGCAATCAAATAATTTAGTAAACTAGGAGAATTTAAAATGATTACAAAATGAGTTGAGACCATCAAACATATAAATATATAAGATGGAGAAGACAGGAAAAACATCAGTCAGTAATTCGGCAAAATAGATGATCATAATGTAATAAAACAAAATAAAGCCTAAAATATAATTCGTTTTATTTTTCAACAAAAATGAGAAACATCTTAAAAGTTTTATAAAAATAATTTAAAAAATCAATGACTATGCAAAAATAATGTAAAAATATTTTAAATAATCACGATTACTTTTATATGCGAGCGAGCGAAGCGGCGAGCACGGACGCCAGGCGATTGGTAAATACAGGCGAACCTTGTGAATTTAAATTATTTTAGTTTCTACCTAATTTTAAAAAGTCTACGTTATTTCTTCAATACCCTTTTTTATGGGCAGTCTTATTTAAAAAAAAACGCTGATAATTGTCTATGTAATCATATACACAAATAGACAAACAATTGCAAATTTGGTCTCACAATCGAATAATTAAAGGTACCTTCAAATATCAGAAAATTGAAAATAATATTCATAACTAGTTTTTTTCGTACACACGGTACTTGCGCACATTGTCCAGCGCCGTTCGGAGGAATAACCCGCGAACAGCTGCGAAGACACTGCGGGTAAACAGCACACTCCGGGCAAGTATTGGGTGTGTTAGAAAAAGTTACGTGTAACATTTTTTTGACTCAATTTGAAAAAGGGCGTGTTTTACGTCTTATTTCAACGACAATTTATTCCTTCATAGCTAACGAATACAATCTTTCTTTGCCCGACATCCATTCCCGGACACCGTGTATAAAAATAACAATTTTTTTATTAAATATATAAATTATATTTAGATATAAATTTATTTAATTCTTAAAAGTATAATAAAATAAAACATATACAGATTTTGTAATACTTACAACTACGTTATCCTGTTCTAATTTAAATTGAAATTCACAAAGAATTAACAAAAAAATAATATTCAAGATATTACGATTTGTTACCAGTACTCAAATTTTCTGTAGATAATATTAATAACTTACTTTGCATAATCATTATATTTTATAATTAAGAAGATTTTATTAAAAGAATTTCAAATAATAAATTCTTGTTATAAAAATTATGCTTCAATTCGAGTAATATTTCCTATTGGTGTAATAATGCTAATAAACCCATAAGAGTTCATTAAATTTATTTACGGGTTTATTAAATGTTTTCAATTTAAACTTAACTTTTTGAATGCGTTAAAATCTCATTGGTGCTAAACGGCATTTTTTCTCGTCCAATGGTTAAAATATGACCTATTTCATATAGATTCATGGATAAGGTAAGTAGAATTTTATCTTGCGTTCATTTAAATAAGAAGTTTTATTTAAATTTTGTTGTCCCAATTTAGTTAAAACAAAAATGTAACAATCCTGTCATTGCAATATTTAACAATGTGAAATATATTCTTCTTTTACTTAATGCCATCCTCTCTCTTTTACACTAACCTCCATAGCATAAAAGAGTTTACTGCTTTTTTACATATACATTCTTCATCAAGGAGCATTATTTTTCAGTTAGCTTTATACTGAAATTGCGAACTGATTTATTTGGTTAATGAAATTTAATTTCTTTTTCCTTTGAGAAAAAAGAATATCAATATTTTTGTATGGAAATTCCAAATGTAATTCTATAACTATCCAGTGTTAAACTTTCCGAACACATTGACATGTTCGATCGTCCATAGATTATGTCACCCAAAGAAACAGTCCATGTCCCGATTTTTAACTAGTAAAGGACTTTGGTAAACATTTCGAAACTTGTCTACAAATAAGTTTAATCCTGTTTTATTTCGATACCTACAGACGGTAATTAGTTTCGTCGGCGTTGTGTTTTCACATGTTGTTTTTGACTTTGGATAATATGTGTAGACGTCGATACAATCATCATAATGCATACTAAGAATATAACATTGGTCACTCTATATTGCCAACATAACTGAAATCCCCGTCCAGAATTGTATATATATATTCTTGCTTAGCAGAGCAAGGAACAATAAATTTTCGGGTATTATAAAAATCGGGTATCCGTGCAGTTTCCAGAAATCGTTTCATGTCCATTATTTTCTAAACGTATATAATATATTATCTGATTCGTAATCTATACCTAGTGTTATTTGAAACCAGGAGCATTTGAATGAATATAATATCCTACTTGAATATTTTGGACTTCGAACATTTTCGACGTGAGGGCAAGTAATCTTACATCCATATTAAAGTAGTAATTAGAATATCAAAATAGTTAATAGCAACGTTTATTGAAAACGCCAACAAATTATTAATGTCAACAACATCCGATCTGTCTTTTAATATGCCCATATTGATATATGTGCATTCTGAAAAAAAGAAACTCTTTGCGAGAATGGTGACAAATATAAGAGAAAAACGTTTTAAACACATTGCGTGAATGCGCACACCGTACTGAGAGGCTGGACGACCTTAACATAGGGTTCAAACAAAAGGAATAATGGCCGATATTGCGTCAATAATTACCTTTGAACGCCTGTTTATATATACGTAATGTCCCTGTCAGGAAAATACGTTATTACTTTTAAACTTTTTAATACGTGATATTAGCATTAACGCGAGTTGTTTCGGTAATGTTGTAATCGTTTCATGTTAAAACTGCCTTTATATAACGAAAGAAGTTCGACAGCATGTTGTTTTATTTACATTTCGTGTTTAATGTGACGCTTATAATTACAAATTGCTAAATGTAGTAGTTCGTTCTAGTATTTCACATTAATAATTTTAACAAATTGGATGAGATTTGTGCTCATGTCAACCGCTTCATATTTGGATGCAGCTAAATTTTCAATATCGTTTGTATTTACATTTTATATTATATGTGAATTATAAAAAAAGAATTGTCCAAAAATTCGTACTTGAAATAACAGTTTTATGACATTGAACTAGACAGCGTACCGATAAACACAACAGGGGATAAAATAAGAATTATCGAAATAATAAAGTAACTTTTTTTTCAAATTAAAGAAAAATTGTTTGAAAATTTGGATCGCTACTGTCCCCACCAACAAGTTTAAAACTATTCGGTCAAGGTTTTTTTTATGCTCGAATTATAATTACAGGTTTACGAGCATCTACAAACTTATAGCAAGATATATGTGTACATATATACATATACATAGATACAAGGGCAGGCTAAAAAGTAATGCACCATGCTTATAGAGCGCAAACAAAACCAGATAACAAGATCGGGAAAAAGTACAATCCGTAAGTTCAACATCATATACTTATTTTTCAACACGATCACCATTAATGCCAATGTATTTCTCCCCACGTGTAACACATTTTTTTATTGCGTCGCTGAAAAATTCTTCCGATTTTTATCGATTCCTTGTCTTGACAACTGCCTTCACTCTACCGTCCGAGATTTAGTGATTACCGTAATGATTGAGGTTTCTCTTAAGTAGAGGAAAAAAAATTAAGTCGCAAGGTGCAAGATCGGGGGAATGAAAAATCGGTTCAAACTACAGGTTTCGCAGAGCCTCTCCAGTTGCACGCAAGGTGTGTGGACGAGAGTTGTCATGTTGCAACATTGTTGACGCCCGGCTGACTCTAACACGACGAACTTGACGTTGGAGGTGTTTTAGAAACTGAACGTGCTGGGAAGAATTTACTGTTACCCCTCGTTCCAGAAAATCGTTCACATGAACTCAGTGAGCATCCCAAAACCCGGTCAAGGAATTTTTTTGCAGCTAGTTGTGTTCTAAACTTTTTCACCTGAGAAGAAGATGGACGTCAATATTTAGTGCTCTGCCTTTTCCCTTCTGAGCCATAATGGTGGACTCATGACTCGTTCTTATTCACAATATTCCAAAGAAAGTCATTTCCTTCGTGAAGAGTTGCATGCAGCATTTTAATCGATGCTGTTTGTTCTTGTCTGTGAGACGGCATGGTGCCCATCGTGCACAGATTGTACGGTATCTAAGTTGTTAAATAACGGATCCGACATGTTTCTTCGATATTGCAATATGGTTTGCGATACGCGTTGGAGTAATTCGTCTGCTATTTTAAATCAAATCATCGACGAGTTCGCGATATAATTCAATCTTGCACTTTAATGCATGAAGTTAGTCCTTTCATGTAATATATTTTTATTGCTGCTTTATATGTTGGACTGTTGGTTTTCATATGCACTTAACTACAGTATATAAATATTGGCACACAATCGTTGCCTCATAAAGAGAATATTGCGAAAGAGAGTAGAATGTGATATTATTTGAGATACCATATGAAAAAATTAAATGTATGAAATTTCACTTACAACTTTCAAACAAATATTTTATATCATATATGCACCAGATAAATGGCTAGCTAAAGTTATTTAAATATACACGTATCTTATTTCATTAGCTTAAAATATTATGTGAATTTATTTTTGGCATTATAAAGTTTGATTAAGGGTTAAAAACAATCACTATTCTGATTGTGAAAATGAAGGTCAAAATGCAATTAATTAATTTTGAATATTATTATAAAACTATTTATGAACATTGATAGCTATCTTTTGCTATTTTTCACAAAATTATGTCACAATTTAAAAAAAAATATTACGAAGAATGGTAATAAATGGAAATTTTAAAAAGTCAATAAATATATACATATACTCATTAACATATTTGACAACTCAACTAACATGCCTTTTTATATACCAGCAACTTTCGTTGTTTTGAATCAACTAGTCAAAATAATTAATTAATTAAACCAAAAAGACCGTGCCTTGCCTACTCGCTTGTTAATTTTATGTTATATTTAATTGCAAGTCACGCGTTAATGATTTCGTCTAAATATTTTTAAAATCCGAAAAAAAAAAATAAATAAACCTGTCAAATACAAGTAGGCCCCACATTACCGTGGTTCCGTATATATAATAGTTTTGACATAATTTCACATTTGACATAACATAAATATTAATATTATTTTAATATGAAAGTATATTGCATAATATGTCTTTCGCAAGCAAAAAAATACGCTAGCTAGACAATATTATAACTTCAACAGGCGTTAAAAGAACATTTAATTTATCGACGTGGTAAGCGTAGTCATATTTTTGCGGACTATCTTGAAATGTAACAATAATTACTACAGTTTTTTACTATTTTTTGTAGGGCAAAAAATACTCGCTTACTCTGTAAATTAAGATTCGAAAGTTTAGTAAGAAAAACATACATATAATTCTTTAGTGTAATCTCTTTCCCTTACATTGCACACATTGACAAAACTAAGTATGTTCTAAATTTAAATATCATTCTAAAAGAAGTTAAAACTTATCTGGAGAGAGAATTTTCCATAAAGCACAGCTAATCACCACACTTCTAGCACCAGCCACTATATAATAAGACTACTTTATAAATTAGAATTTCTTTTCTTATCTATCATACGAATGTCCATTTCATGTTGTTATTGAAGTGTGAAGAAGCCGTGTAGGATTCAGAGGTATTTTTTTTATTTGATAAGATATATTTTGTAATTTTGTTGATAGTAAATGACGATGTAATATTGTTTGTATAGCAATACTGGTAAAATCGTTTTCTGTCTGCTCAAGCTTATAAAGTTAGAGTGCAATGTAAAGGTTAAGTTAAATAAAGAATATCTTCTTTTACCGTAGAATACCTTTGTTTTTCATCTAAAATCCACCAGGTTACCGGCACGGACATGTAAGACACCTGCCGTGATTAAGTAAAACAAAGGGAAGGTTACTGTTTCGTCAAGAAATATTATTGGCGTCGGTGCGCCGTCTGCTGCTTTTTGAGAGTAAGCTGGCGCGAAGGAAAACTCGTCTAATTGAGTAAAGACGGGACGAGCAGGAAGAATACGATGATGGAAGATAACTTGAAAATACCTGGCTTGCACATTAAGCTAGAAGGAGCATGAAATTAGTGTCTATGAAAGTTTCAATCTCTTGTTTTACAACAAAGTTAAGATTTATTAGAAGTAGTAGAAGGGAAGAATATCAAACCGGAGACCGGGACTGATAAGGCTGCATGGGACAAAAAGAACCAAAGGCCCAAACATGGCTTGTAACACGAATGTCAGAAAACGCTATGATGCATATTATAACTTGCACTACGTCCGCGGAGATGTGGAGGAAACTGGCTAGTATTTATGAATAAAAATCTGAAACAAACAAATAAAATCTGCAACAGCGTTTCTTTCAATACAAATACGAGAGGCTTAGAGATATACGTTTATTTATCTAAAATACGAGAATTGAAAAATCAACTTAAACAGATGGGAGAAGAGATTTCTTAAAAAATCGTCATTACAAAGATGTTGATGTCGCTTTCAGATTTTAATAAGCATATTGTGCCTGCATGGGAGTCAGGATCGTAAAATAAACAAATACATGACAATCTCGTCACTAGACTATTGATTGAGAAGAGGAGCGCTTGAAAGAAAAAGGGGAAATAGTTCAGCAATCATGAGCTTTTGTTACAAGGAAAGTGAAAAAAATATATAAAGTGTTACAAATGTAATAGTTTGGACATTATCAAAGCGAATGTAGTAGTAACCTAAATAATTATAATAACAGTTTGGTAAACAATGAATCAGATAAGAATTGTTTTTATTCTTACAAAATTGGACATTTTAAAAGCGAATGTCGATTTAGAAAATATTAAGAGTATGGTAACGCGTTCGTAATCGTGAGTTCGAGTGGACATTTTCAAGAGTCACAGTGGTTAGTTGACACCGGTGCAAGTCATCATATGTGCCGTGATCGAGAATTATTTACGACATATTCTCCGATATCGAATAAATCAGTGATAGTCGGTAACGGCAGCGTAATTAGTGTGCATAGTTGTGGATAGGTAGCGGTACAGTAATCACGACCATAGACAATGTATTGTATATGCCGGATTTAAAAACAAATTTATTCTCTTTTGACTGTACTACAAACAGGGGTTTTAGGATTTTATGTCTGCAAATGACAATTTGTGCATATTCTTAAAACAAAATAGAGCGTATAGCGCATAGCTAAACCTGACTCGAGTGAAATCCGGGTTAAAAGAGTGACATGAAAAACTTGCTCACCAAAACCTGCAGTACATAAAATAAGTACTAAAAAATAATAATATTTTAGTGAAAGACGATTCAGATGTAAATTGTGAGGGCTGTTTGGAGGGTAAAATACATTGTTTACCCTTTAATACCAGTGAAAGTGAGATAACTAGTTCGAGTTAGGTGTATGTTTATTCGTGCTGTCACATGTGTTCTATGGAGATGCCGTCTGTGGGAGGTTCCAAATATTTCGTTATCCTGAAAGATAACTTCAGCGACATAGGTCAGCGTACTTTCTAAAAGAAAAGCTGAGGTAAAGGAATGTATTAAAAATTTCAATAATAAAGCTAAAAATGTTACTAACAATAAAGTGCTCTACTTCAGGAGTGATAATGGATTGGAGTTTATTAATATGGAAGTGCAAATCCTGTTTGAAAGGCGTGTTATTGTTTACCAAACCAGGATGATATACACACCATGGCAAAGGGAGATCGAGAAAACAGAACTCTGATTGAGGCAGGGCGAACAATGTTGTGTGCAAAAGGTATACCAAAGGATTTATGGGTAGAAGGTGTTCATATCTGTTAAATAGAACTGGTAAAAGTAATAAGGTTGGAAAGACACCATACGAAATATGCACAAAATAACACTTTGACATAAATACTTTGAATATTTTTGGCATCCCTCTATTTGTCCATATACCAAAGGAAAAAAAAAGAATATGGGTCCCTAAAGATTAAAAAGGAATCAATGTTGGCTACGGAGAAGAAGTTAAAGGATACAGAGTATATTTTCCAGAGAATAACAGTGTTAAAATTAGAAGAGATGTTGTTTCCACAGAAAAAGTGAACAAAATAAGGATCAGTTGGTTAAGCTTGATTATGACATAAATATATTGGAGAGTACATGTAAGGAACAAATGTACAGAGAGTAAAGCGTAATCTATAAAAAGAGAAAAACAGTTCAACGAACGTCGAGAGAGTCAGGGGAGTCCAGAGATTAAGGGAAAAGACCCAATATATCTACTAAAAGAGAAAAATGTTTATACATGCCTTATACCAGTAATGAAGATTTAATATCACGTCGAAAAAGCAAGCGAATGGAGATGAAAGATGCTAGTAAATGGCAGGAAGCTGTATATAGGGAGCTAAAAACCCTAAAGGAAAACAATATCTGGGAAAGGAAAAAATACAGTGATTTTGTGAAAAACCTATAAATAAAAACCTTATAAGTAGTAAGTGGGTGTTTAAAATAAAAAATACTAAAGACAATATTCAATACAAAGCTAGTTAATAGCTAGGAATTTAATAGGATGATATAAGGGATTTATGTGAAATTTATGTAGCAGTAGCTAAATTGTCTACTCTTAGATGTTTGTGTCAGTAGCTACAAAGTTAAATTTACCTATTTATCATATAGACGTTACCAGGTGTTCTTATATGGGAATATTACTGAAAATGTATATTCGGAACTGTCAGAAGGCGCTTATAATGAGGATGCAAAAACTGTTAAATTAAATAAATCTTTGTATGGTTTGGAAAAGTCCCCAAATATTGGAACGATAAATTTAACTCTGAAATAATGAAAAAAGTTTTATAAGATCCAAGAGTGACTGTTGTCTGTATGCTAAGTCTGACGGTTATGCTAAGATATTTGTTTTATTATATGTTTTACGGCTTGTTAACTTTTGGATATGATGAAACAATGATATATGACCGTAAGTATATATTAACCAGCAAATTTAAAATGAAAGGCATGGGCTTAGCATAGGCATACATGTGAAACAGGATTTAGAAAATAAAATTACTGGGTTGAGTCGAAAGGAATACCTTTAAAATGTTTTACAAAAATTTTAAATGTGTAATTGTAAAGAAATGTGTACCTCTGTGGATGTGAACTATAATGTTAAAATTTTGGCAAAAAATAATGATTCTCTAATTGACAAAGATAGTGAAAAGCAATGTAGGCGAATTATAGGTGGTTTGTTTTATGTGGCATTAGGAACAAGGCCAGATATTTGTGCTGTTATATCTATTCTAAGCAGATATTAACATGAAGCAAATAATATTTCATTAACAGTTTTAAAGAGATTATTGAGATATGTAAAACACAGCATTGATTACAAATTAGTGCATAAATGTAATAGAGACATGTTAATTAGATATGGTCATGCAAGTTATGGGAGGAGGAAGGAGATTTAATAGATAGAAGATCCACCACTGGTTAATGTTTTACTTTTGCAAATTGTTTGACTGCTTGGTGTTAAAAAAAAACAAGCAAGTGTTTGTCTATCTCCTACAGAGTCAGAATATGTGGCAATCAGTATGACGTAAAGTGAAGCCTGCTCACTTGTCAATGTATTACAAGAATTTGGTATTGTAAATGTTTATCCTGTCGCAATATTTAGTGACAATCAAAGTGCCATAATGGTTGCTAATACTGATTTTGTTAAGCGTATGAAACAGATTGAAATTTGATACCATTTTGTTAAAGGGTTAATAAAGGACGGTAAATTAAATGTGAAATATTTAAAAATAGAAGATCATATCACAGATATTCAATCAGAAGTGGTATTCCAGTAAGATCGTCGTTCTTGTAGTTTCTGAAGAGTTTTAGCATATAATATACCAAAAAAAACCAATAACTCTTTCTCACTCAGAAATTTTTGTTTTGCTGGAAACGTAGAGTTTGTGAATTTAACTACGTAACAAAGTTTCTCCCGGGGAAATACCAAAAAGAATACATCTTTGATACTTTGTACGGTCCTCAATGGTTCTAGCAAAGTAGCTTTGAAATTGTCTTGTTGTTGTTGTTTAGCACGTATTCCTTCAATAAAAGTCCAGGTTACACCATTTACAACGGCTACATTCCTAGACGAATTTGTTGCGCTGCTCTTACAGGCGGTCGAATATTCTTGAATATTTGCCTCGTCATCTTCGCTCGAAGTCGATGAACCTGATTCAGACGATACTGATAAGAAAACTCAACAAGTGATCGTCACTTAGGTATTGTATCTGTATGTACAGACGAAAGCTAACGAAATCATGTAAAGCGTAAGACTATCGTTCAAATACAGCGTTAAGCGCAACGGAGTAAGTTGCTACTGTAACACTTGATGTTCGTTATCTGTTCAATTATAAGTGTAGTTTATACTTCGTAAAGACAGGCATATGTGAAATTAAAAACACCAGTCAAATGTGAGTCGGATGAGCAAATGAAAGTTTAGTAAAAAATCCATCTCGGTTCCAAATCAATCCATGCCGGTTTAGTAAAAAACGCCGAAAAAATAAGCTTCTTGTATGGGAACCCTGTTTCATTTCTACACTACTTCATTTATTTTCATTATTTGTTGTTATAGCGGCCATAATAATACACAATCTGTATTAATTCCAAGTGAACTACCTACTACGGTTCAAAATATATAATCCTGTGAGAGACAGATGGACAGACGGACATACAGACAGACGAAAAGACAGATAGCGATGTTTTGGTAATAGGGCCCCGATGGCACCCTTTGCAAACGGAATCCTAAAAATCAAACGGCAAACAAACCTGAGCATAAGAATAAAATAAGGAAATATGTAAGTACTTACAGAGCTCTTCATTGATATTTGCTTCTATTACTGTCTTCTCTTTGTGGTTGGATTCGGCGTCAACTAAAATTTCAACAGGCCACGGTCGAAAATGTTTGTCAATATCCCAATGCACTCTTGCGAAATTGCTTTCTGCTTTTCTTCTAGTTTGCCAACAAAAACAAATATCGTAGTCATCGCCAAACTATTTGCGGCTTCACGTACTTCCGTCATCTTTCCATCAAAATAGGTAGCTTTGGCGCGAACGAGGACACCACATCTTATACTTGCAGCCATTTCGGCGCAACCGATCGTAGAAACATGATTAAAAAACTCGCAAAGAGAGAAAAATATGTACAATTTATTTGACTTTATTACGTCATGCTAGCATGCTTAAAAATCCTCAAATATCCAAAAAAACGCGCGTTCTACTGATAGGACGCAGAGTCCTGCTAGCAGGACTCTGGACGTTCTGTTATTAAATCTGTCGCTAAGAAGTTTAGTGAGAATTGTAAATAATTTTTACGAAGAATTAGAAGAAATACCCGTCCATTATTAGGAAAAAATACTTATTGGGAAAATATTCTAAAATCATTGAATTTAGCAAGCGAAATTTTTGTTTTTAGGAGTGGACGTAATGTGTGAACAGAGTTTAAAAATGTATTTTGTATCATTACCTGATATTGAAAATATTTAGCAAGTTTTACCTAAATGTATGATTTTGCACAAGATATGAGTTTAATTTTTATATATATATATATATGTATATATATATATATATATATATATATATATATATATATATATGTATATAGATATATATATATATATTAAAGATGCTCCGACTAATCGGCGACTAGTCGGTAAACCCGACTGTCCGGCCACTTTCGTAGTCGACGACTATTCGGCAAAGACTATCCGACTTCTTACTTTGTATATACTTTAAAATTACTTCATTTTAAAGAAAACATCTACGAAATTACTAATTTTGGTTGATAAATTGATAAATTTTGTTTGTTAATTAAGATACTAATATTTTGATTAAGAAGCAAAACAACATAGTATCTTCTTATCTTCAATAAACATTTATAAATATTTCTCTTTATTTAAATAAAAGAGAAGGAATTTTTTTATTGGCAGACTAAGTAGTATTGAATCAAGATACGTAATGTACTGAAAAAAAATTTATAAAAATTCTAAACATTAACTGCTTCATAAAAACAAAAACAATCAGTCTAACATACTTATATGATTTATAACCGTACATAACTTAATCAAATCAAATTTGTGACAAAACAAAAACGTCCTCTCCCTACGTTTTGTTTATTACTTACTTATATTTTTTAATTAAATGTAAATTATGATTTTAAAACACAAAAGGTTCTGCCCTACCTGGCAGCAATCAATTTCTTTTTGTTTCATATATGTTCCCGGCCTCTGAGAACATTCACTCACTATCAACGGAACTTGCGGGACAAACAAAAGTACATTTTAGCCATGCGCGACATTTCGGGATACCTAGAACTGTTGCGGCTCCACCACTGAGATGGGTCATTATTGTGCTTTATCACCGGTAACGCACAGGAAGAGTATAGTTCATTAACTGCCCTTGACCTGTCATTTCGAATATCTTCTATTTTCCTTGATACAAATTTTTGATAGCATTGCCGAAAATTCCCGTGTTTTTGTATTATCTTCATCGACGGAGGTGCTATGCAGATCACCTTTGCCATTGTCGGTCTCGTCATCACTCATGCCATTTTTCAGAAATTCTAATAAAATTTGAGACCTAATGGTAATGAGATCATCTGTCTCGAAAAACTGTTGCTTATACCTTGTATTACATTTCCAATAATGTAGCCACGGTAAAGACTGTTATGCTCCAAGTCGAACCTACTCTTTAAATCATTTTCCAGCAGGACTTTTATTTGCATGATTTCTTTGTTTTCATCAATGTACATTTCTAGATATTTCTGTAATGTTTTCAGATGAGGTATTACTTCAGCCACCGAAGAGCAACTTGAACTTATAATCTTGGTAATATCTTCAAATGGCTTTAGAATATTCCAAGCTCCGAATATTTTTCATTCTTCAGAGACAAATTTTTTAAATTTACCGATTTGTCAGCCCGATATAACGAAACAGCTCGTTTATGTTCTAAAGAGTGACATATAATATAATACGTGGAATTCCATCTGGTACATACGTCTTGGACAAGATGGTGGTCTGATAAATTTAGTTCTTGCTGTAAATCACGAAGTTTTAAGTGAGTTCGATTAGAGTGGTTTAAGTGTGTGACAATACGTTTCGATTTTACAAGTATTTGTGCCATGGTATAACGTTTCAAAGCAGTATTGACTCCTGGTTGTAGAGTATGTATGAAGGTACTACCTTAAAAACTGAATCGTTGATTGCTGTCGTCAAATTTCTTCCGTTGTCTCGGACAACGGCGTGAATTTTGATCGTGTCTATATGCCACAAAGTTTGAATTGCTTTTAAACAGTTTTTTTTATTATTGGCACTATGTGTTTTAGGGAAATGTTTCATTTTAAATACTGCGTGATGATATTTGAAACTATCGTCAAGCCAGTGAGCTGTAAAACTCAGAAAAAAATTCCTTGTTATTTATGTTTGTCCACATATCGGTAGTGACTGATATTGCCGCTGTACTCAGAACTCCCTTCGTATTTCAGATTTAGTCTCTTCGTAAAGTCGAGGAATGATGTTTTCTGTGAAATAATTTCTGCTCGGTATGTTATATTCTGGTTTAACTGTTCTCATCAAGTTTCGAAAGCCAGTATTTTCAACAATTGAAAATGGCTGGTTGTCAAGTGCAATCATATTAATTTCTCAATATTGATGTCTCTCGATCTTGGGTTTTTACGTGACTATCGTACAGCAAAACTATCTTCAATATATTGCTAGCTTTTCTGACATAAACTGAGCTCTGACGATACTGAAGTACCGTCTACTTCAGGCACTGTTGTAGGTAGTTTTTCTACTTGGATTTGCGACTGGAAGGAATCGTCTGTGGTCGAACATTTGATGACAGAATATCAGTGCTGGATGTCAGTATTGGAAATCGTAGTATATACTATACATATTTGTTGTTTTTTCCTGCCCATCACTATAAATTATTATTTGCAACTACTTAAAAAGCAAAAATTAAGAAACAATGCGAAGTAAACAAAACATGTTCTGACACGCTCACAAGCGGTGGTTGCGACTTGCGCGCGAATCAGCTATAAACGAAGCGTTTCGAAAATTGGCGAATACTCCTGAAATCGAGTCGACCTCTTTACAACCGACTAATCGACTAGTCGGCTAAAGTCATAGTCATAGACTGTTGGCAACACGACGCGATCGTGATGGCGTGTCGCCTCGAGTACGACCGAGGTCCGCTACTCGGGGCTGGACGACACGGAAAGCACAATATACAATAATCATTTATATTCATTAATGTTTTATACTTTTTCATTTGAATCATTGTTCTATATTATACATTATTTCAAAATAAATGAGACGCAACGCGTGCGACGTACAAAAGAGCTGGGTTGGAAAGGGGTAGAGAGAGACAAAAGAGACTAGGGTGAAGAGAGGGGGGAAAAGAGCGCGCATGCCCCATCTTACCGTTCCGTGAGGCGTGTTGACGCAAGGCGAGCCGGTGCGCCGCAGCCCGCGTAACCCGCAGCGACAGGACCCGAGGCGACAAGTGCCCTGCGCCCTACGTAAGGGGTAGCCAGACCGCAGTAAACCCAATCACCTGTCGGTTACATTGCTGGTCCTTCGATCCACATAGAGACCACACCACCTACGAGATGCGATGACTACGTGATCGAACACCAGAGCTATGCTGCCCCCCTCCAGAACTGAGCATGTGGACTCCGGGATATCAGTTGTGTCGCGTTCACGAACACCACCAATGGGGAAGCTACCAGTCGTAAGGGTCCGTTCACCTTCTGTGGCCTGGATTACTTCGGACCAATGGACGTTACGATCGGGCGCCGCCGGGAAAAACGCTACGGAGTGTTGTTTACATGCCTCACCACGCGAGTAGTTTACTTGGAGCTAGCCACCAGCCTGACGACCCACTCCTCCATCATGGCAATCCGCCGAATGATGGCCCGACGAGGCTGCTCTACGTCCTTGTTCTCGGACAACGGAAAGAACTTACGCGGGGCCGACAACGAATTACGTCGGGCCCTCGTGGAAGTGGATCATAACCACAACTCCCGAGACCTAGCTAATAAGGGAATCGAATTGCGCTCATATCACCCCGAGTCGGGGTGTTGTACTGGAGGTAGACAACAAGCTGCCCCGTAACAACTGACCTCGAGGCCCCTGTGATGTCTCTCCCCTGAGTTTCCGGGGAGAGACATACGCGTAGTGGAAGTCCATACCAGAAGGACAACGCTTTGACACCCAGCCACGAAGATCGTCGTGCTCCCTACGATACAGGAGGGTGTGGAAAGGTCGCTCTTCCGCACCGAGGAAGGAAATGTTGGCCACACGACGCGACCGTAATGGCGTGTCGCCTCTAGTCAGGCCGAGGTCCACTACTCGGAACGGGACGACACGGAGAGCTAATTCTTGCATATTATATGCAATAATCGTTTATATTAATTAATATTGTATATATCATGATTATCTTTCATATTTTTATGTTTTTGTATCTTTGTTTGTTTCTTTGTTCTATATTATATATTATTACAAAATAAATAAGACGCAACGCGTGCGGCTTACGGAGCCGAGTTAGAGAGAGAGGGGTAAAGAGAGACAAAGGAGACTAGGGCAAAGAGAGGAGGAAAACGGAAGCCATATCGCAAAATGAACCCGCGCTCGGTGCAGTATCATCGTGTGGTGTTAACGAGGTTCAAGTGATCATCAGAACAAGAAGAAGAAGAAGAAGCAAACAGGAACAGGGCAAAGAGAACAGTGTCTTCAACAGTCAAGCAAAACAAGGCCGAGCTGGAAGTAGGTCATGTATACGCTCTGGTCGAAACGTGGGATCCGCTCTCTCTCTACGTCTCTCTCCTAGTGGAACGTACACCGCGGCGCCGTCTCGGAGGCGGAAATTTCTAGTTTTATTTCTCGCCGAAGCCCCGAGGCGTAGAACACCACGGTCGCTGCTGCGCGTCGCTCGTGAGAAACCTCCAAGCGCGCACGCCCTGTCTTACCGTTCCGCGAGGCATGTTGGCGCAATGCGGATATATATTTTTACAAGAAAGTTTCGTTCGACTTTCTTTAAAATTGACGGATATATTTTACGTGTTTTTTTTCGTTCTTTATTTTAGCTCACTCATAACTTTTAGTTGTGATTTGTTCTTATGGTATTTACTTCGTACTTTTTGCATACTTTAGAATAAAGTACGTAAACAATTTTAGGTCTCTTAAAAAGGGTGGTTCGTCAGCCAGTATAAATATTCAGATATAATTATGCGGTACTTAGGTACATTAACTTATTGTTTCATTCAAAGATAGTTTTCTTTTTTTCTTTAATCAAACATAACGTATGTTTGATTGAAAAAAAGAAGAAATGGAGGAAATAATACAATGGATGCCGTAAAGTCTAGATTTTTCAAAACTTGTTTTTTTACTTTATAAATTGCATTATTCAAAACGAAGGCAAAATGAACATAGCAATGAACTGATTTTAAAAAGCTTCTTTCAAGATATTAAAGTCTTAAATTTTAAAATATTAGAAATGTGAAAGTTGTAGTTAAATTACTCGTTTAATCAGTTTTTTTGGGAAATAAAGTAAAAAGACATTGTAAGGTTTAATAATTTTTTTTTTTAAATTTCTTCAAAATAATTTACAGGTTTTGTTTATCATAACCAACGAGTCTTACCTTATTTGCCTTTGGAAAATTTTATGTGTATAAAAGCTTTGTAAAATTACTGAAATATTAAGGGACCGAAAAAGTTAAATAATATTTTTTAATTCAACTTATTAGAGTCTTTGACGCAAAATCGCCGATTTTTCCGGAATTTATTAAACCATTCTAATATCAGGTTAATAATACAACGAATATTTCAAGCACTGTCCATATTAAAATTCTACTGGTTAAATCAAATTAATTGCGTTTTCTATATTAAATAACTTCAGAATATTTTTCCAAACTGTTCGTTTGGGAGAATATAAATATTAACCTTTTTCTTATACAATTTGTAGAGTAATGTTCATTAGTAATAAAAAACCTATTTTTTTCAAGTACGTTACGAGGATAATTAATATAATACCGATTTTTCAAATATATTTACCCAGTTATTCAAAATAACAGTAGGCGGCCGAAAAATTTATGTATGGTATTTACGTACTAATGATCTATGAAAGAAAAACACATTGGCAGTTTCGTAGCTGCATGTTTGTAAAAAGTCTTATAAAGCCTTTTCTTAGGTATTTATCTAAATTTCTCTTAAAAATTATGTAAACTTAAATTATGTGTATTATATGTCTCAAGCATTAACTAATCCTACTGACGGTAGGAATAATTAACGCTTGATACATATAAAACATGAGGCGAATTACCGTTTAAATATGTCAGGCTCCAAGCAAAGATAGTCTCATGACAAATATAGATTTCCCAGTAACGAAACTTACTTGTAATTATATTGGGTCATATAATTTTAATTTCTAAAGGTTTCCTAAGTAATTTCATTTATTATTTCAAATATCCTTTCCAAAAACTTCCGTAATATATACGTATTTAGATATTAGTGTTGGATATTTTAGTTTATGGTAATGTCGCCTCCCTATATAATTCATATAGTCTTTGGCTGAGTATATATAAACCGTAAATTCGTCATTGCACTTTCTCTTTTCTCTAATCGGTGAAATTAACACTATCGGAACCTATTTGTCTGGATTCCTCATCCAGAAATATCTATAATCATACACGCAGTTCAACCAGCGCGTGAATAATTCAACAATTACGATGCCCCAATGGTAATTATGGTTTTTTGTAAATATTTTATATAATAGGACTATTACGGACTATCTTCTTTTCAGAACGTATACATATAGTATTACACATACATATTAAAAGTCGGATTAAATTAGTGTATCAGAAAATATATCTAATTTCCCATCATATACATTGTTTACTATAACTGACTAATGGATATGGTAAGGCGCCAAGACCAGCGATCAATTTAGACATGGTCTTCCTTTATTGGGCGCAGTAGCTTTGGAGTTCACTGAGCGAACAGCGGTTTTCGCAGCACTCATTGTAAACACCATTGTCGCGTTTGTGGCGCCGACTGCTATGTAGAAGTGTAGTGGGTTGATGGCGCCAAGGCCATTGCAGAGTTTCACTTTGGTTCTCTTCCAAAGACTGCCAGTAGTCGTCGTTAAGTTTAAGAGGGAAGGGGTCACCTGGGGAAGAAAGTTTCTTATAAAAGCATGGTTGCGAAGAATCAATGCTGTTGGAAACAAAACGATGGTATATAAGGAGAATATTTCGTACTGCATGAGTTGATTTTATAACATCTAAACATTAATTTCGATATAGCAAAGGTGAAACGCAAACGTCCATGAAATTACTTGGTGAATTTCAATACTCGCCAGCAATTTTTCATGAAGAGTATTCCTGTAATATAGCCTTTTTTACGTAATATTGTCACGTAATAAAAAAATCCGCATTAACGGGAAGTGCTGTCTGACCCATAAATAAAAGTTTATCGTTGTAAAAATGGCACACCGTACTTTTTCTGTTTGTTCGAACCATAATCCATTACCTGTTTAATTACCTTCATTATAATTCCTATTTGATCGTTTTCATTGCGCCACACAAATATAACGCGACGTCACTAATTCATCCAGTCTGGTTACTGGAGTTCCCAAAATATTGCCACTGCAGTTTGTTTACATCTTTGAATTATTATATTTGCAATATATACAAAACGTATATTAGCTAGATCATATCTAGCTAAATCATATCAACAGCATGTAAAGGATAAATATTGCGTATAAAACAAATTAACAGCAAAACAAGCGGGAAAAAGTATATTTGTCGAAATCTGCTAACCGATTTAACTAAAATATTTTTCTCGAGATATACTTCCTATCATTTATGTTACTAAATTAATTTTTTTTTATTTTCTGATTCGTCATCTCAAAGAGAAACATAATTTTGCTTTAATTTTTTGCAAGCACTTCCATTAAAGAAAAACGTGGTATTTAAAATAATTCTACAAAAATTACAGATTTACGACAAGATAAAACTGATTTCAGAAAAAAATATATGAAAACATAGAATAATTGAAGTTATGATGCAAATACAGGAAGCGGAAGAATAGTTTTTCTCAAACTAATGTTAGTTCCCCGTTTGGTGGATCTTTATCGACATAGCTTACCAAATTATATTTTAATTGCTTTTAAATAGGATCATGGTTTCGTTCCTAAACAATTTAATGTAAGAAAAACGATATACTTATACACCTGCAAGTGATTTCTTAGACCAAGTGTTGAACTTTCCTTCGCAGATGGAGATGAGGGCGTTCGTCAATGAGGAACCGCACAACCGCCTCAATACCGGCTCGGATCCGCCACCGGTACTCACCATAAGCATCATTATGGAGCACACAGATAGTATACCGTACATGTTTTAGGCCTGTTTTGTGAAACATAATTAAATATCAGTTGCTGAAAAAATAGTTTGGCGAATGAAGCGGAGTGAGAATCTTTATATGCGATTATTGACGTCACAATGAGATAATGTGACGTCAATAGCCGCATGTAAAGGTTTTTATAAAATATATAACCTTCACATACGGTTTACTGACGTTATAGAAAATTTAATGTTGTTTCAAAATATATTTTAAAACTTAATTAAAAGGGTAATCATGGTCACGAAAACTTTGATTTTCTATTTTTCATCTAAAGTGATACACAAACATGATATTTCTAAATATATTTTACCCAGATTTCTATAAATCTAAGACGTAAACCTATTAAACTAAATTCTACTTCTATTAAATAATTAATTTCTGCTCGATTATCTTGTGTGTATAAAATATTTTGAAATAAAACTCAATAAAAAGAAGATTTTAGATATTCAAGATACAATGAAAGACTATACACAAATTTACTTATTAACCCATTTCACCGTTAACTGATACATGTGTAAAATGAGCGCTTCAATATGACCTTTATGAAAATATCAGTAATTTACAAACGACTTCTTCGCAGATAATTTATAAAACGTGTTTAATTAAAATATTTTTTAGTGTTTATGGCAACAATTTCAGCATATTTTCCGACATTTTTTATTTAAGTACGCAGCTACAGGCACATAATATAATTAAAGAAATAATTGCCAATATAAATTAATTAGTTAAAGTATCAATGATATTATTTTGATAATTATGTAATGACAATATAGGTAACAAATATAAAACAGTACAACAATAACATTAAAATAATTGCGACTTACAGGTGATGCGGATTAATTTGACGTATTGAATTATTTCTCACAAAGAGCACATTTGCAGGTGATGTATCTGAAACGGTCGTAGAGGATGTGCTTCAAAATTTACAAGAAAACTTTATTTATATGGAAAACTATACCTATGAATGTGCGAATGTGTAAGAATGTATTAAGCGCCTTTCCTTTGGCCGCTACATGGGCGATGTGTTATACATAGCTTGGCTCACGTTGAGATAACGTAGGAGCCGAATTTTAATTTCTCTCGTATTGACTTGAATATAATAAAAACAAAAAGTGAAATATATCCCTTAATTATAAAATGAGTTACCTGATCTCATAATGACATAACAGAGAGAGTAAGTGAATTTTTCGACTATTTTCAAATTTCAACTCAACATTCTAGTTTTACAAGTCTGAATCGTACAGGAAGTCGCAAAACATTTGGAGACTATTCATATGATATACCACTTGTCTACATTAATCTAGCAGGAATTGTAAAACTTTTAAATAGGATGTCGTGTCCCTTTATAATATGGAAACTGTTTATTTGATAAGTAAGAAATTCCGGTGCACTTACCTCTGTCCATCACTAAAATATCCATTCGTCTATATTTGCGAATGTGCCTAATATCTGATTTCCATGAAAAATAAAGTTAGGTGGAATAAAATATTAATTCTCAAATATTTAAATGTTATGTTATTCAGTTGAAATTTAAAAAGGAATGGGCGACAGTCTTTCTGAACGGTAGCGTTTCATAGCACTTACTAACTTCCAAACATAAATTTGCAGAATTTAGAGCACAAAAATATATGCTTCGATTCCAAGCGAAAAACAGCGACATAAAATATAGTTTAATATTAATAAAGTGTTTTAGTTAGATATAGTAAAAGTACATAATACATTTTTTGCCTGAATAGAAATAGAATTACCGCACTATTTCTGTGCCACACATCGTTTTTTCCTCCTCATTCAGTTCATGCTAATGATGTACCAAATGTTGTACTTGATTTCTAGTTCATTGTTCCCTTTAATATTTGTATTTATTTCATTCTGTTACAAACTGTTCATTAGTGGTATCTTATAAACTACTACTATGAAACACTACATTATTTTTCCCATTAGTTAGTATCCGTGTTAACATTTTATTAAATAAAAGAGTTATTTTCATTTAATTTTTGGCCCAAGTCTCATCGTTGCATTGGACATTTTTTGAAACCACGTTCAGATTCGAGAAAGAATAGATTAATTTATGTTGGCCGAATATATTCATAAATTCTGTTATAAATAATCAAAAATATTTTTGTAAAGCTGCCCCAACCTGATCTGTTATATTTATAATGAAGCCAAAGTACGTAGAGTATGACAGTTTTTTAATATCGTGTTTTTATGCGAAATGTATTTTTGATAGTCCATGTTATGCTTTTTTGTTGCTCATTTGACTATGGTAGAGACGACGTCATTTTAAATACTTGATATTGTTTCGGGAAATTATTTAACCGAATCAACTTGTGTTTGAACGTTGTTACAATAGGAATTTAATTCCCACCATAAAAGTATACTGGTCGATTTCACAGGGCTGGAATTTATTTTAATTTTATAATATTCATATAAAAAATATTTGTTATATCAAATCAAATGGTAAAATTTACACACGATTTTTTTAAAAATTTGATACCGCAGTTCAACCTTTGCCATGAGCTCTCATCATTTGGTATGTGCAGTATATGCTCGTAACGCAAAACAAATAGCAATTTTATCAAATTATTTTGAACATTTTGTCGAATCACGGAAATGTTGAGAAATTAAGGTATTAAAAAATTGCTATCGTGCCGTGAATTATTTTATTATATTGGTAATTGTTTATCGAGACACGAACTCAGCGCACCGCTGCATTAAGGTATATAAATTATTTGTCTACGTACTTTTCAATTATTTTTATTATTATTATACGCAACTGTCATATTATTGATTAAAAGAGTTTTTTTAACAATAAATAATATTTTTAGATCAACATTTTTCCAACTCACGTAAACAGAAAACAACAATAAAAATTATTTGTTTCTATTTATTTATTGTTTTGTTGTAATTTTCTGTCGATATATGACGCAACATTCTACAAAATTTACACAAATAAAGGTCGTTTCAGCCCCTAAAAAGCAATATACCGATTATGCTCCTCTGACTTTGATAACGATCTCTACATTTTGATGACATTTGGAATTTAAATATATTGCAAAATTGGGAATAACAAATGTAAGGATGGCAATATTCTTGATATAAAATATTATCTGCGTGATAGGACCGCGAGCCGTCAATGTTCTCCTGTTAACGATAAGTGACAGGATAATACTTGTTAGCCTCCCTATAAACACAGCCTGCGTATCACGCTTGCCATAGATGCGCGGTTCAAATGAATGAAGTTGCTACTTCAAGGACTTGGTTCGGGCCCGCACGTTCTCCAACTTGTCAGAAAAACATTTTCTGTTTTCCTGGGTCCAAGTTAGTCTGGACCTGTGATTAACATTCCTCTTAGAAGAGTTAAAAAAAATTGTACTGAAATATATTTTATCTGATATTTTTTATTTCTGATATTTTTTATTTTTATTTTGAAATCTTTGTAAAAAACAAGGAAATAAATATTACACAAGAATTCCAATGATTAAATTTTTTCGCGCACTTAAAATGTATTAAATGCATTTATTAGTAGACGTAATGGTATTATATACTATGTGAGAATAAGGATAAATTGATTTACACCTTTGTATAACTTAATGTCAGAAGTGTGATAAAATTTCACTGCACTACGGCAGCGAATGCTATGCTAATTGTCCGAAATAGCTATTATAAATTAACGACATTTATAGCATGAGGTATTACACGTAAATTAAAGTAAATATTTGTAAATTTATATTGTAATGTAGAAGTAAAAAAAGGCACAAAAAGGAATCCCGGGACGCAATTGGCCGGTTATAAACAAGAAAGATACCCAACTGCTTGTGCATCAGGTGCTCAAACTCTTTAAGCATATGAAGTTATCTGAAATGTTTAACCAAAAGGTACACCTGTATATGTCTAATCTAATACCTGCTACCAGAAATAGACCAACTTATTAAACACAGAGTAGGTACTGTATCTCTTTAAAGCACCCACTACCACACATGTCTCATGGAGTCTTTATCAAACTTGATTGGCGTCTAGTAAACAAAAATTTACCATAAATCGATTAGAAATTAAACAGGTTTATATAGATATTTATATTTTAATCGAAAATACATATATTTTTAACATATTGGTCGAAACCGGGAACAAATAGCTTTGGCTATATAATAAACTTAACTTGTTAATAAAGCAATCGTAAATTGTTAGTTTGCACTCTTGGCTTCAATTATTTATAACGCATATATGTACCTTTTGACATAAATTTTAGTGGATTTTCATAAAATGTAAGACTACATATTCATATGACGCGAAGTACATACGTGACCTGAAATAATAAATATACACCTGTCTGTTTCATAGCAAAATTATAAATTCATTAATTTTCGAAATATTTTCGAAGTTCAGAAGTCCTTGATATACACAAAAATAAATAAATAAAAAACTTCCGATTCCCCTCTAATTTTAACACCACGATTTTTTTTATACAGTTTATTATTTTTTTGCAACCATTTAATTGTCTGTTTTTCTGTACGAGAAAAAATAACTGTTTTTCAAATTTCAAGTCTACTTTTAAATTACAAAAATGATTGACCTAGTATTGTAATTCCGTTGGTGATTACGGGGAATAAAATTAGGAAAATTATTTTCAAAGGTTAAAATTTGTAGAATATTGATGATTTAAGTTAGGTATATGGTTGAACAAATACTTCAGTAACTATGTTATATACACGTTGATAATTATATGCTTAATAACAATAAAATTTTTGAAACCCTGAATAATAAAATTAAATAATAAGAAATATATTTAATTTTATTATTCAGGGTTTAAAATATATATTGTTGGAAGGGATATTTTATTTTTTGTAATGCAGAATGTTCATGTTTTTAAAGGCTATGTAAAAATTTATTATAAAATTGCAGATTGAACGAGAATTGGTAAATTTTTATTTAAAAATATATTTTTACTCATTGACCGATTTTACAACCTATTGATATTTGTGATGATCAACAAGTAAAAAACTAGAATTGTAAAGCTTGGAGTTCTAGTTCGACCGACCTCCTATCGTCATCAAATGGAAAAAGCATTGAAGATGAACTCCAAGTTGTAGAAGTAATTTGTCTACGTTTCGTGCAGTACCCACCAACATCCGAAACCTCGACGAATTCTGGTTCGAAAACTCTGTTCATTTGAGTGCCTAGACAAATGCGTGAACTAAGCGATTTGAATGACAAGTTGATAAAAACTACTCACGCGATGGTTTCTAAATTCCTTGAAACGCATCCTTAAAAAAATTAGTAATTATTTTACTAAACTCTCAAACGCGTGGTGAAACACATTAAAATGAAGTTGCAGTCTTTAGACATGTTATAAATGAATAAATCAATGATTTTTTGAGTCATATTGAGTTGTTTTCAAAAGTCGTTATCAATCGGCTTGTGTGTCTGTTTAAAGACTTTCGGCCTTCTGAACCAGCCAGTTTCCGAAAAGTTTATAGTATCATTGACTATTTTCGTGCGCCATGCCAGATTATATAAAAGTCCGAGGAATGTATTCCGATTAGTTTATGAAAGAACTATGATGAACATTTCGTTTATATAGAAACCTGAACCGTGCTTCAATCTGTAGAGTGAAATCGTATTAATAACTAGTCTAGTGAAGTATTTTTACAGTAACGTCATCATTCTAGTTCATAGCCAGAGTATGAAACCGATCCAGTTGCTAAAAGGTCGAACACAAAGATCATTCTGAAATTTCTAGCTTTTGATTCGGAAGATATTTAGCATCAATACCGACGGCAAATACATCACTCATCTTCAACTTCCCAAGGATATAATGATTATAGCAAAGTCGCTGGATAATCTTAACACAATGCCGAGTAAATTTCCCCTATAGTTGGACCTTAAAATGAATATAGACAAATTAAATACGACGTCGTACGCCCATATTGCATCTACACCGGTACATGATTGAATTGATTTTTAAATTGTGTTTTCTTTACCCAAGTCACTTGCGATTTTGTGTCCAATATTAAAATAATGTCTCACGGTTAATACATGAGCGTGGAATACGGCGGTATGGTCCTGTTATTCGATGATCATTTATTTGCGTTATGCCCGCTGTCAAGAAACGTTCATTGTATCATTGCAAATTGGTTCATGATGTGCAACAAAAGGATATGATAATTACAAGCAATAAAATAATAAGTTTATATTTCCATTAATTTTCATATACATAAAGAAGTGTAAATATATAATTGAAAATTCACATGATATTTTCTATCTCTCGTGCCCGTGGTACTTATTAGTATTTCCAATATTAAAATAAATTTTAAACAACCGAATGAAACTACGTGATGTAGTATTATTTCTACTTTATTTAAATTATTTACCACGACATAGGTTTCGTTGTATGACAACGCCTTCAGCTGGGCTATTTGTAAAGACAACTGTCTTTAAAAATTGCTTACCTGAAATGTTGTCATACAACGAAACTTAGGTCGTGGTAAAGAATTTAAATAAAGTGGAAATAATACTACATCACGTAGTTTAGTTGTGAATAATGAATGTCTACAAAATTAACGCCAAATATATTCAATAAATTTTTACATTACAAATATTTTTTAGTCTAAAGAAGTCGATACGGGTACAAAAGAGAAACAATTTGGATAGTCTTTTAAAATCCAAGTATTATATTTTTATAACATAGGGATGATGTGTTCAGACCATCTTGGTATTGATTGTTAAGGAAAGAAGAATTTGTTATGCCATGATATCATGTATATTTAATTTAAATTTATCACTGTCAAACTTAGTTTTTTTTTCATTTTTATTTGTTTCAGATCGTTACCATAATAAATTCCAATAAAGAACTTGTAAAACAAAATAAATATTTGCAATGAAAATATGGGGATGGGAATATAAAAGAAATTCCTATTAACTGGAATAAGAAGGTATGCACCGTTTCCTATTTTATTTTTAATTGATAACTTGTTCATATGTAATTAGAAAATTTTATGGTAATATGTATACATTATGGAATACCCGTATTTGCAATCTCAGAGCTATGAAGGAATGAATGTTGTTATCGAAACAAAATCAGTTTAACGCCGAAACACAAAGCTGAAAATGAAGCATCCAAAAAAAATTGAAAGAACTAAAAGCACCTCTACCCGATCAAATTCCGATATCGTAATGTCATTCATAATCAATGAATGGAGGAAGTGTGCATTTTAAGGAAGCATTATTTTATTGGATATATTCAAACCGAATATGAAATATACGTTGGATCGTCCTGAATCCTTTTGCACAATAATAGGACAAATAAAGGAACTGAGGTTCTAAATAGTATTTTTAAGAATGATGTCGATAATTATCTTAAAATTAGTCTATATGGTATTAAAACTAGGCTGGTTTAAAAATGTAGTATTAAGGAACATGTGGGTAATGTGTAAAAGCTGTTGTGATTTATTTTTGTGCGAACATGTTAATCTACTAATTAAGGCAAATGTGAATAAAAATAATGAAAGAAGCTGGAAAGATCGCGTATTGAATAAAAATTATAATCAGTTTCACTAAACTAAATGGGAATTTTCATTTCGCTAAACATCACCAAACTTGTCCAGATCCTAATTATTAGAAAATTATAAAACTGAAAATATCCTTAAGTGTCGAGATAATGTCAATAGCTAGATGGCGCCGTTTTCACAGTCGTTAAAATATATAAGAATTGTTACAGCTACATGTACTTACTGTATATATTATTTTGTTGCCCTTAAAATCATCGCGTCTGCTGTAAACGGTCAGAGACAGAAAATAACCAGTTAATGCCTGACAGCGATCTACAATGAGCAGAAACAAAACAAACAGAATATTCCACAGTCAGCTGAAACAGAAGAAACAGGCCGTCAAAGTAGCAATGCACAGCCGACAAAAATAGAATAAACTGCATATAATAAGCAAAAAAATTATGCACGTCTAAATGGTTTAAAAATATAGCATAGATGCTATGAAAATCAGATGAGGTCTATTATTATATTAAGCCGTCCCGTAATTATGAAAAATATAATGCGATGATGTACTACAACTTTATATGAAGATTGGCCTCAAATTTGTTCCGACTATTGGTCATTAGGGATTTAGAAAAATAGCCCAACTACATTTTGAGTTGCATATCTCATTTGTCATAAACAAATCGTCAAAAGTACGAGAGACATTATTTTAAGAAGTGTTTAAGTATACTTTACATATACAAATTAATAAACGACTCGCTACATTTCACTGTAAGAAATGGATAAAAATTGAGAGTGAGTAAATTTCCAATGCCACTTCAAATATAAATGTTGGACTTATTCGCACTGTCATAAACAATCATATTTCACTGGAAAAACAACGCGACAAGCATGAAGAATACTATTATATGCCGTTTAAAATGATGTAAAGAATAAATCAAACATAGAATCAATTCCACTTAAATAAAGTTAAGACACCCGTCCTCCTACAACAACAAAAAAACATATACAAGTCAAAAACTGTTGTACAATTTCATCGTGATTACAACTCTGAATACAAAACGATATTGCCATTTGCTCATAATTTTCTTTAGTATTTTTAACCAGTGCCACGTTTTTTTTCACCGAAGAAAAGACAGTGGGGCCTTTCTTAATTCTGATGATCAGAAATAGAAATAAATAAAAAAAAGAACATTGCCTCAAGTCACTTGCATGTGGTGAAAAAGAATGTGAAAAATTGAAAGCGTCCGACAAATAAAATACTTACGTGACGTACAATAATCTACAGCAGGTGTGTCGTGAAACAATGAGGACGTTTCTATCTATTACCATGCTTCAAAATGAAATGTATTTAATTTCATATTACTACATTTCTACACTACTTCTTTTTCTTGAAAAAATCGCATCAACTGCTATGCCAGATCTTGTCGATTGAAGTGAACAAACTAACCGTAGCCAATAACTTTAATCGCTGTTGATTTACTACCATCCGTTGAGGGGTTTCATTGTTCATTTCCAAAATTAAAAATCAGATCCTAACCTGGACGATAGTGTGATTATTTTGCAAGGTATGTGTTACACATACCAGAGGCAAATACCGTGAATAACGTTTGATTTATTATCATCCGTTAAGGGGTTCCACTGTTCGTCTAGAATTAATCACGAGACCCCAATCTGACCGATGGTGAAATTACACTTGAATCTCGCTTGATTTAATCCCATCCGTTAAGGAGCTCCATTGCACATCTCCAAAACTCATCATCAGATCTTGACCTGGTCAATTGTGTATTTTACAAAGTAACAACTACCAGTAGTAATGGACATGAATCACGATTGTTTTAATATTATTCGTATCGGGGTTCCATTGTTAATTTCCGTACTTCATCATCAGGTCATCACTATAGTTATATTTAAACCACCTTGCTAATATACCCTTTCAAATAAAATAATTGTTCGTATGAGAATTGATTAAAATAGAATAGAAATAAATTCAGCTATGCATGTGTGTAAACACATCGAGATACTCACGAAATTCCGTAGTCAGTCGATGTTTAAAGTACCGGAAGCTACGTAAGCAAACTATAAACTTCTCTAACCGTTACTTCCACCCCAAAAAATATTTGAGTTACTCTCAAGTCACGCTTTAAGAAGTTTTGCTTCAAAATCGGTTCATGTTTATATGCAGCAAAAAACATAAAAGTATTAGGTCCACGATTTTAAAACTCGTTATGAAAAGATATGCACAAAATTAAAAATTAATACAATTCACGCCATTCATTGATTGAGTGAGAGATAGATAACCGCTAAAAGTCGGGCCCAGATTTTGTACCAGATTAAATTATGCTGCAATATTAATTATTTATAAGGATATATTTCCTTCCTGGAACAACATGAGTTGATCCATTACAGATTTCAGATATGAACAACTGTGATAAAATAAATAATATTTAGATCCTTGAAACTATAAACAATTAACTATCTAAGATTTTCTACAAAGCTAATTGTGAATATTAAAGGTTTCAAACAAAATCACTCCACGAGACACTAATCAAGAAAGCATTTGAGGCAATCAGTGTAAATATAAAGTCTTATATTAAATAACAAAACTATCCAGAGAGAAAGGAAGCATTCCTTCTAAAGTTATGTGAATTAAATCTGATCCCTAGATTATATTACAATTAACATTTCTTATTGTACAATTCCAATATATTATCATATGCAAATTTGTTCCAGCTTCTAGGATAAGTTTTGTCTGTCTTGTAGGCTGTAGAATCTCACATTGAATATGTTAAATTTTAAAAATACTTTTATTATTATTATTGTACAAATCGTTTTATTATTATTATTGTAAAGACTGTTTTATTATTTTATTATAAATTCCATGTAAAAAATTGCTCGGTACGATACTCTTATAAAATATTACTCTTTATAGTCAATGAAGACATAAACGCAGTCTTAATTGACAAAAATTATACTTCAAAAATAATTAGAATTTATTATTCAAATATTTATATTTAAATAAATTCATAAGACTCAAATAAAAATGAATGAAATTATTTTATTTTGTATGTTTAATGAAGACTCAAACAAAAATGAACGAAATTATTTGGTTTTTGAGTTTAATAAGCGAATATTTTTGATATTCACTTTTAGAACACACAATTTTATTTTTTTTACTGTACCTTGAATCCATGAGAATCTAAATTAGTTACAGGGTAATATAAACTGATAAATAATCATGCTCTTTTCTTTGGCAATCTTAGTAACTAATATTTAAGAGGAAACTATTAAAGCCATTAGTAATTCTAGGATGTACGAAAAATATGTCCTCGAAGTGTGAACGTAATCTTTAAACCTTACTCCTGAAACATTCTTTATGTGTAAACGTCACTTTTCTTGTAAACGAGCGGCATGTCTCGTGTGTTTTTATTTCTTTTGGTATCCGAGAGGCACATATACATATTTCTTTAAATAAAATTCGCTTAAAATAATAAATTGGTAAATTTTACTGTGCAGGTGCGGGATTTGGGAACAGTAAGAAAATAATTCTTACTGTGCACATGCCAACCTTATCTAACATCTATAGTAATTTGAAGGCATATCGAAAATCTTGTACGGTTTACATATTTTTAATCTATATATATATATATATATATACATATATATATATATATATATATATATATATATATATATATATATAAAACAAAGTCGTGTTAGTTACACCGTATATAACTCAACGGCTGGACCAATTTTTTTTTATTTTTGTGTTTTTGGATTTGTTTTCTTCGGAAATAGGAATACTTCTTTTATTAAAACATTGGAAAAATTCACGAAAAAAATTTATGAAGAAAATTTATTTTCCCTTATATTTTGAATTGAATGGCTTTTTTGATGATATATCGAGAACGGATTGACTGATTTTTTTTTTCATTGAAAATTTATATGAATATTATACATTTATTGAATATCTTTTTATCTCGGCTTCGAGAAATTTCTTCGCGCATTGGAAAAGTAAAAAAATCACAGATAATTGAATTGTGTATAAAACGTTAAATGTGATAAATGACAGAAAAAAAGAAAAAAGTATGTTATAAATGACAGACACGAACGAAAATGATAATTGGTTTTTAATAATTCTTATTCAGTTTTCAATCGTTATTTCATTTGAATTCGATTAAATTAATTCTCTTTAAACGATAACGAAACGATTCTGAAATTCATTAGCGAAGAATGATTTCAAATAGTTGAATTAAGTTTCATGAAGATGTTCACTTTGTGAGGTTATGATATTTGTGATTGTGCGGGCATCGATAATTGCTTCATTAATGTAATTGACGTGATTAATGTTTGTGTGACTAATTTTAAAGTGTTATTTATAATGCTGAGAGTTTAATTTTTCACAACGATGCCGTAATGCAATTCGACTTAGGAATATTGCGAATCAATCCACTGCAGATGAACAAGAAATTGCACGGGAAGAGCGCTGCGTAAGTATGGTCCGACTTCGTTCTTCACAAACACAAGAACAAGACAAACAGCTTAGTTGGCAACGAAAAATCGTCGAGCTTATCGCACAGATCAACAACGTAATAGTCTTCGAATTCGTGCAAAAAGAAATGCTTCAAGCGTCGATTTGAATCGAGTAGCATTTCAATATGATTTCATAATTGACTACAGCTCGCATCCTTTCGTTAGAAATGGCCCAATGGATATTGTGAGCGATCACTGCGCTGCATTGAATTAGTTCGCTGGAGAAGCACCTAGATTGTGCTCTCTCAGTGGCAAGATGAAATTGCCATTCTTGCTTCTGCTACCTGAGTCATTGCATTCATTACTTCGTACCGAAGCATCAAAATCACGACATTTTTTCAAAGATACAAGGGATTTTTCCAAGTGACTTCATTTGGAGCAGACATTATCAAAGAACGCGGATTCAATCAGACATTCAAGGTAATTTCTGCTAGAGAGAATAAACGTTTATTTTCTTTTGGTGATCATAATTTAATAAATCTAACTTCACCTTCGACTTTATAGATCCAAGGCCAAATTCACAATTGAATTGGATTATTGCAACCGCTTGAAAATGCACAGCATAAATTCATCTAAATTTACTACATGGGCAGCATGGAGGAACAACTTGATCGGTGTCAAAAGATCGAATCGGCAATAAAAAGAGAAGTTCTTCAAGATTTGCCGCAACTAATTCATGAATATCATACATTGGTTCGGTTTTTGATAACTGCGTTGGATCGCATGCCAAGTGATGACTACAAAGTCATGATTTTAATGTTAATTTAATTTAATAGTTTTCATTTTGATTTGTACATTTATTGATCTTAATTTATTTTGAATATTCATTGTTTCTTAATAAAAAAACTGAATTTAATTTAGCTAATAAGTTAGCACAACATTTATTAATTCTGAGGTGATACGAAGTTCGTCGCGTCGGCTAGTAAATATATAAATGAACTAGCTGTTACTTAAAACTTCGTCCGCATTACAGCAGTATCAGCCTCTTCTAGCGGCGCCCTATAAAGGTAAAGTTTCCGTATTGACACAAGGGACCCTTATAATTTCGTCACATTCGTCCGTTCGACAGATCGTCACAACCTGACAATTTAGATTTAAGAAAATAAAACTTTGCAAAGATGTCCTTCTTATGTAGACATCAGTTAATGCAATTCTTTTTAATTTACCATTTCTCATTTTTAAGTCTCCTTTGGGAAACGGGAAGAAGATTAAGGTAGCCTAAAGCGAGTAAGTGTTTGTTCATCGACGTGTGAGTTATCAGTAGGGATGTACGGACCAGGGCATTTGTCGACAAAGCCAACTAAGGAGACAACTAGTATATATGTGAAGAACTCTTTAAACTGTTCGGACGTCACTGACTCTCTCATTTAATATAAAAAAATACATATCATTACTTTTAATCGATCAATCATGACCGACTGGTCATGTTTAAAGATATATAAAATAAATATTATTTCTTATGCCAATCATGATTCAATTTTGAGGTATTTGAATATATCCGCTGTGCCGTTTTCCCAAATGAGAGCCTAAAACTTAAATTGCTTTCGACCCCCATTCTGGTAAAACGGATTTTTTTTAGAGATTTTGTATTTTCCGTACATTAACAAATATTGATATAAGAAACTGAATAAGTATTTCCTTCAAACTAATTAAATAATACAAAATAAACATTATAATTACGCATATTTTATAAAGGTGAAATAATAAATCGGTTCAACTCTGAAAATATATTCGCAGAAAGTAATTTCCAGTGAATCAATGATCGGAAGAACACACGTCATCCCACCCACCAGTGTGCGGGACCGTGAAACGTTCTAAAACTTGTCAAAATGATTGCGTCGATGTTTATTTACGCCATCGAACAGGTGATCTTGTTTACATTATGCTCTGGATGGCTTTTACAAGTAATTAAATACATTTTGTTAACGAATTATTTTTAACGTTCAAATATATTCATAAATCTAGTTCACTCGATGCAATTTTGATTCATTGAATGTGTTGTTCAGTCCCTCCATATTTTTTTCAATTTGTCCATAGCGCTTCTTGTCATCGCCATACGTCTTCTCACCTCATCCACGTATCCGCCATTATGAGATATCAACGCTTCAACGTATACATATGACTGAACTACTTCGTAGTTCGCTATTTGAGTGACTTCGGGCGAGTTGTTGTTGGCAAGACCAACACTCAGGCTTCCGCCCTAAATCTTGAGAAATAAGCCGACATGCGGCGTGCAACAGAAGCCAACAAGGTGGTGTCATCTGCGTAGCTCAAGTTGGATATTTTGTAACCACCAATGCCAACGCCGTCCGTCCAGTTCTCGAGAGCAATTCTCATTATAGTAGAGAGTACATCTCTACGACGAGGAGAATATATATTAATGTTCTTAAATATTTTCAAAGAGACGCGAGATTTAATCAATAATTTTCATGTGATAAAAAATTTTAAAATATTTATCGTATATTTTATAATTAAAAAGAGTCAATTTCGAAAAGAATTAGGTCTCCTATTTTATAGAATCATAAAAATATAATGTAAAGAAATGAAAAGTACCTAAATATAATTATATTTATTGTTTTTAGACTATTTTTAAACTGCTGTTTCGGAAACATACTATACCGAGTGAATGAATGGTACTTATTTGGCCCCGATCAAGGGCGACCTTGAAGCCGGTATACTGATGTATGTGCCTCTTCTTCATGAGTTCTTAACTGCTTTTTTTTCTTCCCATCAGAACCCGTAATTTTTGTTTTATGTTGGTTGAGTATAATTTGTCTCTGGTATACCTCGATTTGTTTCAACTGTGCTTGCTTCTTTCTTAAGCTTTGTACTCATCAAGCCAAATTCTCTAAAAAAATTGATAAAAAATCTGGTATCGTTCATATAATACCATCCATAATGGCTGATGCTGGTCAATTTGATGTTCGACGGTTGGTTAAGTATGGCAGCGAGATCCGATGTTGCCATTTGTAATACGTTCGCAGATGTAGACTCTATGGGTCCGCTGGAGACATTGCATTTGTAAAACTACAAGTTTGTAGAGATCCACTTTAAGAAGGGTTTCCAAAGAAGGCAAATATTATTCGAAGTGGTAATGTTGTTTTCACACCACCATCTGAATGAAGTGAATGCGGTGTATGCCTTTTTGATTCGATTATGGATTTCAGCAGAGAAGGCGATTTCCTTTTCCTGGACAAATAAAATCGGTTGATTATAAAAACAATTATTGCATTACTGTATATAATTTCGATAACTCAAATAAAACTTAGTCCATAATAACTTAAAACTTAGTTTTGTTTAACTTTATGAAATGCTCAACTCACTAATATTTTCAAACAAGTTGTTAATATTTTATAATAAAGTTATGGTTATGCAAGTTTTTTACTTTGCCCACAAATAAGAATAATAATCTTCGTAGGCAACAGTACAAGTCATCCACGGTTTATCCCCCTATCGCTATATTCGTTGTCAATAAAGTATGCACGGATCTCAAATAACACTCTGGAGTACCATCATGTTGGAAATAAATTTTGGATTTGGAAATAAGTTTAAGTACGCAATCGTTTCTTCCTCTTACTAATCCGAAGTAACATACTGGGACATATTAAAATATGTGCCATAAGTTAAATAAGCCATAACAACACAAGGTTTAATTATATTATTTGGAATAATTCTCGCCTATATATTAGAGTATACTTGATGAGAATTGTCTAATAAAATGAGGATCACTGTCGCCACATCAATGTTCGTTATGGACTTTCTAAAGTTTCTCACGCATAAACCCCTGCTTTATATGCTCCTAATATGTTGGCACCTTCACGATTTATTTGTCAGTCGTAGAATTGGTGGCGCTTTAGATTTTTTGAATAATATAAAGCTTCTACCGGTGGAGAGGTATAAACTAGATGAATGTAATAATTTCCACACGAAATATTTGCTTATATCAAGACAATAGGCAGCATCACCCACCCTGAGTAAAGGCTTACTTTTAAGAGTTGTATTCTTTCGTCTAGTATTTGTCAAAAACGAACATGTATATGTGTAAAAAACACAAAACTGTCCATGTTCTAATAACTTTAGAAACACCGCTAAAAATTTTTCCATTGAATACATACCTTCAGTATAATTCGTATCATTGTAGAGGTGTTAAAAATGTCGATTACATACCAAATTAGAATTTTCTCACATTAAAAAACTGGGGAGCAAATACGGTGTATACGTTAAGTGGAAAAAGAAAGAAAATGGTAATCAAAATATCAAATAAAAATGAAATAAGAGAAGGAGTACCAGAATATGGCGATGTGGATTTTTTTTTAGAAAAAAAGGGAAATGTAAAGAAGTATGATATTATCGGTCTAGTGATAAATGTTAGCTTTAACGTAAATATTGCCAAAAGAAATAATGAAAAAAAACCCACCTAAAAATCTTTTCGGGCGCTGTAAATTAAATGAAAGGATGAATATATTGGAAGCCTTTGTCATATTTTCTTGGTACTCTCTGTGAAATATTACCTAAGAAGGTCAGCTACCCTTCTATTATCAACTTATAACACAATAGCCGCCTTCCAATACAGAACGATAAATCATTTTAACAATGGCCGAGTATACTTTTTGTGATTTAATAGATAGCGCTGAATATGTACAGAATTTACAGAATCATTTATTCCAAATTTCAGGTTAACAAAAATTAATATTTGCATTATATTTTTAATTGGAAAGTATCTGTAGGTATATCTACACATTTTACAAACCTGTAGAATTGGCGCATACGTACATTGACCATAAATATTATTTAGGTGGACTAACGAAAGTAATAGAACCCCAAAACGTTAGTTTCTAAATTTGTGTCTCTTTTTTTAAATATATATCACGCAAAACTATTAATTTGATTAAGGTGGAGTTCTTTGAAAATAGAGGGGTTGACTTATAGTATATTTTGTTTTAATTTCATCACAATCAGTCAATAAGTAGATATGCAAATTTAATACTTTTGAAAAACATTTTTGTCATAACAGTACAACAAAATCAAAATGCCTAGTAATTACACAACTGTACAGTGTGTGTATATATATATATATATATATATATATATATATATATATATATATATATATAATATCAATAGATGGCGCAAAAAAATTACTTTCTTAATTACTATAATATGTAGTGTTACGTATATTAAATCTTAAGAGTATACGATATTTTCTGGAAATCCACATGCGAACGAAGTCGTAAAGAGTCTCGAAGACGAACGTGAATTATATTCATCTGTGCCCGCGCACAGATGAATATAATTCAACAAAACCAGATTTAACGTCTTGAAATGATTTGGGAAACGTATCAAATATAGAGTATCTGCTAATATTTTGAATAGGAGATGATGAGTACGATTTTTTCCAATTTTCCTCTATTTTATGCCTATTTCAACAATTTTGACCATTTTTTACTGTTTTATGTTTAGTTAGGTTAGGTTACTTTAAGTTAGGTTAGGTTAGGTTGGGTTAGTTTAGATTGGCTTTACGCTTCTTGCAGTGATTTTTGCTGTTTTTGGCAATTTGACAATTTTTGCCTTTTTTGCCATTTTTCGCCAATTTCACCATTTATCGATTTATGGTAAATTTTTTGAAATTTCATAATTTTTTCCTATTTTATGCAATTTTCCACTGTGCCTATTAAAACAGTTTTCACCATTTTTTACTTTGGAGTTTTCCTTAGCTTCGATTAATCTAGGCTAAGTCAGTATATGTTAAGTTAGGTTAGGTTAGGTTAAGTTAGATTAGGTTAGGTTGGGCTAGATTAGGTTAGGTCAGAATAGGTTCATTTAGATTGACTTTACGCTTCTTGTAGTGATTTTTGCTATTTTTGGCCAATTTTACAATTTTTGGACTCTTCATCTGCATAGTATTTTTGAGTATATATGTAACAAATCCTTTTAGAGCAACGTACTGTTACAGTTACCTTGAGTCCAGGGGAGGAATGGAACTGACGTTGCAAAAATAGAAAATATTTATTAATTAAACTCATATTTTCTTAAATTAAAAAAAAAAACAATTTAAAGATAGATGACAAGGGAACAGAAAAACTAAAATAAAATTTGTCATCATAATAGAAAATATACATACATACTATATTTTTAAAACACCAAGAATTGTTAATGAGAAATCGAACCACAGAACAAGAGAAGAAAAAATCTAATATGGTAAGAAACAGTTAGAAACTTCACGAGGTAATCATCCATTAAAATATTTTTCGGCTGATTAGTATTTTATTATTGTTCCTCAAAGCACAATGGGTAGGAAGAAACGAGCTGATGTTAGTATGATATACTAGCGTAAGGTTATCACTATTCACACTCAATAAAGATACAACCCGAAACCACGATAATCGTCAGAATCGTGGAAAGATTTGGGAAGTGTATGTTTTTATCAAAATATTTACATACTAAAAATTATTACTATAAATTATAAGATTTGTGATTGAAATTTAAAACTAAAATTGCCAATTATGACTATTCTCATCCGAAAGCCATAATAACGAGGCTAAGCGAATCTTTACTCATTAGGTGACATGTTCGCCTCTTATATTAATGAGTATAGATTTTTACACATACTACTAATTGCTTGCGGAGCCCACTGAATATGTTTATATCTTTTTTGTTCAATTCACAAATTCAAAATTGCGGGTGCGTAATGGTTCAATGAGAATTTTAAATATTTGTTTTGAGTGTATTTTTCTATTGTACAAGCACTTTATTGAAATTACTTTTACTTTAATCCGTTGTTGAACGCCGGATGCTGGGAATCTTTTTAAGGAACCTGTCGTCCTCAATACCACTTTTGTCATCATCGCGGTTTCCGTTTAAATGCAAAAATAAGTATTTGATAAGTTGTATATATGAACAAGGTTTAATTATAAATTCATGTTAAGAAAATGTCAAGTTATAATCTACATGTATCTAAATACGTGTATTTCACTAGAGAGAATTTTGTTCCCGCAAAGAAATTATTTTGTCTTTTGTGCAGCGTACAATTCAAAACAAAGACTCCAATATATTCAATGCGTCCATTAAAGTTTCGCCCATATTATTCTAGAAACTATTTTTATTTGTTTGAATGATAAATTTTGATTAAGAAAACCACAACTAACGATTAAAATAAAACAAAACTTCTGAAAAAGATCAGTGCGATGCGCTGGTTGCTCTTTTCATCAAGTAATTAATAAGTGGAAAATAGTTCATAACGTTATTATTATTATATATGTCTAAATATTCAAGGCGTTCATATTTCTAGTCACGACAGAAAATTCTATAAATATTTATTGCTCCTATTAATGCCAACCTTCATGTACAAAGTGATGTGCGTGCATGAAATTAAAACAAAAGCGGATTTTATTGTGAACTTGTGTAGCGAAGATATGATCGAAATGAGAAAATATGCAAGTACAACATTTTTATTTAATATCAACATATCCATCTTTTACCTGCGGAGCATTTGATTTTGATTATTCTGTCGGCACGGAGATATTTTTGTCGGCACGGAGATATGATTTTGATTATTCTGTCGGCACGGAAAATATTGAAAGTGCCATTAAAACGTGATGGGATTATCGGGAAATCTTTAATATTCATTGTCCAGAAGTATAAAACTATCAAAAATAAAAGGTCCTCCGCCTCCCTTTGTCAGGCATGCCGACAAGAAAAAATTAAATACTTTTGAGTGTAACAATAAGCTCTGCGCCCTAAATTGAATTATCTGCCGTAGTTTTTGTTGTTTGTTGCGATCGATTGTTAACTTTTCGCCAAGGAAGGTTCCAGTATAATTTCCAATTTATTTAAATACGACTTTTTACTGTTTATCCTAATAGTATCTTAGGTAAATGCGTGATGAATTCTTTCACAGCAACGTTTCACCACAGTTACCTTTTTTTATATACTTTCTTGATAAAAAAACCGAAAGAAAATACGTCTGACCTTAGAGAAATGGAAAATAATTTGTACATAAGCTGGAATTTTAAGGATATAAGAAGCTAAAAAATTCAGCAATTAACAAACAGCAAAGAGAGAAAAATAAGAACAATTTGTGATCATAATAGAATTATATATACATACATACATTTATATGTATATGCAGAGAAAATAAAATGAAATAGATAATACCTTTTTAGAAACGATTACAAGTACAAACAATGTTAAATGATTTTTTAACTTATAGCCATTGCCTAAATAAGTTGAGAATAAATTGTCGGCTAACATTGAAAATGATCCTATTATTATCTAAAAGAAAGGATTTCCCCCTTTTTCAAGTTTTACGTGAGTTTTCTCGACGACCTTGTCGAGTCTGTCAGTTTCATGGATCAATATAATATAGGCAAATTATTATGGGAAACCACCTGACTTCCCTAAAAATTGCAACATTTCTCATTTTTTCGATTGATGATTTAGATAAAACTTTGAAGAAGCATTAAAAGGAGAATGAAAAAATGTTTCATTCTCCCTACATAATAGCGCCATTTTTATTCTTATATCACCTGAGCCCAATGCAATGGACGTCTACTAGTCTGCTTTGTACAATTATAAAGTTAACTTAAATTTTTTCATCGTATTTACAAACATTGTAATAAACAATTTATGAGAGAAAATAAAGTATTTTTAATGTTCTAGATAGATTTAGTTACAATCTTCATATTTATGACTGGAAATTGTAAATAATATTCTTGTAACTTGTTTGTGCTTGATCAATTTTCAACTCTAACTGTAATAAATGTAAGATCTGCATGTCAAATCTCTTCTGAGAAAAATATAAGATTACTTCTTAAGAGATAGACCGACAATTAAAATATAGAAAAACATTTTAAAAAGTTAGGTGTAAAACTGCTTAAGGCCAACAGTATAACATAAAGCAACCAGGTATCTAACTAATAGGTAAACATTTACATGGGGTTAGGAATACGGTTTCTATGAACTCAGTAACGTGGTAAGTCGCCTATTTGACAGATCAAACATGGTTTTAGAGGATCCAAGAAATGTTTACTACCCGCAGTGGAAAATACAACTCCTGCGGTTTAATTGAAGGGATAAATATATTTATTGAAGTAAATTTTTCATTTGTTAATGTTAACTATGAATAAATTTGTTTATAATTAATAAAAGAAAATTAATTCGATAACCTAAAAGTACCTTTGCAGTATGTGTTTGATGATATACTTGCCCACTTTACGTTTTAATAAACTGTGTGGTATATCTACAGCAATGATATTTTGGGTAGTGATTACTTTAACATCAATCCATATTATTTCTTTACAAGTATTTCACACATTGTATGATTTCACATAGAATATTAAAGTAAAAATAAAAGTATTACTTTAAACACATGTAATCAGACCGCATAAAATGGATAAAACAGGGCTACATTAAATGAATTAAAATGTAGCCCGTCTTTCGCTTTTATTCAAGATATGAATTTTTTTACAGATTTAAAGGACTTTATTTATCTATAAATAAACTCGGAAAATATATTTTTATGTCCACTATTTAGATAATTATTATAACTTTATTCCTTTCTTTGCTTTACGAGTTTAATAAGTAAAAAATGAACCCTTAGAGGGACGTAATTTCATTATAATTATAAAATTAAATGACTTTTCGTGAACGGGTAATAGAGGCCGAGGTAAGTTTACATTAAACATGTTTACTTTCGAGCGAGAACAAAACTCAAGAAAGTATTGTAATCATTAAAAAAGAAGTTCAGATTTTAATAGAAATTGAATTGAAAGTATTGTGTGAAAGCGCATGCGTGCGTGCGCGTGTGCGAGCGTGCATGTGTGTGTGTGTGTGTGTATCATTTGTTCCAGCGGCTCGACCTTGATGAAATTCAATAGTTTTTAGGGTTCCGTAAGTCAAAATAAAAAATGAAACTCTTTAGGGGTAGGTAGCAAAACTATACTATGAAGCTAATTCTAGACAAAAACGATATAAACCTTATTGTTTCGTCCTAATCTTCTTTCTGGTCTTCCCTGTCTGTCACACACTTGTGGTTTTAATAGTTTTAAAGCTATATAAATGAAATGTGTTTTTAAATATATTTCAATTACTGCATAACAAAATAATAAAAAAATCCGGGAGCGTAAACAATTTTTTCCCACATATCATTGACTGTGATATCTTTAGATAGGAATTTTGAAATAAAATTCAGCTCTCCTTTAAGATATTTAATTTTAAAGCCACTTTTGCAAAATACTAAGTTTTAAATTAAGGTGTAATATCCCCCTCTTCTAATTTCAGATGGGTTTCAAAAATGTCAAAAAATGGCGGGGAATAGCGCTATATTTGCATCAGGAATTTAAGGAGATATGAACAACCAAATTTTGCATGACCCGAGAATCACTAATTGGTTTTTACTAAATATTTGGTTTAAATATTTTTCTATCATTTGTGTTTTGATTACGATAGATGTTTAATTTTAAGGAATTACTCGATAGGTATTGAACAAAGAATTACAGAAAATCTATTGCTGCCACATGTGATGAAGTATTGCAGTAAAAATATTAAATTGAAATAAAGCGGGTTTTGATGATGAAAATGTAAAGTATTGCTGGTCCACGGAAGTTATATCCCGTGAATGTGTTAATAACCTATACGCGGGAAATAAATTCAACATTTACAAAAAATGGGAGCAATATAATTACGTACCTATGATATTCATCCTATGACAGTTTTCAATAGCTTTCTGCTCAATGTTGAATTTCAAAAACATGAACGAAATAATAAAATCGTGATATGAAAAATCGTCAGAACAGTCATTACCATGGTATTACATTTTAAATTTAATTGAATACAAAATATAAAGGGAAAGTTAGCACGGCACGAATAATACGTTACAGATTTGAATACTCTATTTTTCCACACAATCAAACAATAAATGTAGCAAGTGTCATACTGCTACATCGAGTTTAGCAAGGTTTCTCTGTACATGACTAAATCGAATTTGGCAGGTTCCTCTGTACAAAAAGAAAAAATCTCAAATATATCAAAATTTACTATACAATTTTAAATTGGATACTGAACCTTCATGAATGAAGACTGTTGAAAGAAAAAAATCATAAGCGAAGAATTTTCTTCTTTAAAATTGACCAAATCATTTAAAATTTACCCAAATATGTGGTATACGTACAAAAAGTAATATTTTCGAAAGAGGAAAATCTTATTTTGTAATTTTGAAGTACATTATACAATCCTAAAATACACAGAAGCCCGTAAAGCAGATAATCAAACCTTCGTGAATAGAGACCATTGATAAAAAAACTACACTGTTGAAGACAATAGACAGTTAGGAATAAATATGGACGGAAATAAGTAAGGCGGAAATTATTCACTCGAACGGAAATCGCTCGTTTGCTATAAATCTAGTGAACCGGAAAAGGTACTCGCCACCGTACAAAACGAAATAAACTAATGGTGATTTCTTAAAAACGTGTTCGCAGAATATCACGAATACATTTTATTTCATATTGATCATTTTTTTTTTAACAATTCGTATTCAATCGACACAAAAATGAACGGAAATTTGTTATTACTGTAAGTGTAAAAAATATTTGGAATAATTATTAGGTTTACCTGTGAGGGATATTTTCATTCGTACACTATTATTTATCGAATACTTTGTTATTAACAACTACAATATGATGCCCTGTAATATCAAAATACTTTCATTTGTATCATTTAAATAAGGATTTCAACATCATTTCGATAATGATCTTTAAATTGAACAGGTGACAGTTTGAATCGGTATGGACAGAAGATTCACTCATTTCTGTATATTAGCAATTTATGATACTTTCATGAAACAATGATACTTTCAGGAAAACATTAATAACTTACTACCTGCAAAAGCTTGATACCTTTATCTTGGAAGAATTTCATAAATTTCGTTGAGAAATTTCGCTGATTATGCAATGTTTAAAAGAAATATGTATATAAGTACATCTTTACAGGCATGCCTAACTTTGGCAAAGTTGGTATTAATAAATGCTAACTTTTTATTTCTAGCATTAAATTAAGGATTTATTTTATGTTTATTTATAATATTGAATTTCCTACTATTACTTATTTACATATATACACACAAAGACTCTCCACCGTTTACTTTTAGAGAAATTCAACCCCAAATACGATTGACTTTTTGAATATTGTGTACTGTAGATTCAAATAAATGTTATGCCAAGATTGGTGACAATGTAATCATAATTGATCGCCGCAATTACCGAACTAATATCCATGATGGCACAAGTCCGCTGATTTGACTAATCTATAAAAAAAATATTTCATCATTTCGGAAATATTCAAATTTTTCTTTTTTCGATTAACTAAGCTTATGAGGAAAATCCTTAAGAAATTTTATTTTGAAAGAAACTGCCATCTTAATAAAATTCGAAAATTTTTTAAAACATTGCTGGAAAAAATCGATGAGAAGCTTTTTATATCCAAATAGTCATGGAAGACTTGCATGCATTAATGAGCTCTTTTGCCGCGGAATATATTGTGTGAAACTGTACTTTTTTCAATAAGTAGAGGTTTCCATACGGGATGTTGCTCTTAAATCGTATACTCCAAGCGGCTTTACTGCTATAAAACGCGTGGAAAAAATAAATGCTTTTTTAAAGCTTTGGTTCTTATGGTATGTAAATTATTTTCCACTATTGGCAAAATATGTCATAGATACTTACGTAAATGCTAAAAAGCAATTTAAATTAAATTTAGTGCAATGAAATTTAAGAAGTAGAAACTATTTTGAAAAGTCGTTTCATAGGTAAGTTATGTCAATTTATTTTACCGCTTTCTTTTCAACAAAAAGATTCTAATAAGGTTAACCATTCTTTATTGTTGCAGTTGATTTAAATGTCACGAGGACGAGTAACGGAATAAAGCAACAAACATGGCGACAGTGCATTATGTTGTAGCCATTTCTACAAAATTGTAAGTGGTGTCCTATTGATATTGTCAATATAAAAGAATTATTAATTATTTCATCTGAGATCGATAAAGTGTTTTTTATGTTCGAAGGTTTACACGCGCACATTTTTTAGTGATATTTAAAAGATTTCATATTAAAAATTTGATGCAGTAAGATTAACGTTTAATATCTTACATTTACCCACATATAAATGAAGTTACACCCGATAATGTTATGCGGTACTTTGAGTAGGTAAATACCATTGTTCTGGATTTCACTAAATATAAAAAATTTAATGATCAAATGAGTCTCAAATGATCACATAACATTGCAGAATATAGTTCTCTGTACCTGTAAGAGGAGATGGGATATGGTATGAGCTTTCATTTTTTACTCTTCTACGTCTTCCAGCATATTAAATAAGTCTAATATTGACTATACAGCTTATCTTAGAAGTCATTTTCCAGAATTAACGAAATAGAAGTGTTTTTGAATAATTTTTTTGATTTTGAAATATTGCAATTCTACCAATCAATTAAAATGAAAATCTACTGGAATTGATGCAATCGGTTCATTAAAAACTTTCAGAGAACAGCATAATAAATTGTCAAGGCAAGTTATTTAGCTTTTTTGACAGTAATTTTCTTTTCATATTGAAAGTCTAATGCCTTTTCATGCTAATTTAACCTTCGAAGCGTGCGTACGAACCCGATCCCTATGATGCAAACAGCAGAAAAATTGTTTTATTGAACTCGCTTTATTAAAACATTTACTTAAATTTTTAATAAAAATCATGATATTAATCAAACTTGACAGGGTAGAATCTATTTACTTATAACTTATTTTAGAAAAAGACATTGTAAATATTAAATTAAAGAAAATACTGGTAAAGGGTGTACTACTTACAAATACTTTTATAATTTGGCGGCAATAGTTTTGAAGCATGCATAAAGCTAATGGTCTTCGATAGAGAGGAAATAAAACACAATGGAATTTGAAGAACATTTTAGAAAAGTACATCATACCTTCGGTGCCATTTTTGGTAACTATTTTCTTTCAATATACGATGATGCCCGCCCACTTGTCGCAAGCTGCATGACTGAGTAACTGGATCCGTCAATATTAAAATATTTTTATGGCCAGACCGCTGTTTTGACCTCAGCCCTATCGAGCATATATGAAAGTATTCAAATATTTCTATTTACAGACTGTGTTGTACATGATCGATGAATATAGCGGACTTATAGCTTGCAATCTCTTACAGACAATCAGGATATTTGTCCAGTCACATTCAAAGAGGGGCCGGAAATCATCCTCATATCACCGCGGTATACCGTACCGTCAAAAGCCTGTGATTAATTCAACACATCACGGTGACGTAAGGTATGCTCGAACTCATACCGCCAAACCTACCAGAATGCATGAACTTAAAATTTGTAAGGTAGAAGAATGGCATATCAAACCTCCGGCATGTTGAGGCTAGCATTCAAATAACTTGCTAGATGTAGTCGGAGGTACAGGAAAGTAATACATAAATTATTTTAAAAATATTGCATGGTGCTGAATATAATCATTTCTTCGCAATGAAAGTAACAGAATATTTTTAGAAGGAACAAATATTGTAACTGCCTTTTAGGCATGAGATTATTCCAAATATTAATTAAAGTCAATTTTAATACAATAGTCACAATTTTATTTTTAAAGAAACTTTATATTTAAAGAAAAACCTGACTAATATATGAGTTAAAGTTGACACCTGATCTTAAGAAAATAAGTAAACGCCGGAATCTCTTTTTAGGTGATTTTTTTAGGATTGCGTCCACCGCGGAAATTTTAGCTCTTCAAGTCGAGATATGCTGGAAGCGACATATTTTATTTAGTATGAGACTTGACATAAAATAGCTTAAATCAATTAAAGTTGATGGATAATTTTGGTACAATAGTTTCCATAGTACGGTAGTTAAAAACTTGAAAATATCATTAAAATATAAGTACTACATAAGTACACCAATGAAAAGAACTTTTAAAATATGACAAGCGTAGTACAAAACATGTTTCTCATTATTGTGAAAACGATATAAAAATATATTTCAGAATATACGGCATCTCGATGTAACATCGCGTCATTTTGATACATCTTTCTTTCGACAAGCTCGCTAAATAATCTATGAATATATGCTAGTTTTGGTTTTATCGTAGAAAACTCCAACGTCTAAGACCTAAATACAGTCGTAAAAAAATCAACCGACAATCGAATATTATCAGGCAGAACTAGTACCAAAAGATAGTAATGTGTTGTTTACTTTTAATAAAATTTATGTCTAATGAAATTTAACATAATTTTTATTAAAAATATCGAAAGAATTTCAACTAAGTAGTCAGTTAGGTCAATTAGCGCGGTATTACTTCTTAGAAATAGGCAAATTATTTTCATGAGTTTTTTCTTCGCAAATCGATGTACAAATTCTAGAGTAAAATTTTCGGTAATATTTTTGCTTTATTAGAACAAATTACAACGTTTCACCTCATTGTTTGTATCATTAATAAAATTATATCTCATTAACATTACGCACAGTATAATGATGCAACTGCAAGCAGAAATGCACATTTTTGCTTGCAGTTGGTGTTATTTTGATTTCAAGTACAAAGTTCGGCTTTTTATATCACTTTAATATGAATCGAATTACTTCTATCATTCTTGTATATCTATATATATATATATATATATATATATATATATATATATATATATATCAGTGGCGCGCAGTGCCTTATAAGCAATTACACGTAGCTTGCCTAGACTATTTGGTATATAATATTTCAATATATTTGATTTATGACATTTAAGCGAAGTTAATTTAATGTATAATCTGTAGTCCGAACGCACAAATGAAATGTCCCCGTTTTAAATGAAATGTACAAATTTTATTATTATCTCTTTTAACTTTATAATTTCCTGTGTAAATTACAGGTTGCTAGCTTGCCCCAACACTGCAAAGCGGCTGCGTAATTACGTTATGTCAAACTGCCGATATGTAGCGCGAGGGCCAGCTCGGAGTCCGTAGCTTACGTTTATATTCAGATTACAAGAAACCCGTTATTATTCGGAGCGATCACATAATAACAACAACATGGACTGTCATTCAAGTGAGATTTTCCATTTTCCATATTACTGAGAAAAATAAAAATGATAGATCGAAGTAAATTTTGTAACTGCAAGTTCCTAATAAATTTATTTTACGGTATTTTCATGTACGATTAGTTTTTGTGGTCAGCCAGCAGTTGTATTTTGAATAAAATATTTTACTGACCTTGGTGAAAATTTCTATTTCTTCAAATAAAAAAAAAATATTCATAAAGACGAACACGTTTATTAAAAATGACCGAAATGACGAAATGATATTTATAGAAAAACTCTATAAAAAGATGCTTTTCCTATGATGAAATTTCCCTAAAAAATAAATTTATGATTTCTCCTTATGCAATCTTGTTTATTAAAACGTTTATATTTTTTTTATACAAGTTTTTTTATTGATTGTTCAGTGTCACTAAGAATAGCAATTAATTCGAAATAAAATTAGCAAGCAGTTCGTTGCAAAAAACGCAGTATGCGTGGTAAATATTTTTGAAATAATTTTTTTTATTAAATTAACGCGAGAAAAATAATTTTAATATTTCCATTCTTGTTTAACCACGTTGATTCCAATTTAGGAAATTTAACAAATTCTGATAAATAGCATTACAGCAGGATATTTCGAAAAGTAATTGACAATACATTCAGGCCAAGCGTGGATATAATGAACTTTAATATTAAGTTTAATGGTGAAAATTTAACCATTTGCCTCAATATATGTGCTTATGCGATTTCGTTTTTGGCCTGCGGTAATAATAAATTACATGACGGTTCATTAATTAATTAGCTAATAAAATGCGCTATTGTTAGACGCATTTGCTCTTAATATTTTCTTCTCCCCATTGATTTTGCATATTTACCGTACAATTAGTTATCTGAACACCCCGTACTTCTAAGTGGCGCAACATACGGTAAAGTGGAAAAATGAATTTTCAATTAGCGACGTTAACAATTTTTCTGTCTCATGCCAAATTATTTTCGAATGCCAAATAAATTAACTGTTAGATTTAATATAAAAGATATTTATTACCCATGTATAAAAAATAAGGTTAAATTCTTTCGTTTACATTAAATTCAGTTTAAATTGTTATTCAACAATACATGAAAAATTAAGTGAAAAAAGAGCAGGACTCTCAAATTCACCAACACATTATTTAGAAAGTAAATGCAAAAGACAGTAACACGATTTCCTTTTCTAAGCGAAATATTTCTATCATTGATAATTTCTATTCTCTGTCTGAATTTATGAGTTTGCGATTAGGCTTCAAACCAAACTTCATCTTCCAATAGTCCAGGTCACGACTTACATAATAGATCACAACAACGTGTGCACTTCACTTAAACATCGGAAAGCCTTCTCGTTGACCGATTTGAAGGTCTGTAGTGTAGAGATACTTCATCAATTTTCCAATCGTGAAGCTATAGTGATCTTTTCGTTCTTGCCACGTTATATTCGTCAAATACTTTTTGATACTGTTTAAATTTTTTACACTATATTACAACGTTTATAGTTATTAAAAACACATTAAAAATTTTATAGCAGTTTATATTATAGTTGACGTTAAGAAAGTTTACTGTTAGTCAATAAAGCTATATGATGAATGGAAGATAAAAGTTATATGATGGAGCTTGTAAAAGATAGTCAGCACACGAGACGATAAACATCATAAACTGTAAAATTAGCTTTCACTAAAATATAAATACAAACAAATTAAAACACAATTTACCATTTTTTCACGGTAGAAACCATCGCAACTAAAGAGATTTGTACGGAAAGAAAACACACAGAGCTCTTTATGAGAAGATAAACATGACAGATTGTAAACTTAGCTTTCACTAAAATACACAGAAAAATAAAATACCATTTCCCATTTTTTCACAGGAGAAACCATCATAACAAAAGATATTTGTGTGAAGAGAAAAAACACAAAGATCTCTGCTTTATCATCTTTTTTAAAAATACTTTTTCTGCGTTACCGTGAACGTTTTGAAGAAAAATGAAATTCTGCAAATATTATAAATTTATAACATTTGATATTCTGCAAATATTATAAATTCATAAATTTATAACATTTTTATTAAAATATCCAGAAAAAAATGTTAACATATGGAATCATGTCATTTTATTTAATTTAACAGTTTTCTTCATTTGCTGAAAAAAACTAGAGGGATTGTGCAGATGAAAACTAATGGATTCCGTTCTTTCTTTTAAAGTGCAAATTAATAAAAATTAAAAGAAATTTCATTTATGCACGCATCTATATGCGTGTACATAATACATTTTCAAAAGCTGTGCAGTGTATTCTTGAAGAAGTACAAGTTATATTCTATTTGAATGAAAACAATTTATGCAATCATTAGGTCCGGCTGTGAAATAACTTTAGTATGTTGCTGGACCCACATTAACAATTTTATTTGCTTTCTACCAACCTTGTTCATTCCTTCCGTAACGGATACCATTGAATGTAACTACTTTCACTTTGATTGTAATTTGTCTCAACTTTTGATATAAATGTTCATATAAAAACTTTATTATGTTCCACCAATTTTCCGTTAGATTATATTTATTACTTTAGCCCTCCACTTTTACGATATAAGTACTCAATAATAAAATAATTTTATAAATTTGGCCGTTAATGGTGTAAGAAGGGAATGGAAGTTTGTAAAGCTAAAAATTGGTTGTTATTTAATCTACTGTACATTTAGTAGAAATATTTTAAAATAATAATGACACACCTATGTCAGTTTTTCTCAAAATTTATCCATTAAGGGTGTAAAATAAATTATAATAATTTATAAGGGCAAAATTTTTTTTTGACGTACTCTATATTTAATATAAAAACTCTGAATAAAAATAATGAAACATCTATTCTAGCATTCCTTAAAACTTATATACCCTATAAGGGTGTAAAAAGTCTAGTCTCCATTTCTTAACTTAAAAAACTTTTACCCCTAAAAAACGTACTGGGAAAAAGAAACGATTCCGAGCTAGATTTAACGATTCAATGAGAAAAACAGTTCAATGACGCTGTTACACAGTATACGCAAAGTAATACGGAGGTGCAAGTAATCAGGAGGGCAAATTATCTTAGAACAGTCATGTTTTACCAATAAAATAATCCGAAACCTCACATTGCTGCACTCATAATTTAACAGCTGAGTAAGCCGGAGTCTCGCGTTGCAGATGCCTGAAATATAAACAAATAAAAAAATATAAAAATAATCCTCAGGTTCAAAGAGCAGCTGTTTCCAGTTTCTATCACCAGAAAGGCAAATGCTTCTGTTCTTTTCTGAAACTTTATCTGGAAAGACGTATCATGAGTCACATGTATACAGCTTCCGCACTTTAGTTCGTTACTAGGGTCTCTTCGGAGCATGATTATAAATCTTCACCCAGGACGTCAATATTTTATGGACCCTATAAGACAATATTTTATAGTTGCTTTCAGATGACCTATTTTGGGACATAGAAAATTGTGAAGGATGGTTTTATGCTTTATATTAACTTTTCAAGCTCAGATGCAGGTTTAGAGCTTGGTTAGTGCCCTATAATCTTGGCCATAATACGAGCACTAATTTAATTAATTTCATTTTTCGTGATGGGCCTGCTGCTGATATATATATATATATATATATATATATATATATATATATATATACATATATATATATATATATATATATATATATATATATATATATATACATATACATATATATCATTTACACGCAAAATCGATTTGAAATTGGTTAGGCCATAAAAAATGACAGAAAGAAAAACAAAGAACACAGAAAACGTTTTACATTAATTATATTAGTAGTGATAATTTTGTTACTGTCCGTAGTGTAGCAGATAAAAAAACTTGCGCCCGAAAAAAATTACCCAGAATTACCGACAAAATGTTAGAATACTGGTTAATTATTAAACTGAATTTTAAATTATTGATATGATAACTTTTGGACTGAGTGAAATGCTAAGTTAAGACCACGGAAAGATTCGCAATCTACCACGTTTAATCTAACAAATATCTAAGGATGATGTCTATTACAATAGGAATTCTTGGTATACTAGTCATTACTCGCGAGCACTCCGAACAGCGAGAAGTGGCCGGAGACCGAAAAAAATCTGTAGATTATAACTACTGATTTTATAGTTTGGAAATGGTTTTATTTCAAAAGAATTAATTACTAAAATGTGTTGATTTTTCCAAATGTTTTATTTCGGGAATTGCATGAAATAAAATTGTTCCAACTGTGCACTAGATTAAAACAAATGGAATATAAATAAATAAAGTAAAATAAACATATAGCTGTATAGGACATTTTCTAATAAGAAAACTTTGCTTATCATATTTAATATTTTACATTTTCGATTAAATATATTTTTTCTTCTAAAAACAGTTTTTTCGATTATTTTAATGTAGTTAGTTACTTATACTCAACAACTAACTATTTCGTGTGTAAGTAATAGGTAATGTATTAGAATAATTCAATATCCATTTCGTAAGCAATGTTATAGATAATAATGAAAAGACCGCGATTCATGTTTCTTGTATTTAAGTAAAATGACTTATGACAATTAATGAATTAATGAAGTTAATATTTTATTTAATAATATTTCATTGTTGGTAAATAAACCTTCAAAATATTCTCAGTTATATATTACATCACTACGAACCTTCCCTGACTTAGACTCGTACTCCCAAGGAAATAATTTGTTCTTCATCTAATACATCTCTAAAGGAATAAAGTGATGATAGCATTATGAAGACTCCCAAATATTTGATTTTATATTTGCGTGGTATATAAGCATGCTAGGTATTGTAACCATGATACGAGCTAGCATTAATAACAAATATAATAATAACCATTGCTATAGCAAAAAAAACTAATCGGTTTAACCCTGGAAAAATCCAAAATTCGCTAAAATTCATGAATTTCCTAAAACGATAGTATTTCCGGTAACCTTAGTTTCTTGTCCTGCTGCATCAAACTTACTGTACTTTGCTACTAATTTCCATCAAGTGAAATACTTGTAATGGATAAAATGACACATCTTCAACTGTGGTGAAAAAAAGTCTAAGTAAGCTACAAAGGTTTTAATTGCGTCAAACTTAAACCAAAACAAAAACAATTTCTGAAACCTCTTCCTGATTTATGCCAACTCTTTTACGGAAACATCTCACTGATCAACAGTGAGATGTTTCCGTAATGAATTTATTACTACATAGGCATTATCTATTGGAGTGCAGTTTAGTTTACTTTCCTCATCGCAAAGAAGCATGTGCAGAATTGCAATTGAAGAGGAAGTTGGGACTACTTAATAAAAATATTTTTTGAAATAAAATATAAATATCACCGTTATATTGCCTTTTAGTGCTAAGCCTTAACTATTTTTAAATAAAGCTGGGAATCAATAGAAAATTTGTTAGGTCCAACAGTACACATGGATAAATTGACAATAAGTCAGATTTGAAAATAGTATATGTATACATCTGTATATCGCGTATTTTGTACTGATAAGATATGCAGGTATCAATCTGCATTATAATTTATTCTATAATAAAAGAAAAACCCTTACCAAATAAGTTTTCACCAATTTTACAATATAGGCTTATTAAATGTCAATGAAATATCAATACAAAGAAATCAAAATATAAAAATATTTACAGAATTTGTCAAAAAAATTTCAATAAATAATACTGTCACTGCAACATGACGCTCTTTTCTGTATACTCTATAACTTTTTATGCAAGTACATGAAACTCCTAATTCTGAAATACTGTAAATCTGAAGTAATAATTATTCAAAATCATGAAAGATGTAACTTACTAAAAATTTTACGTTTCTTTGTGACTCTCGCGTTCGTTTCACGTTCAACTCCCAAACGAGTAGAGATTACATCGATTCCCCACAATGTCGCGTCCGATGAAGCGCGAAAATTTTCAATTAAAATTAAATTTACCCACAAAAACATTACCTTAAAAAACTTTGTTTTATAGTATAAATATTTTTCATTACTCACTTTAATAAACACAGAAATCATGAAATTTTTTCTGTTTCATTTAGTAAATATAAATTGTAGGAAAATATAGCTATTAACTTTGGAAGTATCGTGTCTCTAATATAACCATTGTACATTCTGATCGTTTTTAGTATACCGCTTTCAAAATTTTAATTCTAATGGAAGATGACAAGATTTTAAGCATTTTTCTCATTTTAGTTCTTAAAAAAATATGGCTCGCAGGTACATTAAATATAATATTTATAAATTATAAATATGGTATTTTTTTCACGTTTAATGTATAAGGTAAACACCATAATTATAGGTTTTAGCTTTATATACATATGTTTGGTAATTTTGGTGTTATTAAGAAAAATAATTTAATGATACAAGAAAAAACTACGAATAATTTCCATGTAAGGAGTTCCCAAAAGCTTTAAATAAACTTTCTGTAAATCTAATATAATCGCTTTTTATCCTCGAATGTACAATATCGATATTTTTCTTCCTGTACATAAAACCTTGCTCATTAGCTTTTATTTAAAACTAAACTAAAATTGCAGTGTTCGTACCAGAATTGTAGGCTTAACACCATTGACCTAATAACCACTAGACTTGTGATTAAAAACGTTCACCATGAAACAAAGTGTGTTAAAATTTGAGGGGTGCGGGGGGGGGTGTAGTACTCACTTCTGATTGGCTAACGCTCACTGCGTTAGCCAATTAGAAATTTCACATTTGATTGTAATTTCACCGTTTATTAATTTTTTAGTAACTTTAATATTATAATTTTATAAAGGTGCATAGACAATCAAAATTATAATGATGAACACAATATGGTATTTTAACTCTATTTGGTATTAATTGACCAACCCAAAACAAATTGGGCATTATAATCCTGCGTGGACTGATTTTGTAAAGTCGATGAGGATCGAATTTATTCAATGTACAAGCAAAATTAAATCATGGAAATCTAAGTGTAATTAAAGTAAACAAAATCACCAAGTGAATAAAAAAAAAATAGGATGAAAATAAAACAAATTTTTGACCAGTAAATATTCGATATTTAAAAAAGTACACACTGTTCTAAAAATATTTTAAGAATTGAAATTATTTTCTAGTAGATTAGTACCTGAAGTAATTAGTGACTAAAATGTACTAATGGTAGTAACCGTTAGTACATTTTATTGACTCAATTGTTGAGTAAATTTGTTCAAAATACGTAATTGATAATGTATGTGATCAGCATAATGTAAAATATGAATGTTCAAGTATGTATCTCTAGATTTAAATGTACTATTAGACTTAGTTATAAAAAAAACAAAAGTTTCTAGTATTATCCACATTACGGAGTTGGTAAATAATGGATATGCCATAAGCGAGAACCATATTTTTTAAAATATGGGTATCGTTAACGTCTTGTTACCAGTCGCAGTCATAATGTCATGCAATATTGATGTACAAGGCATATTCCGACATATCAAAGTACGTTATGTACTAAGTGTTTGTAAATAACGTGAACAGAAAAATAAAACATTAAGGAATCGATATCATAATAAATAACAAAACATGAATAGACATAATTGGTACATTCGTTAAGAACGAGTAAGATAGTTTAAACAGAAACGAATTAACATCAAATAACTCCAAGGACAATCAGTTAAAAATAATTATGGTTACCTTTAAGAATAAAAAAAAAAACAGGACATTTTAATCCTCTGTCTCAATAACCACTTAGATTCATGCTTATATCAGTTGAAGCACAAAAATATGACCTCGATATAACGTCAGGTATATCTTGCATCCCTTTTTTAAAGTGATCGTGATTTAAATTATAGTGAAACTACACTCACTCGTAAACTTTTATGACAGATTTCGAATTCGAAACACTTTTGCAATGCCTTATATCGCAATGTACTGTCGAAGCTATAAATTTAAATACAAATTAATTATATTTAATTGCGTAAACATTTGCGGTGAGAGAATTTTCTCTTGTGTTTTACAGAATTTTTTTTATTCTTCGTTTTCGAGCATATTTTTAAATATAATCATCTCGGATACCGGATTCTTTGGCAGAATATTATCATAGGGCGACAGAGAAGGGAAAAAAACGTACATAAAGGTTGAATTAATCTACGCAACTTTAAGAGGAAATACGTTATGAAATATCCAGAGTTTTTTAACATTTTTGGTTACCTTCTTACGACCATGAACACTCATAATTAAATTTATTTGATTTTATTTTAAAGGTTTATTCTGAAAAAAACATGCATTTTTCACAAAATGTTTTGGCGTATGCATAGATCATATAAGGAGGCTAAGCAAATAATATCAGTGTTGAAGGTGGTCAGCTTGGCTTTAGATAAAAAGCTTTTAATTCTATGAAATGAAATATAGAATGGGCTAAAAAAGTAATTTTATACTGTTCTTTGGTGTAAAATGTTTACCAAATATGAAATGTTCTTTTGTATAAAAGGTCAACCGAGAGTGAATACCGCAAAGATTTTTGAAATCTTTTGATTTATAAACCAATATAACTGCTGGTTCCAATGACGAAATTAAACAATCCTCTTGATCCTTTTTTCAGTATCGATGATGGGAAAGTTCCGATTTTTTATTATTTTTTAAGTAGATAGCACAAGCAGGGACTTAAAAAAGCTTACAATTGCTTTACAAAAATGGAACCAGTATAAATATTTTAACGTTTCATGGAAGATCCTTTAGCGTTACAATTACTAAGAATGTGAAATTTCCTCATTGATAATTTAAAAAAAATATTTCAAAATAAATCTCAGGAATTCAAATATCTGTTTTTGATACCATTGCTATATTTTGAAACTGACTTGTAATATTTATTAAATTCAAAGTTAAACAGAGCCAAAAAATTAGGTGGAAATATTATAAAAACTACCAAATGTTCATCAAACCTGAACTCTAAATATTTGTGGTATCAAATTCAAAATTAAATATTTTGTAATTCGATATACAAGGTTTGTTAGACTATATATATGTATTTACAAGCTGATTTATACACGCGACTTCGTCCCCATATAATAATCTAAAGCTTAACTCACCGGAAAGTAGTTTAGAATTAGTATCGTTTCTTAATTTTTCTGTATCTACAAAATTTTGCCAAAATGCTTATGGGTTGCATCATGAAACTTAGCACTGTTTTAAATTTAAGCTCGATACGTCCCGTCATAATTTAAGCTCAATACGTCCTGCAAATTGTCCAGTGGTGAAACTTTACTTTTAGTAAACGTATTTTTAATGCATTTACAAAAAAAATAGCTCACACTAAACGTATTAACAAAAGATAATTAAAATAAAATAAGAAATCAGATAAAGTGAAAACCAAAAAATTTAATTGAATTACTGTCCTTTAAAATGAGTAAGTTTTTTAATATTTGTCGAACAGTTTTTTCGGCTCATATCGTTTTCTCAAGAAGGTTATCCCAGTATACAAATATTTCTGCATAATCGCTTTCGTTAGTTCTATTAAATGATTTATGTATTCATTTTCGAATTGATGGAATTTAATTTCTGCAAAAAATTTTACACCTATAAGTATTTTTAAGGCTTTACCAGTTACATATTTTAGTGTAAAGTTAGCCGTGGTAATTATATTATCTGTACTATTAAAGCCCTTGCTTAATATTATTGCACACCGATGGCATATTTTTAAGACGACATCAAATACGTACATCATATCCCATTTATTATTTTTTTAAAGTTATGCTATTATATAATTATACGACGATATCATTACACCAACACAAGTATCGCACTTAATTTTTTTTAAAGAGAGATTGAACCACAAAACCGGTAATATGTTTTATAAATTTTTCCAAAGGGCGATAGAAAATTGCATTCTTTTATGTCATCTATTGTGTCATTTAATACAGCGTCATCATCAGTCATTGTCTCTATCTGAGAGACATCGTCACTCTTGCATCTTCTTGAAGTTATATTTATGTGTTCGATACCTGAGGAGCGGTTTAAAATAAATATTTTTTTCCAAAGGGACGTAGTTTCCACCACTAATTAATTTTATATGAGTTAAAACCTTTTTGTAAATGCTTTCAAATTGACTGGCTGTGGGATTATCGTTATAACCACCGTGAGTACGTATATTCAAAAACAATAGTTTTAAGTGATCCTTGGTAATTTTATGAAAAGGCAAAAATATTATGGGAGAATTTTTATTTAGGACAAGTTCACAAAACTTGGCTTTTGCACTTTCAATACTTAAACAAAAGAAAATGCAACCATACTATGTAACTAATGTTCTCGGCGAAGGCAAATATGTCCCAAAAGTTTGTTTTACAAATTTGTACGCTTTTGCTTAATAAAAGTGCAAAGTGAAAACAAAAATTTTTAATTGTGGAGTGCATTTAATTTTTGGAATATATCCGAATTTATTTTTAGACAATTGCCTTTGGACTATTTCTTTATTTTGTGCGCCAATGCTATCCAGAACTAATCTGTTTTTTCGTTGATTAAACACTTGCTAATCCAGGTATTAAAGATTTCATTTAAATTAGGTATTTTTATATTAAATCTACTTGTTATATTCTGTACCCGTTTAATTTTTAATCCCTGTTGATTAATTTTGTTATATCATTTTTTCTTCGTTGGATAATCTAACTTACTTTAATAACGGATCACATCTAAAACCCTATGTCGAGATCTCTTCTTTCAACACGCGTTATTCATATGTCTACAAAAAAGAAATAAATTTTCAAACGTATATGCTCCAGTATATTAAACTAATATAAATGTATCACCGCTATTATTTTTCCCAGTCTCATTATATCATGACTATAGTTTAAATTATTGCCTTTTATTCAAGGCAAGTATGATAATTCATTTTTATGCCACAACCTCTTCGGAAACTCTATCACTGAATTTCAGTCTATAGAAAATATTTTATATACTAGTAGAAATAAGAAAAATTCACTTAAATATACTAAATAATATGATCTCTATATTTGGTTCACAATTCGACTTCGCCGTTCACCGTTTTGAATGTGAAACTTTAATTAATTACAAGTAAATATTAAAGATAAAAAGACTTGTGTAACTTTTAATATTCAACTTTTTTATTATCATTTTGTACATACATGGATGATTCGAACTAATGAGAATACACATAGATAAGTATTTCACGTCGGTTTCAAAGATTACTAAATGTTTATGACATAATGTATTTAGTTATTTAATGCCCATAAGGTTAGTTATTTTAAATGTATCTTTGTAAATTATGTTAGAAATTCATCCTAATTTACTTAAATGTGATGGAAAAATATAGGGCTGGAAAAAATACAACTAATATATTCAATAGCGCATATCTCTTGTTTTACCAACGTACGGCTATCGGGTTTGTCCAAGTATGGTACGTCCAGTGATTATTAGGTCTATGCTTAACACCGTACATTTGATATTGTAAGGAGCATTTTACAAACCACTAGTTTTTTGACGACAACTTAGTAAAATTTGAAACTGATTATTTATTTCTTTTGGTTTCCCATCACATTATTTTTTCTAAATTAAAAGAATTGTTGGCTAAAGTTTTACGAAGAAGTTAACTAAAGTTTTAAAGTTACTAGTCGACATGAGGAGGATTATTTTTAATCCGAAGTCATTTTCTTAAAGGGTGGCAAGTAACAAGTATTTTTCTTTAATTTTAATTTAAAAACACAAAGAAGATTAATAAGTTCTGGACTATTGAGTAAAAAGAAAAAGGTTTAAAATATGTATATATAATAAATACGGAGAAATATAAACCATTTAAAGTGTTGATAATACTTGCACAAATTTTACTCACTACACGTCTTTGACTCCTGGTTAATTTTATTGCTTCAATTAATCATATGGGTAAAGATGACGATCAGATCTCAAAATTGCTAACCGCCTCAATTCATATTTTGATATCTTCTCCGCGTGATTTGATATTACTTTTTGCCATCTAATATAATTTGACAAAATAAATTTTCGATATAAAAAAACATAAAGTCGTCAAATAAATATTGAAATATAAGTAAAATAACTCCCTCATCATGGTTTTTTCGAATATGTAACTGAATGAAATTCTTTTATTCCGTTAAAAATACGGGAGATTGTAAAAGTGTTACGTTAGTTTCTGTTATAAAATTACCCTCGTTGGATTCATTGACTCTGAGTCGTCCATCCACAGGAGAGTGAAATTGTTACTACATGCCGATGGAGCTCCATTAGAGTGTTAAATTTTTAGGATATGCATTCTGAGAATAATCTCCCTTAAGTCGAGTAATTTAGGTTAGGTTAGGTGAGGTTAGGTGAGGTTAGGTGAGGTTAGGTTAGGTTAGGTTAGGTTAGGTTAGGTTAGGTGAGGTTAGGTGAGGTTAGGTGAGGTTAGGTTAGGTTAGGTTAGGTTAGGTTAGGTTAGCTTAGGTTAGCTTAGGTTAGCTTAGGTTAGCTTAGGTTAGCTTAGGTTAGCTTAGGTTAGCTTAGGTTAGCTTAGGTTAGCTTAGGTTAGCTTAGGTTAGCTTAGGTTAGCTTAGGTTAGCTTAGGTTAGCTTAGGTTAGCTTAGGTTAGCTTAGGTTAGCTTAGGTTAGCTTAGGTTAGCTTAGGTTAGGTTAGGTTAGCTTAGGTTAGCTTAGGTTAGCTTAGGTTAGCTTAGGTTAGGTTAGGTTAGGTTAGGTTAGCTTAGGTTAGCTTAGGTTAGCTTAGGTTAGGTTAGGTTAGGTTAGGTTAGGTTAGGTTAGGTTAGGTTAGGTTAGGTTAGGTTAGCTTAGGTTAGGTTAGGTTAGGTTAGGTTGGGTTAGGTTAGCTTAGGTTAGCTTAGGTTAGCTTAGGTTAGCTTAGGTTAGCTTAGGTTAGCTTAGGTTAGCTTAGGTTAGCTTAGGTTAGCTTAGGTTAGCTTAGGTTAGCTTAGGTTAGCTTAGGTTAGCTTAGGTTAGGTTAGGTTAACTTAGGTTAGCTTAGGTTAGCTTAGGTTAGCTTAGGTTAGCTTAGGTTAGCTTGGGTTAGGTTAGGTTAGCTTAGGTTAGCTTAGGTTAGCTTAGGTTAGCTTAGGTTAGCTTAGGTTAGCTTAGGTTAGCTTAGCTTAGGTTAGCTTAGGTTAGCTTAGGTTAGCTTAGGTTAGCTTAGGTTAGCTTAGGTTAGCTTAGGTTAGCTTAGGTTAGCTTAGGTTAGCTTAGGTTAGGTTAGGTTAGCTTAGGTTAAATTAGGTTAGGTTAGGTTAGGTTAAGTTAGGTTAGGTTAGGTTAGGTTAGGTTAGGTTAGGTTAGGTTAGGCTAGGTTAGGCTAGGCTAGGCTAGGCTAGGCTAGGCTAGGCTAGGCTAGGCTAGGCTAGGCTAGGCTAGGCTAGGCTAGGCTAGGCTAGGCTAGGCTAGGCTAGGCTAGGCTAGGCTTGGCTTGGCTAGGCTAGGCTAGGCTAGGCTAGGCTAGGCTAGGCTAGGCTAGGCTAGGCTAGGCTAGGCTAGGCTAGGCTAGGCTAGGCTAGGCTAGGCTAGGCTAGGCTAGGCTAGGCTAGGCTAGGCTAGGCTAGGCTAGGCTAGGCTAGGCTAGGCTAGGATAGGCTAGGCTAGGCTAGGCTAGGCTAGGCTAGGCTAGGCTAGGCTAGGCTAGGCTAGGTTAGGTTAGGTTAGGTTAGATTAGGTTAGGTTAAGTTAGGTTAGGTTACTGATTAGAAAATTGTTATTTACTGAACATACTTTCGAATGGAAAATTAATATCGAATTCATGGTATTAATTAGTCGGAATAATATAATCAGTATTTATATTTATCTCTTCCTTTGCTTCTAAACAGACTATGACAATGGAGAAAAATCAATTAAATTTAAATACTTGTGATCACATTGTTGGGATAAATCGAAAGGAAATTGTTATTGAAGCATAATTAAGAGAAATGCGAATCCAAAACGAGAAACACATATGTGTCTATGATAAATAGAATGTTACACTTTAAAGGTGAACTTAAGTGAATCGGTATTAAGCATATCATTTTTCATCCTTTTCTTTTCAACTATTACATTTTCTAAGCCTAGCCGAGTATAATAGAATTCACGTAATAAAATAAATCATGTGTCAAATCGATACAGTATAAATATTATAACTAATACTAAGATAACAAGAAAACCACCTTACTTCAAATGATGACCATTGACTCCTATGCAGCAAAACTAGTCTCCGATTAAATTTTCACGTAAAAGAACAAACCTAAATTTTTAATAAGTAGTTTTGTGTTCACTTTAGCAAAAATAAATTATTTGCAACAACGATATAAAGTTATTTGAATAATTTCAACTCCCACGTATCAGTGCTTTGCATATATCATACTAAATTTATTTTTACAATCGAGTAGGCAATAGTCACACTATTAATTGAATTTAGATGAAGAAATTCTAACATTACGAGATGCAAAATATTTTACCTTGGCAGTGGTGCCTACTGAGATATTATTTTGTCCCGACTTCGTTCTCACTCACTGTAAAGCTCTGATTAAGGAAAAGCGTATCACCATTTAATTGCTACATGTAAATAAAACAAATTTAAAGTTTTGACCAAATTAAAAATAACCTGAGTATCAATAGTAAGGGATAATAATAATTTATTGATCTATTATCATTACTTATATTCTATTTGATGATTAATTAAATTATTTTCTTTTGACTATAGTTTAGAATAATCCTGATTTTATTTTACTAAAATCTAATTACAAACTAAAATAACATTATTTTTTAAACATTTCACTTCTTTTGTGAAGATAATGAATGGCAAATATTGTATTTATATCTTTTTGATATAAGCTGGCATGGGTGACATCTTCTCTTCGATTTTCAGCTTAACTGTTCCCGATTTGCATATTAATTTTTTTCATCAAACTCGTGTTTCTATCGTAAGGAAAAATTTACAATTTACGTGAATACGCTGGAGTTACATCGATACTATTGCTTTTATTGTTCTACATATTATTTATATTTTTATTATTGATGGACAATGCATAAATTATGTATTTGATATATTTGTGTATGGCAAGAAAATTAAAGCTAATAAAAATAAACTTTTTAGCTAATAATTTTGTTTTCAATATTTTTGCCCGACTATACCGGTTAACCTTAAAATTGTACTCTAACAATTACATCTTGAAAGCTGAATTATTTCCATATCGTAAAATATCAGGGGTACTTCTGATCTGACCGCGAGTGATTGAGAATATTACGAGAAGTATTATTACTGTTTTGCATGGAAATATTATCTGGAACAATAGGTGATGCAATGAAAAGAATTTTTTCAACTTTTGGTGAGTAAAATATTTGATGTATCATTAAAAAAAAAGAAGTTAAATTCTTTGAGGACATTTAAAAACTTCTTTTTCTTTTGTGAATATTTCTACCAATTGAGAAATATAATAAAAAACTAACCTGTGGGGTTCATTTTCAATACCCGAACAGCACAATTTTTTATTGCTTAAGTAATTTTAACGTTTTTTTAAATTTTAATGCTTAAATAATTTCAGCTTATGTATTTTTTATCTCGATACGACAAACTTTTTTCGAAATTTTTTAAATTGCGAATATGAAATTAATGGCTTCAGCAATCATCATTAATGTAACGTAAAAAATAAAAAAAACAGACATATTGTTTGTCTCCAATCTTTGCTCACTTGAATAAATATTTTAGAATAAAAAGTAACCTATATTTATCTACACGATATGTGTACCATACGTACAATCATTTCTAATTCATTAATGAAAGTGGATGAAAAGGAAATGATTTATTACGGAATAATGTTTTTGCCACAAAACTGAAATGTTAAATGTACATTCTAACATATTTCCATTTAATTGTGTTCACATTATCGATAACATGTATACATTAATATATTTTATCCCTAAGTAGTGAAAGTTATTGCCTTGTTCAAATTCTGCCATCACACAGCGCACGTTTCAAAAATGCTTTTTGTTTTATTTTTATTAGCCACATTAAACAAAGTTCAGACAAATATTCACAATAATTTTTTAGACCACCTCAAAACAAAAGAAATTGATTATCTATGGGACATATCGTATGAAATTGCCAATTCAATGTTTGACAAAATGGGAGGAGTAATGGTTTGGGGAATCGATGAATTTTCATTCGGGTCTGTTTTTCCCGCCTATGATGGAAATATAATAGAACAAACAATTCAATCATCTCATAAATTCTATATTACAGTTGTTCCTCAATATATTGTATTCTTCGCTACGACAAAGGAACTTGACAAATTTCTCTATTGGGGTAAAAAATCACTGTTTAATAATGTCGGTAAATTTATAATGCTTTGTTCATCGCAAAATAGCGAGAGCTGCAGTCCAAAAACTGTATTCGAGTTGTGCTGGAATATCAAGTTGACGAACATTATATTCATCACTGCGAACGTTAATGAAGTTATAGAAATCTTTACATACTACCCCATTTCCGGCGGTCAGTGTGAAAATACAGCTCCAGTAAAGCTGATTGCGACTAACTATTCAACATTTGACGAAACACGAACTTCCTTGTTTTTTGAAGACAAATTTCGCAATTTTAATAGATGTGAGTTAATATTGTCTACTTTTCATAAAAAACCAGCTATTATAATATCTCGAGATTTTAATGGAAATACTGTCTTAGACGGTAATGACGGAAGACTTCTGAATATAATAGCAAAATATCTGAATTTCAAACTAAAAGTGATAACACCAAAGGATGGATTTCATGGTGTTTACAAGAATGGTAAATGGGTCGGTGCGCTCGGAGATGTTATGTATGGAAAAGCAAATTTTTCCATGTGTTCTGATGTTTTGACTGTTCACAGTTACCAAATATTTACAACCTCCTATCCGTACAAACACGTGAACCTAATATGGCTCATATCTTAAAATTCGTTGATGCCATCGTGGAACAAATTATTTTTACCATTCGATTATTGTCTGCGAACTTCTTTAATTGTATTATTAGTCTTTTCATTAATTTTTGTTTTATTTTTAACATTTATATCGCATTGGTTTACATTTATTTACACAAGAAGAAAGCCGAAAACATGGAATGACTTCCATTTTATTTCGTGTACGCTATGCACAGGGCAGCCTGCCAAATTTCCCAATTTTAATAGACCGTTTACTTGTTTCTTAGTTGCTCTCTTATGGTTTACGTTTTTCAACCGAAATGCATATCACGGTGCGTTGATAACAAGTTTGGAAGACGATGTATATATGAATCAATTTGAAACGTTTAAAGAGGATTCGCAGGTCATTAATTACTACGGTGGAGATGAAAGAACAAAAACATTCTTTCAAGATGAAACCGATGTTTTTCTGTCGTATCAAAGTATAGAAGGTGATCTGGAGTCGATAATGAAGCAGTTTAAAAACGAATCAGAAAAGAGAGCATTTTCTGTTTATTATTTTCAATCAGCTATGTACTACATATCATACCTAGGGCTCGAAAAATATACATATATATTACCTGAAAAAATTGATAATGTTCCAGCGGCTATATATATGCCATTGTACACTCCGTTTTCTAAATCATTAAATGATATTCTTGAAAAAATCGGTGAGAATGGGATTATGTACCAAATACATGTAGACATTTTATACGAGATTAAATTATCTAGTTCCAAAAGGAATAAAGAAAGTGAAAATATTGCCCTACGATTTGATCATATTAAAGGTTGTTATATTATATTGTTGTGTGCATATGTGGCTAGCATTGTGACCTTTACTCTCGAAGTTGTTGTATTTAATCCAAACCAAAGAAAGTCTGTAAATAAACGGAGGAGAGACTTTCAAGCAACTTTGAATTAGGAGAGCAGTTACAAATACAGATTTAGGTGTATTATTATTTAACTAAACAATCATATTCATCAGTCTGGAGAGAGATTTTGTAACGAAAATACTTAAAATAAAAAAGTGAAATAAATTGGTGCAAAAGGTTTCTTTTCGTTATTTTCAGTCAAATATAAATGGGGTATTTACATTTTTTTTTATTTTTGGCTTGTGCTAACATTTTTCCTAAAATTATCAAGAACAAAATAAATATGTAAATATTATCAATTTTAATATTATTTTCCCTTTTGATATTGATTTACTGTCAATACATAGAATACTAAATGTGCTTAATAAATAGGGTCAGGTGTAGTGTTATTATATATGCACTTCAATATTTTTTGTTCGAATTCCTCCCCTGTGACAATACTCTGTTATTATAGACAAAGGAAGTTTCAATTAATGCATATTGCTTATGAGGATTTAAATTATTTTACGCCATTTACGTACTCATGTGCCATCCTGGATCGATTTTTTTTTGCCATTACGTTTATTAATTATTGTAATCTTGAAGGATTTTCAATAGATATATCAAAATATGCATTATTAAATTTCGTAACAAATTATTTATTAATTTAGCTTTAAAAGAATCAAAATGTGACAAGATTACTACAGAAAGTTGATCCACATGCTAATGATTTTTATTATGCGATAAATAATATTCAATAATCTTAACGTTGCTATTATTATTACTAACATAATTAATTAAGGCATAACATTGTGTTACTGTAAAAGTTAGTACAACAGCACGGAGGTGAATTTATTATAGAATTACTATGTAATTATTATTTCATTATGTGAATACTATAAAAACATCCAATCTTGGATAAATCACGTACAGTAAAATAATTAATTTTTGTTAAAAGCTTTTTCTTACTAAATGTGCGTAATTTACAAACTTATTGACAAATTTTTTCCCGAAAATAAAGCAATAGTTAACGAGGAAAATTAATAAACAGAATAAAATATAAATATTATGAACAAATTGTCCTCACTCAATGTCACAAAATCTATACCATTAATCAAACCGATGTCATTTCGTTGCCGATTTTTAAAAATTTACTAATTTTCATTACAACCTGAATTTTCTATTCACATTGAAAACAATCTGCCAAAATAAGGAAGTTAGTTTGCAAGCTTTTTCTGTTAGTTTAAAGAAACTCGTTTTGAACCGATATTAAAATATTCAGGCTTTTCACTCAACTAAGTTCTAAAAATAATCATATACAAATACATAAAACTAATAAAATTTAGATTGTATTTGTCAGTGTTTTGCACTGCATTACGTTTTGTGTTGGGACCCGCCATACGGAAATTACCGTGCCTTGCCATTATTCCACAGCATAATGACGAGCCAATATTTTACTCCAACCTAAAATTTTCCGATCCGATGAGATACTTGCAAGTTTGAGAATTGTTTTCAAATGTTTGTAGAGCGCGGGACCTCTTTGCCTGCCACCTGTTTATTCACAATTTGAATTAGTTATTTCTTGACTTCTTCTTGTCGTAGATCATCGTTTAATAAAGTAACATATTTCTCAAATAAGACCTTATGGTTAATATAAAACAATTCTTATTTAAAAGTAATTTTTGAATTATTAGTGAACTGGAAGTTAATTGTTATAAATAGAGTTTACCTTTCGCAGAGATTTTTAAAAAGTTTGCGTCCATAAAGGAAATCACATCACTGTATACATTTATTTACACATGGATAAAAGAAATGTTACCTATGGTAAGTCATGTATTAACACATTAATACCAAATTATGTAAGCATTTTATATAATATTTAAATGAAACGTAGCTTTATTGATTTATGTCAAGTACTTTTAAGAAAAACAGGCAATATTTTCCAATTTGGACTATAAAATATTTTAGTTGCTGTTCAGCTACTGTAAAGTTTTAAAAATGAAAAAAAACTACTCAAAATATAGCCAACAATTAAAAATACCGATACGATAAGAGAAAAGAAAGTAGCATGAAAATATAAGCATATAAAACGAGTGGAAACGCATAGGTTAACTTGCAAGAGCAGTTTAAGTAAACATGATAAGAATGTTTTGAAAAGGACAAGACATATTTAGAAATTTGAAACTTGTGTAGGTTTTCTAAAAGTAGATAGTCAAAGTAACAGTAGTAGTAGGAATGTATTTTAAGCAACATCTTTGAAAAATGTCCAAACAGCAGAGTGACCCAATTTGTATATAAGTAACCTAAATAATAATGCGTATTTCAACAATTATTAAAACTTAAAAATATAAAGATTTCAGAAACTATCTAATTCACTATCTATATATTAATTTACCAAATTGTTCTTTCAGTCAGAATTGATTCAGGAGCAGTAAATGGTTTATTTCGTACGTTGGTGAGCGCATAATGAGGATAATACATTAAGTAATAATGGAAAATTATTTTATAATTTTTATTTACTTAAAAGTAAGTTAAGCATTTACCGTCAGTAAATATTGTGTAACATTTTTTATACGTTTAAAGAACAATGTATATACATGCGTACATGCATGTATTAATATTCTTTATATACTTCAATAGATTTTCTTTAAAAATAATTCAGATTTTGTATACTTTTTACGGATTTCTCGACAATTCGCCACAGGTTCTAATTCTCTACTCCAGAAACAGACTATCGCTGCGGACTCGATGAACTCCCCGCGTGCTCCCTTTCTCAAAGCTTAATGGATCGAAAAACGGTTAGGAAATACAAACATTTTTTGGACTTTCGAAAATTTCTTCCAAACAACTAAAGCTATAAAACATGGTACATGTACCCTCGACTAAAAATACAGTAAAATCAAGACATTCCTGACTGACTCATGCTAAGCGACAAGAAATTGAATTCGGTTAATAAAGAATTGAAATTTATTTGACTTTTCTTATTATTTAGGAAACGTGCAGGCTTACCGACTGCAGTAAATCTAATAAAATATTAATATTTGTATTTACACCGTATAAGTATCTTTATTAAAAATAATTAATAGCGTCTTCTTTGATTGCTGATAACGTATCAACGTCGAGAATTTGTTATATATCCCTTGCGCATGTGTTCCATATAGGCTACATTTTTCCTTATAAATGATACATTTTGATTTATCATTCCGAATGTAAAATGTCTTGGGTGAATTTGAAAAAGGTAAAACGCATCAGTTTTTTAATAATTTTAATTACGGGCACGTTTAAGACACATTACGTTGTATTGGAAAAACTGAGAAGAAAAATAATTTATTTAAAGGAATATATTATTTGCAAAATATATCTTATTACTTATTTTTATTATTCAGAATAATGGACTTATTAATCCATGGAAAAATGGGTCGAAAAATATAATGCAGCCTGCTTGTTTAGAACTTTATTTTCTGTATCTATTTGTCGTAAGAGTAATTTAATGTGGATTGAACGTTCTGAAAATACTAACCACGAATTCCAATGAATTTATCGAAACTAAAAAATGTAAACCTTATTAATTTGATTAATTATGATCTTTTAGCACATTTAGAAATATTTAAAATAAGAACTCGGTGGTACAGAGCACTAAACAGTAGCTTTAATTAAAACATGACCCCGGAAACGAAGAGGTTTCAATATATGGGAGAAGATGTCAATATATTAATTATAATATAATATAATAAGCAATTAGACATTCATAAGTATAATAAATAAAAGAAATGCTTTTTAATGAATAATAAAATATTGCTCTGGGAAAATGGTTCAAGGCGACGGCGAAGACAGATTTTCTATTAGGTGTGTGTAATTGGTTGTGTAAGAGCGTTAAGGATATTAGGAAATGACGGGCAAAACATATGTTGGCAGACGTGAGAGAAAAATTTCTACTTTACAGTTACATGCGACTTATTATGTGATACTTTTATATTTCTTAGTTATATAGTCCGCAAAGAATTACACACCAGAAACTAAATTTTTTGTACGTGTTGTGTACGTGAGTCGGTTCGTTAAAAAGAGTGCGTTTTATGCTATGGAGACATGAGGCAATCAGTTATTTAAATTCAATACTTAATGTATTTATTTTATTTACTAATTATATTGAAATTATTTTAAATACATTACTTTCATTGTAAGTGTGAAGCTTATGTCCTAATAAAAGAAAACCTCGTTCTTGCATTTAATATCAGAAATTCAAAATATATGTTACAGCTAATATATAAAGATATTAGAACATTTATCATATATTTGTTTTGTCTATATCTCTGTGTTAGAAATAATTTTCCCGTTAGAGGAAAATAACAATAAAGTCGGAGGAATGTTTTTCACACAACATAAATATTCCGAAACCAACCGCAGCTTTGGCAAATACCTAAAGAAACGAGAATTTTGAAATTTTGTTCCCGTTTACATCATTCTGTAAAACAGTGAGTAGCCAGTGTGAATTTGTTATGAGTGTAAATTTTGACATTTTAAAAGGCCATATAAATATCATAAAACTATTATGAAATTGAATGACAATTCAATAACGCATCAGACTGACTCTCGTGGATGGCGCTAGATTAAAGATAATTCACGCTGTCTTATCGGTTCGTATAACAGCAAAGTAATCAAAATTAGCCAAATTACTAAAATTCACATGAAATATGTCTTCGAAAAATTTGTAAACTACGTAACTAGTACTGTTAAGTCGTATGCAATGAAAAAAGTAGAACTTCAATTTACACTCTATATTAAACTTTCACAAAACAATGTAAGAAATATATTAAAGTTATCTTTGCTTAAGAACAAATATAGTAAAAGTAAAACCCGTTTCATAATTTTTTCTACTCGTGTATATTTTCTCCCTTAAATTTTGGAAGAAAATTCCAATATTTGATGCTTGATTATAAAACCGAAATTATGATAATTCTGTCAAACACGAGTAAAACTCGCACTACAACGGTTCCGTACACATTTCGTCATTTATAAATGTCTGTGCGTACATCGTATTTTTATGAAAATATTTGCAAATATTAATTTTTCACAATGTAAATGTATTACAACGTGTTATACACTATAACTTTCTCAGGCGATATTTTTTCGCCTGTTTTTCGTTGCATGTTCAAAAATAATAAGATCAAGTATAATCGCTACAATTTTTCTGTAATATTCCAGTCAGACTTTATCAACCCTATTTTCTCGTGATTTCCGGCTCAAATGTTGTGGAAATAGGGGGGGGTGGGGTGGAATTTTATATTTTTGTATATTTGTTAGGACGTTGTTTTAAAAATGCAATTAAAAATACTAAAATAATATTAAAAAATTATAAAATAAAATAAAAAAATTAATATCTTTAATTACTTCCTGTTCAAATTTGCTAAACGAATATTTTTAAATGTTGGTGATCGAGAAAGAAACATAAACATTAAAAAAAATGTTAAATTTGTTAAATGAGAAAGATGTGTTGGTTTGGCTACTCCTTTGTTAATTCTATAATATGTTGAGTAGCAAGTCGAACCATAAAGTTTCCGTCTGAATATTTGAAAAGCGAAAGAATAAAACATTTTAGTCATTTATTACGAGTATATTCTTGAACAATATTGTGAATGAACCTGTCGAACTTGCATTACCGGGTTTCCTTATATATATATATATATATATATATATATATATATATATATATATATATATATATATATATGTGTGTGTATATATATATATATATATATATATATATATATTTAGCTACATGTATATACGTATGTATGTATTTAACAATTTAAACAATTACGATAGCATGTTGCATCTATTAAAGCATTTGCAAGTATTAAAGTTATTTTCATTTTGAAAGTATATTGTCTGGTATACAAACGAATGCTTTATTTAATTTATTGACGCAGTAAACTTAATGATATTATTTTTGAACTGTGTTAGAAGGCTGTGTTTATACCTTTATACCTTTTGCTTTGGAAGGCCAAAAACACGGTGTTATTAAAAGTTTTCTCTATAAATGAAGGTACATAAGTCAGGTTTTTTAAATGTAATCTATTTTTCCTACATTGTACACATTGACAAAATATATGATGTCTTACATTTTAACATTTTCCTAATAGTACCCTACGATTGTCTATATGAACAATTTGTATTAAAGCACAGGTAATCACCAGCTTCAACAGAGGTAAACATTTTATGTTCCTATTGTAATACTTGCACATCTATTGATTAGATTTTATAACACATTTTGTATAAGTAAAATAATTTCCCAGTCATGGTTTTTGTTTTTTATCTATTATATGAATGTCTATTCTGAAATTTATCAGTTTGGCTGCTGAAAGTAGGTAGTTTTAGGTGATTTCCTGTAAGAGAAAGGAGCCATGTAAAATTAAGAGTTAATTTGTTGGTGTTTGACGAAATATTTTTTCAAATTTTTAATTAACATATTCCTTCCCTTTCTACGTCTCAGTTCTATAAGAAATCTTATAATTCAAAATATTGAGATGGAAATTAATTCTGCAATACTAAAGATAAAGATATTCCATAAGTTATATTCAGAAATTCGAATAATATTCAAAATGCAAAAAAATCAATTTCCATACGTTGCCACTTCTTGTTGGTAATTTCATACTTTTGTGCCATTTCTTTGAATTTTACATGTACACACGTGGCACAGCCTAATAAGTATTATATATTAGCCTAATAAATATTATACACGTGGCACAGCCTAATAAGTTTTATTTGAGTAATAAGAAAGTTTAAATATTTATTAACACCTTGATGTCCATCGTGTTATTTGGACAACCTATTTTTACATATGGAAACAGGGATAAATTATTTCCTGTTTTTGAACGCTAATCTCATGATAGTATTTCATTTTAAAAATTTCAAATTAGGCTTAAGTTAGGATGCACTTTTACTTCGCCGCACGGTCAATTTGGTGCACATCATTATTTTTGTCGAATCTTTCTCACTTGAATTACATTACAATTCCTTTTAAATTTGAGTACACTGCGTTGTGATTAAGTTAATATCTTTGAACGGCAACCATTTGATTTATTATTTTTTCATGATGACTGCGCTTGAAGTCGGTTAAGAATCATTTATTTATTTAACAAGGTTTGAGATCTTTGAAATTTTCTTTCACAATTATTATCCTATACCCATTTCATGAAAAGTTTTTAAATTTTTTTAAAACTTTTCTTTTTCCGAGCAAGTTCTCAATAAAAGAGACTGCACGTATCACCTTTGCCTGTGCCGTAATTCTTTCACAATCTTCGGTAATTTTGTGTTGTGAATTGTTTTAACTTTTTCACGTTAAAATTACAGGCCGCACCAGGAAACAAATTATACTAAAAAAGAGTTATTATTTTAAAGTATGGGACTTTAAATTGATGGTTTTGTCTCTTTTCAATACATGTTTTATTCTTTTATCATGAATTTCCACAGTTTCAATTTACAACAAAATCATTTAAAAATATCTTTAAATATTCAAGCCCACCACACAGACCCATTACTACCTAAAAAGAATTAATTTGCTTCATGTATGATATACAAATTGCTAATTAAATATTTATATATTCCAAATGGACTTAAAATGTATATAGCTACGAGGTCATCTTATCTATCTTTCAAGACCAGAATCAAGAAAATGCACCTAACTATAAGAAATGAGTACTGCTTGCTATTTTGATGTAATATGATAAATATTAATATCTCAGATCCCATATATTTTTCAAATAAGACCCTGAAAAATAGCATTATTAACTTATAGAATGTTCTGAATGTCATTTATCTTTCAAATAAACATTCCTTTTTTTCTTGAGTCCAACTCAGACTAGTTGGCAACCGCAATACTTTTGAGCAATGAATTTTTGATCCAATGTTTGCAACATGTTTGATATAACACGGGAATTGCATTTTATAAGGCATTTAACTATATCTAGAAAACTTTTATACCTTAACTTATAATCTTCTATATTAGATTTCCGTAAGTTTAGAGAAATTGGTTTTGTTAAAACTAAGTACCTGTAAAGAAATTTTTGCATTCATTTCTTTCATCTTTTTGATTAAAAAGATTTGCGATACGTACATATTTATTTTGAAATCAATATTTATCAAAGCGATCAAAAGCGTTAAGCGACTTGCATCTCATTGCTTTTTGCTTTCCAGAATAGACGAATTTTATTACGCTTCCTACGGATCTGTGATGCAAGTAGACTGACTGCCCAACTTATGACCTCTTGAAGAATACTTTTTCATATTGAATATATTTGGCGGTAATATTGTAGAAATGTATTAATCACAGTTGTATGAAACTACATAATGTAGTATTATTTCTAATACCATTTTCTCCATTTCTTAAATTTGTTATTTATACTATTGGAAAATAATATACGGTTTATTAAAAATGAAGTGATATTCGGCTGCATGTGGTATTGAATGGAATTATTAATTCGTACATTTAAGTGGAAATTATTATTTTGACTTACAAACAAGTCGACTGACCACATTCATCGATGGAATACAGCTGTACGCTGAAAAAATTTCATGATAATCACATTATCTAAAACAGAAAATCAAAACACGTATGGATTAGGAGCATTTTATTGAATGTAAATTTTTCACTTTTCCTTTATCTCGTAGGAAGAAAAGTTATATTGAGTTTTGTTTTGCCTTGTTACATAGGTCGTTTATCTCTTATTTAGTGGAAAAGTCAATTAAACGCATTGTTTTCCATATAAACCATTTGTTTTAGTTTATTCACAATTTGTTTGGTATTAAATAAACAGTGTGCAAATAGAAACAGAAATTTTCAAATATAAAACATAAAAGCATAAGACGAAGGAAATGTAGAAAATAAAAAAAGGAAAAATTTGCATTTAAAAGTGTTTTAAATTTACCGCAGGGCAGCCATTTGAAGTCGACTTTTTAAAAAAATCGAAAGGCGAGTGGCCCTATAAGGATTCAAATACATAGTTGTAAATGTTGTTAAATAAATAGTTGTTATTCTAATATACATGTATATATATAAAATAAAAAAAAAAAAAATTATATATATATATATATATATATATGTATATATATATGTGTGTGTGTGTGTGTGTGTGTGTGCGTGTGTGTGTGTACACAACAATAAGTATCTTTGTTTTGAAATTAACTCCTTTACTTTGTTTATTAGGTTGTTTTGCATTTGTAATACAAATCCAATTCCTACTCAATGCGTTCCTACTCGTCAGTCCTCAAACTTCTTGAGTACTGTCTGCTTAAAACTGTTGCCAATTTCAATCAATTAGATATTTTTGATATCGACTTGATAATAAGTTCGTGATAGTCCGGGGAACATAGGGTATCAAAATCAATAAAAATGGAAAAATACAAAGATGTTGATTCGACTTCAAATGGCCGTTCAACAAAACATGCTAAAAAGTATACAATAATGAAAACACGAGTATTTATTGGGGCTTATGCGTTACAACATATTTTTCAAATATAATTAAATTTGCAAAATACTGCCAGAGATTTTTGAAACCAGTGCAAAACGAAATGTAACACTCATCTGTCATCGTGTGGGTGTGTACGTGCTTGAGAGAAAAGAGAAGCGTCGACTTGGCGCTGATTCCAGAAATCTTTGGCAGCGATAGTATTTTGAAAACTGATTTACTTATTTTTGGAGACGATATCATAATGGGTTGATAAATCTAGCCAAATGAACTACGTGAAAACTACAGTGATTATGCTAGATATTATAATGTTTGGAATATGTATTATATTTCTACAGCCTTGAAAGATATTGTAGGCAATATATTTAGGTTGCGAAAAATGAATACTCGCAAATAAATTAACAGAAAAACTACTTTAAATTATTATAAGTGCTTAAAATAGTACGGAACCCTCATAATATGAATCCCACTCGTACTTGACAGATTCTTAATTACGTCTATATATACATTTTTACAGTAACTACACCATACAATTCTCCAACTTGTCAAATTCGAACAGTGGGTTCATCATCATTCAGATTAATCGACAAAAAAATTAAATTTCCTTCACTTTTCGTGCTCTGTCATTTACTCTGTCCGTTTATTTATCATGTTTCGTCAATATGTCACGCAACAAACTGAGAAAATTTAAATTTTACATTTTGAAAGTCCCTAAATATAAACCGGATCATTATTTAAGTCAGGTTTTAACTCTACTTGGTCCGGTTTGTTTATTCTCTCATTAACTATTTAAGATCTGACCAAGAGTGGCGTAATCTAAATATGCGAAAAATGTAAACTGTAGCAATGTGCAGGGCGACCAACGGTGCGCTTCACATCCGGTTCTAATTGAGATCTACCTGTACACACTTTGTACTGTCGAAGACATGACGCGTTCTTAAGTTTTGTTTTGTTTTGTGTGTATATTTAAAATAAATAAGCATAAATATTTTATTGTCTAATTTATTTCATTCCGATGTGAGACAATTTAGAAGTAAGTTATTGTAGCTCTAAATTATTTATTCGTTTTTATAATTCTATTCCATTCGAGTATAATATATTTATGATAATATGTGGTCAATAGGCATAGGTTAAATATCAGTAATATCTAGTAAGTTTCATATATAATGATATGAAACTTACTAGAAACAAAAACAAAAGTTATTTTAATTACTTAATTTTCTATGCTGTCAAATATAGTAAACGTAAAATCAATTATTAACTGAAAACAGTATAAAAATCATGATTTTATTTCATCGTGGTTATGTCGTGAGTGTCGTTAATTTATTGTTTTGTTAATGGAATAATCTTTAAAGTATGTAACACGGTATATCATATATAATTAGTATTATGCAAAATATAACACGTGTTTTTCCACTCATTAATTAATTTATGGTCTATTATGAGAGGAAGCAATGAGCAACTACTATCTCCATATTGACTCGTCGTCATACTTTAGAGTAATGACAGAACAGCACCGCTATTTTCATTTTGCGGATTCCTCCACAAAAGATAATGAATTGCAAAACGTACATTGACAAAAACGATCTCATTCATTATTAATTTTATATATTGAATATATTTGGCGTCAATTTTGTAGAAAATCATTATTCACAATTAAATGGAACTACGTGATGTAGTACTATTTCTACTTTCTTTGAGGTAAACTCAAACAAAGTAGAAATAATACTACATCACGTGGTTTCATTTAATTTTTTGTGTTTATATAATTATGCTCACAAAAAAGAAGACTATGGCGGCAACTCAGTTTATCGCAGAATCCAAATATTTTAAAGCAGGTTCAAAATAAATTTCTTTAAACTAATGGCAAAACACATGAAAACTGGTTTCAAAGTTCTAGTGATTGTGTTTACAATGTGAATACAAAGTTCAAATTTGAACGAAAATTGGTAAAATCATAAAAACAGGATATGAACAAACTTATATCAAGAAAGAATAGTCTATGCTGAAGTTATCGACAGCAAGACACATCAGACAGATAAATTTCGTGGATTTTAATTAATTGTATGATTTTGATAACATTGATTACGAAGAATTAGTTCCATTACATAAACGAGTTCTGTGAAATTATTATTGTAGACGATGAAACAATAGGTTTGCCTACGAAATATATTCATGGTAAGTATAAATGCCACTTTTGCTTACGTATATTTCGACTTTATTTTTATTTTTCCTCCTTAAGTCGTGAATATTGTTTGACTGTTGGTAACTTTATTTCAATATAATTCTAAATTAAGCCCAACATTCATAAATAACTTTTATAAACGAAAGATGAACCAATTTCTCTGAATATTAATATCAATAATCTAATAATTACTGAATATTAATAATCTGATAATAAGGTGGAAAAACAGTACTTTTACAAACAATAAAGTGGAAAATTGTTAATTAGTTTGTGGTAAAAATTTATTTTTAATAAGAACGTTTTTATATTAAACGTAACTACAAACAGAATTAAATATTTTAATGATACTTTTAATAATAAAACATTTGGCAAATTAACTTCGTAGTACCACATTATATAAAATGCCACATTTACAAAATACCCTAACCAAGATGGTGAGACTCACAATTACTACTGACATGCATATAAATGTTCACGTCCATATTTTATTGTTTTATTTATTTAATATTGATAAAAAATATATTGAATCCCCTTTATATATATACCCTTTATAAAGATGCTCAAAAAATTAAAAATATGTATTTTCATTAAAAAAATTAGAAGCGCTGTTTTTCTCGTATGTAGTTTATTACATTAAAAGCAAAATTAAACTTGTATATTTTTAATACTCGGTGGTAGCACTATGAATGCGTTAGTTAGTTAACTGGTTGTTCTTGCACATAAAATAACCTCAAAATGTATCCCCCGCGATCAATGAATTTAGAAAAATTTGATGGAAATTACTTTCGTCAATGAAAGTTTGAAGCGAAATGCGTTTTGACGGCAAAAAATTGATATTACAATGACAAAACCAGAGAAAAACAGTGTTGAATGGTTGAAAAATGATAGCATGGCGATATTTATTATAATTTCTTCGATGGACTTTAAATAAATTACATTGATAAAAAATTCGGATAATGCTATGGAAATAATGACAAAACTGGAATCTATATATGAGCAAAAGAGTGAACTATGCAACAGGTTGATTCACGAAAATTTTATCAGTACAAGATGTTACTGAATGACAGTGTAGCACAACATATCTCAAAAGTTAGAACATTATCTAAACAGCTAAAAGAAAGATAAGAGAGTGTTAGCGATGTGACCATCATAACAAAAATGTTGGGACCAGTGCCGCCCAAATATAGATCACTACGACAAGCATAGATGTTATTCGACTCAAAGCAGCAGACCATTGCTAATTTAACTGCTCGTCTGTTAGATGAAGAAGCGAGTTTATCAGGTGAATGAGAACAAAAGATAGCACTTCTTGTTGTCAATAAATGATAGAAAATAAAGCCGAAACAAAATGAACCAATGGCAAGTGGGAGCGATACAAATCAAAATAAAACAACCAAACTAGGTTTGAATGCTGGCAAGCGAGGCCATCTTTCTAAAGAATGTCGTGTTCCATGAAAATTCAAGTTTCGAAATCTTTAAAAAGAAGGTGCAAATATGTTAGCGTTTTATATAGAAAATATTGCATTCAGTGCTGAAGAAATTACTTGCATCTTGTATAGTGGTGCTTCTGTGCATATAACTTTTAGAAAGGATTTCTTTTGGAGCTATTTGAATGCAACCAGAAGACATTGACATTGGGAAATAAATAATTTATGGAAGTATCTGGCATTGGCAAAGTAATAATAAAAATGTATATCAATGGATAGTGCGAGAATGAGACGTCTGAGAGTCCTACTCTATTATTAAGAAATATACAAGTGTATTCATTTATAAAGACAATGAGTGACGAGTGCACAAATTATAGAAAATAATTTGTATGAGTTCAACATTAAAACAACGGTCTCATATACTTGCAACTTGACAACTTGTCAACTTGACTTGACTTGCAACGTTACATTCAAATATGGGATGAAAGGCTGGGATACATTAATCTGAAACTAATTAAGAACATGAGTACAAAACAATGTTTTAGGAGGCTTTGAAATGAATGAAAATGAACGAGGTGACTTCTTTTATGCGGGATGTGCATACGGAAAGCATTGCAAGTCCCCGTTACACAAATTTGAGCGAGGAGAACTACAGCCAGGTGACCCAGTGTTTGGTGATGTCTGCGGACCTGTGAATTGCTCATCAATTCAAGGTATATGACAATTTATATTATTCAAAGGTGCTACCACGAGTTACAAGTAGGTATATTTTATTAAAAACAAAAGTTGTATAATCGAAGTGTTCAAGAAATACAATGCTGTAATTAAAAATAAATTCATGCACAATGTCAGTTATAAATGAAGCTTTCAAAAAAGATATGTATAGAGAGGGAATAGTTCATGAGGGTACTGCACCATATACAACAGAACAGCATAAACGTGCAGAAAGGGAGAATAAAACTATAATAGAGAGTGCACATTTAATGTTATATACTTGAGATGTGCAGTTGGATTTATGGGCAGAAGCTGTGAACTGTGCGGTATATTTATTATATAGAGTACCTTGCACATAGATTGCTAACGTTAGCCAACAGATATCATTTGCTCACCCTTCTTATCCAATTTTGTCTTTAATTGATCCGGAATATGGACATAACCAATGCACCAAACACCTGTACATGTCCCAACCGAGATTTGATGCCATTTCACAATTCAAAAGGTGTTGTTAATACAACATCTTTTGAATGTCCATATTATTATGTCCATATTCGGGATCAATTAAAGACAAAATTGGATAAGAAGGGTGAGAAAATGATACCTGTTGGTTATGACAACACCAACTATAGAATGTATAATGTACATGCAAAGAAAATAAAGACATCAAGAAATGTCAATTTCCATTCACAAGAAATAATATTGCACATATAAGTATTGCTGTTATAGGTACGAAAAGAAACGAGAATGAAACAGAAACAATAAGTCAGAGTGAAGCAGCTAATGTAGAGGATACTTTGATTGAAAATTCGTCGACAGAGAATGAAGATAGCTTGTTGAGTTGTAACAATGATGACCCTACGTATGAACTGCCTCAAGAATTAAAAGAATTACCAGCACAAAAGCTGTAAATTTAAGGCCACGACTTAATAGAAATCTTGAGGCAACTCTTGTCGAGTTATCATTACCCCAAATATATGCTGATGCACTGAATAGTCCACAGAAAAGTAAATGGTCTAAATCTATTAAAGAAGAATTGTATGCACATAAAGAAAATAATACTTGGACTGAAGTTAAAAGATCTTATCGGCGAACACTTACTGCAAAGTGGATTTTTACTATTAATAGAAATGAGAATAATGAAATATTGCAAGGCTCGTTTATATACACGCGGGCTTAGTCAGATCAAAGACATTGATTATAAAGAAATATTTTCTTCACCAACGGGATATGATTCGATAAGAATAGTTCTTTCTTTTGCTGCAAAAAGTAATTTAGAAATACAACAGTTCGATGTAACAATAGTATTTTAAATACGTATCTTGAAGAAGACATATTCATAGAAATGCCTGAATGTATCGTAATGAAATATAAGTATGTATTGAAGTTAAACAAATCGTTATACGGTTTAAGACAAACATTTCGGAGCTGAAACAAAAGGTTCACTGATTTTTTGTGAAAATATGGTTTTATGCAGTTTCAGGCAGATAATCGTATTTATGTAGCAGTTTTTGTACAGACTAGAGTATTCCTAGTTATTTATGTTGACGATAAGTTTATAATATCCTCAAACAAACAATTTATCAAAGAAATAATTTAGTATTTAAAACAAGCTTTTAAAATAAAAGAATTAAATTTGAAATATTTTGTAGGCATGCAAATAAAGAGGGTAAATGATAGTATCTGTATTCATCAAGAAAATTATTTAAATTATTGATAAATTTTGTATGAGTAATGCAAATTCTGCAAGTACTCCAGCAGATGTTAATTTTGTTATTACAAAGAATGTAGATAAAAATGTTGTTAATTTTCCTTATAGAGAAGCTCCAGGTTGCTTACTGTTTTTGAGTTCTGTTTCAAAGCCTGACATTTCATTTGCTGAAAATGTATTAAGCAGACGTGTAAACAATCCAGGTCAACAATACATAAATGCTATTAAACGTATGATTAGATACCTAATAAATACTAAACATTTATGTATAAAATATGGAGAAAGTGGCGGTTTGTTTCAATATACAAATTCCAACTTTACAGCTGATGTGGTTGCGCGTAAATCTATTACAGGGTATATTTTTACAATGAATGGAGAATCACATGGTTCAGCCAGAAACAAACGACTTTTGCACTCTTCATAACTAAGGCAGAATTTATGGCTGCTTGCGAATCTGCCGAAGAAATACGTGGTTGCAGCAACTTATGTCAGATTTAGGTGAAAGTTATTATTTTACTACATTAAATGTTTATAATCAGAGTGAAATAAAATTAATTAACAACCTTGTTTAACAAAAAAGAACTAAATATAAAGATATTAAATATAACTTCATGAGAAAAAAGGTTGAGTTGGGTTTAATTAAAATTAATCAAGTATCAAGTAAAAGTAAATTAGCTGGCAGTTTGACGAAAGCATTACCTACTCAAACTTTTGCTTATTTAAGAAAGCAGACTTTGTTTGGTTAAACTATTTTGTTACTAAATAAAGTTTAATGTTAGTGGGAGTATTAGACTAATAGCAAAATTAAACTTGTACATTTTTAATACTAGGTGGCAGTACTATGTATGCGTTAGTTAGTTAACTGGTTTTTCTTGCCCATACATTATTTTCATTTACGTTCAATAAGAGTTATTTATATCGAGAATACTTTGTTTCTTTCAATAATCCCATAATCGAAAAGAGTTAAAAAAAATTCCAATTATTTCTTAGAATTTTTTTTACAAATAGAAACATTTTCAATCTTCAAGAAAATACACAAGCGAAAAAAAATTATAGAAAAGTTTGGTACTCAAATCTCGTATGATTGAGTTTGAAACGAAAGACAAGTAACACACTGGGTCAGCTTATTTAAAAAATAAATAAATGTAAATGTCTTGTTCATTATCTGCAGAAATGAACAGCAATGATAACCACGAATATTGGATCTATACTATATATATATATATATATATATATATATATATATATATATATATATATATATATATATATATATATATATATATATATATATATATATATATATATATATATATATTATAATTATAATTATATGTATTATAATATATTGAATGGAACAAGATTGGTTTCTTTCGTGATTTTTTAACTTCTGTATTTTTTTTTGTAGTCCGTAGTTACATAAATTTCAAATAATCATTAAATATATATTATTTGGTTTAAGGACATTTTAGAAAATTCAGCGTAACCACAATTGGATTATTTACACCAATGTATTTAACTCGCACCACTAACAGGTCAATTATGAACATATATTAATTGCTAAATTTTCATGTAATTTTTTCCAGTAACCGGATAAATAGTACGTAAAACGCTTGACCAAAGTAATTCTGAAGGCGACTTGAAGGTAAGAACAAAATTGACAACATTTTACGTTCACATTCAAGAATCTGAGATTACAAAAGAAGGTACTGTCATATCCTGTACTTGCTAGCAGTAATGCTTACATAGCACCTGTCTCATGATTCTCGTAATACCATGACAAGAGTTCCCAGGCTCGACAGAAAACTCAACTCCCAGACGCTTCAACTTTTCTTATCCTTTATAAACCCTGGATGGAAGCCTCGTGGAGTTCAAATCATCTCAGTTCAATACAGTCCTTCGTCAGCGTCAGCTGCAATCCAGATACAAGTGCGATCAAAGTCTAACTAAATATTTTATTAAATACAATAATTGTAATAATTTGTTAAATAGTAATATCTAAGAATAATTTGTTTTTTAATCAAACCTTGAAGTCGTCAGAACATTTTGATGGCAGCTTAAGGGATTTTAAAGAAAATCCGGGAAAACGCCTCATCAATAAAATCTTCATAGATAAATTATCATCATCGAAAAAAGGGACCAACAGAATCAATCTCAGTGGAAAATCACAAATTTCGCGGAGGAGCCCCAAAAATTTCGTCTTACCGGAAAACATCAAACATCATCAATTTACACCAATCGGGCCAGCATCACAACAGTTCCCAAATAGTAATATAATAAGGTGAATCGAACAGTCAACATCAACAGCGCATCTCCCTCAAGAACCTGCTTCAAAGCCCAACATCACTACACCAGGCATCACCATCTCAAATGTGGACTACGCATCTCATTATACTGTAAGCCTGTAATTTACTTGTAAAATTTGTGTTTCGAACGCAAACACTACGTCCATCTACTCACAGATCTACAAGCTTGCAAACAAGAGTCCCACTAGTCTATAAGTCAATTTTCTCTGCGCGTGGAGACGTGCCGCTCTAAACTTTTGACCGAGGTTACCATATCCAACAATATTAATGGAGAACTCAAGGTAAGATTAGCGGCAATGGAAGACCTGGTCCTAAATACTTTCAGTGTGGGTGCTCACCCTTTGATTTCTAACGTAATCCGGTGTCGAGATCTCAGAAATTTAAATGAAGCAATAAACCTTGCCTTTTCTGAAGAGAAAATTAAACAATATCTCTACTCATGAAAACCCTACATCCCAAAGCAAAAACTTACTGAGCGAATATCACCTAATTTAAAATTTAAAAATAACCCACTGAAACTAAATAATTCCCATACCTCGCATTCCCCTAAAGATTCACCCTTTTGTCGTTATTGCAAAGAGTTAGGTCACACTCTCGAAGTGTGCCGTTTAAGAAAATATAATAACGATAATTTAGGTATAATTCTTTTTTAAATTACTTGGCACGGCACCAAGTAGTTTCAATTCGGGACAACCACCCACTTACGGACAAAAACCAAATTTTAATTTTAAATCCCGCGTAAATTTCATAAAAGATGACGACGACTCTTCTAATATAAATATAGACTCCGAAACCCTCAACAATTTAAACCAATAAGTGTCTCACCAAGGTATCGTACGAGACTAACCTTTTCCAAAATTGGCACCCCCTTAAATAATTCAAATAAGACCAACGCCCTGTGCGTTGGTCTTCTAATCTAACGGTCATTCAAAAAATAAATTAAATAAAGCCAACGGTCAGGGTAATCAGCCTCAAACTCACGGCCAACCAAATACAACCAAACGAATAATAAACCCCAATATAATAATCATAAAATTATTGAAACAATTAAAACGAACACATCCGATACTTCAACTATTCTCATTACACACTCTACTAATACCGTTTCTAAAGAAAGAAAAAATAATAATAAAATAACACAAAACATAGATTCACAAACAGAAAATTCAAACATTTCCGAAAGGGTATGCGAGATCGCTTTCAACCACTCCAATAAACTTTTACCTTATGTTACCCTAAAAACAATCTTCTGTTCTCACCCCTTGTCATTTTTAGTAGATACTAGTTCATTGGTATGTTTAATAAAAAAATATTCAATACAAACCTTGCCTATTCTAAATTTAAACAAAATAAAATTAAAAGACATAGATATACCTAAAGAAACTACCAATACCTTGGGCTCATTCGACTTGCAATTATTTCCGAAGAACCAATCAAGAAAATTATATAAATTTCACGTGGTTGGCAAAATTAATTTAGATTACGATGGCATTTCACGTAACGATTTAATGACCGGCTCAGGATGCATCATTGATTATAATATCAATATATTAAAAATATATAATTCTAATATTTAATTGCGATTCACCGAAGCCGTGTACACCATTCCCTCACACAATAATCGAATGTTCAGTATCCAATCCCAAAATTAAATAAAGTATAGTACTCGATCAGCATATTTCCGAATCTCTTCTCATTGCAAATTGTATAGTCCAAGTAAAAGATAATAACTGGATAAGCATTTCTGTCGTGAATACTTCTGAACAATCTGTTTCGTTCAATTCCGACTTTAAATTACACCTCACCCCCCTGCAAACTGAAACCTCTTTATCAGTCAACACAAATTTTTCCTCGTCAACCCACTCAACAAACTTACTTCAACGTACTAACGACGTTTTAAATCTACTTCAAATTTCGCACCTCAATAACGAAGAAATTAATTCTTTATACGATCTATGTTCCCGATATAATGTTATCGGCCTTCAGATCAATTAAGTAAAACCAATACCGTTGCTCATGAAATTAGAACAACCTCAAACATATTAATCCATACCAAATACCAAACAGATTTCCTGAATGTCACAAACAAGAAGTAAACGATCAAATAAATAAAATGTTGAATCGTGGGTATAATCAAACCCTCCATATCACCTTGGTCATCTTCTATTTGGATAGTTCTTAAAAAAATTAGACGCCTCAAACGAAAGGAAATGCCGAGTAGTTATTGAATATAGCAAATTAAACGACATCACTCTTGGTGATTTCTATCCGATACCTCAAATTTCCGAAATACTTGATCAATTAGGTAAAAGCAAATATTTTTCAACCCTCGATCTCACTTCAGGGTTTCATCAGATACCTATGCCTGCTGAAGACGCTCCGAAAACCACATTTAGTGTTCTTCAAGGATACTTCGAATTTACGCGTATGCCATTTGGGCTGAAAAACGCGCCTTCCACTTTTCAACGCCTTATGAATTCTGTTCTCTTCGACCTTCAAGGCATTCGATGCTTTGTCTATCTAGACGACATCGTAATCTATTCCTACGACCTGAAATCACACAATAGATAACTTATCTACTGTCTTTGAACGATTACAAAATTTCAATCTAAAACTTCAACCCGATAAATGAGAATTTTTACACAGAGAAGTCACTTATTTAGGCCACATAATAACTGAAAAAGGTGTAAAACAAAATCCTGATTCATTTCCGACATTTCGAAATTAGTAAAACCCCTTATAGCCCTTCTAAAAAGTATAAGACATTTCTATGGAAAGCGAGCAACAACTTGCCCTTGAAACTTCAAAATCTAAATTAATATCTGCTCCTGTACTTGCTTTTACGAAACCTTTCATACTAACCTGTAACGCATCTAATTCCCCCATCAGCGCAATTCTTTCACAAGGGGAATTAAAAAGACCCACCCATTGCTTATACTTTTCGAAAACTTAATAAATGTGAATATAATCATAACACGACAGAAAAAGAGTTGTTAGCCATCATCTTCGGTTGAAAAATCTTCCGACATTTTTATATATCTCTTTGGCCATACATTCGATATTGTTATCGTTCACCACCCTCTTAAATGGTTATTTAACCACAAAGACCTAAGTAGTAAACTTCAACGGTTGCGTTTGAAACTAGAAGAACATGATTACAGAATTGTCTATAGAAAGAGAAAATTAAGCTCTGCGGCTGACATTCTCTCTCCTTATCTTATAAATCCTGTTCAATCTGATGGCAATGATACTAATGTTCCATCCTCCATATCATAATAGTAGAACCTCCCTCTGATCCTGAAAATCTTGATTCTTTAGTTAATGACGTATCCTCGATGAGTCATATTCAAAGTTCCTGAAATCCTTACCGTCATAATCGAATACATTTCAATACAGTCATAATCGAATACAATGACAGTCTACTGAAAACACAACAAAAATCAATTGCACCTCCAGTATCCCTTGATTTAGACGAATATCGAGGAAATCCTAGGAAATTATGAAAATTTTCATTCATGATAGTTCGGCGGCCCGTGCGGTTTCATGAACTTATAGATTTTATCTATATTGATGTCAAAAATTTTCCTTCCCGTATGTAAAATCTTGCCTTGTTGCTTTTATTAACATCAAAACCAGTAGAATCCGTAACATTGGTAACAGAATGTATGATCATACAGCATTAATATAATACATTTATTCTTTTTTAAGCAACTTCTTTTTTAAATTAAATAAATTTGTAACTAATGTTTACGACAGATATTTAATTGACCTGTTTACATCTGTTCGTGAAAACTATTTGAGGTGAGGAGTTTATGAATGTAAATGTTAATCACACATAGGTTTAATTAAACCGCGGTAAACGGCAACTAAGTGATCTATCTTTAGAAAATACTTAGAAAATGGGAAATATTTTAAAATTTAATTAAAACCGAGAAGTTTTTAAATTATTTGAGAACATTAGCTCTTTTTGTTAATGACTGATCAATCAAGTGAGACCAGGCAATGAATCAACCAATCTAAAAAATTCATGTGAAAACAATAAATATGATATAACGAAAATAATTTAATTTTTATTATTAAATGAATTTGTGCGAATTTTGCGCGGCACATATCATTAAAGATAAAGTCACACCTAAAAATCTGCTTTATAGATTTGTAATAATCTTTGTGAACCTTTTCAGATCTATTTCGTAACAGAAAAAGGTTTTCTTTAAAATATTCCTTAATATTTTCTGAAGAGAGTTCCTTTAGTATAACAAAAATAGTTTCGAAGAAATTGTTTTGTATATAACGGGAAATTATTTATATAACGGTATAATGAAAAACAGCCTAGCGTGAGCCGGACTCACGCACGGAGGGTTCCGTAGCATCAAACAATATTAAACTTATTTCGTACGCTGCTGGAGAACGACGACTTTAGAAGTGCATGTCTTATTTTATCATTAAAAATTAAATTTTCGAAAGTGCAAAATTACGTAAACTGAAAAAAATAAGCGGAATATAATTTTTTAATATTTGGTTTTTTCATACTCGATTTTAAAATAAATCATCCATTTAACAAGATATCGAAAATAATTCTCAGCTTATTTCTGATTCTAGATTTTTATTCCAAAATATGGAAGAAATTTATGAAGTGTCTACGTATTAAAAATATGACACGTCATGTAGGAGAACTCGATATCATATAAAAAAATGTGTAAAACGATTTCTTCGTCAAAACGGTAAATTTTTTGTCCTGTACGGAAATAAATTAGCTGAGTTGCTAAATGAATGTAAATTGCAGAATATTAATTTATTTGTTTATAATAATTCATCATTAATAACTAAAAGTAATAAATATTTGTTAAATATTATTATTTAAATATTTTTTAATTTATTCAATTGATATATTTATTACTATCACTTCATATCTATACTATAACACGAAGCAAAAACATTTTTTGTTCGCGCTAATTTACGTAACTACATAAACAGTTTCAAAAATACTCGTATTAGAATGTTTATACCTAGATGAAGATTATTTTAAGAATTTTTTTAGATTATTTTATTAGAAGGCTTTTATATTCTATCGCTACAATTTATAGGAGGAATAATGACGAAAAATGTAAACTAAATTGTCAAAACGCTGCAAAGTAAAAGATGCATTGAATAATCTCTCCCGCTGACATACGCCTGATCCTGACGATCGATGTCTTTTTGCAAACTGAGCGGAGGTCTATAAAAGAATCATGTTAGTATAATAACAACATCGTAAAGGATTGATAGATGGATTGCCATATACTATTACTACAAACATTGCGAAAGACGATTACAACCTAAGTGTTATAAAATGTAATGGAACATAAACTCAAACGTAAATAATAAAATATCGCAGTACTAAAGTACATAAAGAGAAATTCAAGATCACCTTTTGAAAGATAAGTTAATTTTCAGGAAGTATAATAAAAACGCACATTTAGCGTATGTTATGTCAGATAATAATTATTAAATTTAGTCCAATAGCCTATTGAAAAAATTAATATGTATTTTTTAAACATAAATGTTTTCAGGTGCTTAAATATGGATGGATCCATCGTATTGTTTATATGTCTCTTCCTATGTCGATGATTAATTGGAAGACACCTTAGGTGACTATTTATCTTTTGTTCTTATGATTCTTTAATTTATTGATGAATAATAAAAATTTATTTCATAAATTTTTTAATATTTGCTAAATAATAAAATATATAAAAGATACCCCCTTTTATATATTTTTTTCACGTAAATGACCTCAATGCATATAATTCGTTGAATTTTTAACATACATAAACGATAACTTGTTTATCTTATACAATAATGTTTGTAATATTATTTTCATGTCTATTACTTGCTAGTGGTGAGATATGCAATTAGTTAATAATGTCGAACCCGTATCGAGTTACACATAATGCTTCTAATATACGATCAAATATCAGGAAAATTAGTTAATTCTATAGCATGCACTAAAAGGAAAACAACGGTGCGACATTTGGTCATAAAAATGTTTGATCGTAAACGCTAAATAAATAATGTTTATTGAAAAAAGATGAAGTCAATGGAGATGGTGGGTCTAGCGCATTTTAGTCTTCATCCACACTGTGGTTAAATATTGAGTAATCGTGTCTCAAGTGAATTTAAATCCTCACAGCTGGTCGGATCTGAAGGTTCTGTAGGTGCGAGGTTAATTAGATTCGTAGATATTTCGTGGCACAGCCAATTTCGCTATCTTTATATTATATTGTCTGGCACTAAAAATAAAATGTACACTTCTGATTGGGAACTTTTGTATTTAAAAGAAAAATAACAAAAAAATCCAAATATTTTGACGTAAATATAATTTAATTAACAAATATAAAATTGACTTTTATGTAAACATTGGAGTGATAAATTTTGCCATTGGATAGTCAATGACTTGCGTTAACTATGGATAAGGAAGTAATAGGTTGACGAGGATAGATTCAGACAACATGAAATAATTATTTCCTGAGTATATGAGTAAAAGTTCTTTAGTCGGGGCAAATGACAAGAGGCCAAAAGGTCCCCGGTTTACCAGTTGTTATCACTGTCTATTGAAGAGGAGAAATATAAATATTTAAATAACTTTAATAAAGTAAGGATAACAACATAAATCTGTAAATCATTTTCGTTGTAATTTTCTCTAAAATATATTTAACAAAATAAATATCGTGCAATTTTTTACTTTTTCTTTCATCTCATCGTTATTGGAGTACCTTACTACTGACAATTTATATTGTAAAAGGGTATGCATAATATAATAGAATGCTAAATAGGCTGTCAAAATAAATAAGTGCCTCCTGCTGAATACTTCAGTATACCCTTATCCTGGGATATATAGAAAGAAACATCGGAAAGAATATAATACGGCTCATTACGTTGTAACCAATATATTATGTAATTCAGAATAAATTTTTAGCAGTTAATTTTGTAATGTTAATAAGTAAATAAGGTTAGTGCTCACTGTTAAAATACTTGAAAAACTATTTTAAAAAATATTCTAAAACACGTGGACTATACATAATTACATCTTCTTAAAGAAATTCATAATCAAACTTAATTACAATATAATTAAATAATTTGTTTGCATACTTACGTTTTTACATTTCACTCTGTTTGCAGTTACGACAACGGAATGGAATGTAAAGACATAAACATATTACAAGATGATGCAACTTAACCTCTCATCATTTCCTTATTTTAAAACACAATTGCTTAATTATTGTCGATATGAAATAATTACTTCAATATTACTCGAATCTCCTCAAGCATGCTTGGTATTTATTGAATTTATTCATGTTTAGGTTTCCATATGTTCAAATATTTCGTTGTCCGTTCATTCGTTGGTTCGTTTTTCTGTCTTCTAGAATCCCCTAAGATTTAAAAAAAAACAAGATGGAAACTTGAAATTGATATAAAATCTACCTACATTATAATGAAACTATTGCACATGGCATCTTTTCTACCCAATCTCCAACAAAACTCCATTATCATCTGAACTCATAATTCGAATGTAATATTTCTCATATCTTTTATTTAAATCTCTGATACTAAAGAAGTCCGAATGTAAAGTAAAAGTTCGGAATAACTAAGTTATTTTTGATAGATTTACTATATTTTTACCCCTGCTAAACATACGGGGGAAATTAATTTTTAATATATAAAATTAAATTAACATTTGTAAATATTTTAATAGACACATTATGTGCACTTACATGTTTCAATTTATATATATATATATATATATATATATATATATATATATATATATTTATATATATACACGTACATACGAAACCCGCAGCGTGATTTCAACTTTTACTTGATTACGAGTATTATTATTCCCATTTTTTAGTATTTATACAATTCAGTATAATCTAAGAGCCTTTTACAAAGTTTTTTATAAAATTAATTATTAAATAGAAAAGAGAGATATTTGTATAAAATGTCTATAAATTTAGCAATATTTTTAAAAAGTCGATAAATGGGAATTAATAATTACAACATTTAACCAAGTTAAATATTATAAAAGGCGAGTTTAGCAAAATCATAGCTTAAATCAAACAGTTGTAGGTTTATTGGGCGAATACATAATACAAACCTGGAAAACAAAAATAATCAAGAAAATTATTGTAAGATATTTAAAATATATAATTTAAAAAATATCGGTAAATATCCTTCTTAACGAAAATTTAAATGATACTTTCTGCTGTGGTTATTTCTATCACCATTTGTTCTAATAAATTGCGGTGACGTGTCTTTACCCAGTCCAAATATTACCACTGTAAAAATATTATTGATCCATAAAATAAGAATAAATAAGATAACGAAACAGAAAAGTGGCTTTTGTTATTTGTAAATGGAGAAAATATAATGCCAATAAGAGAATGCAACCTTTGTCAAGTTGACATAAACTTCCCAGTAATTTCTCCAACGAATTTTATTTATTGCCAGAGTTGAGTACGGTTGGTATACCAACTTATTTGAACGGCATTTTCCCTGAAATTGTACATCAAATAAAATAATTTCCTTCTACATAGACGGGTACATCCTTTCTTCCTTATTACTTTACAAATTTTCACATTTGCTTTATTATTAATAATTTCATGAGGACAAATATCGTATAATATAATCGCTGAAGGTATATTGAACACAAAAAATGTCTATAGCTAATTTTATAGTTATTTGCAGCTATGTTTGTGTGTATGTATATATATATATATATATATATACAAACACACACACACACACATACACACACGTATATATTCTAATTTATCGAAATAACAGTTACGTGTTACGGTGAGAATAAAGGAAACGCAGTTGAGAGAATTAAAAAGTATTATAAAATTATGACCAACATACAATACACGTATGTGCATGGAAAACATGATTGAAAAAAAAATTGCAAGCTGTAGGTACTCGGGTATTTTGATAACATCATTTAAATGATTTTCGTAACAAATACATTGGTTACATTATTAAATACACGGAGTATTTATAAAGTGAAACAAAACGAAACTTTTGCAAGATTACTTATATATCTGCCCGTCCATCAGTCTGTCCATCTATCATAGCCGTTTTCCTCCGAAATGTAGAAACTTCAAATTTGATACAATTTACAGAAACATAGGTGTAGAGGGTGCAAATTTTTTTGTTTTTTTCCAAATTAATTTTGACTATCTGCAATCGGCTGAATAACCATAATCAGATGTTTTCCAATACTTGATGTTTGGATGGCTGATTCTCCATCAAGATTCAAAGCCATTTTTAAATTTACACATTACACTTTAGTGCCTTTTGTCAAGATTTAATATCTGCCATCTTAGAGAAATCCGATTTTCTTTTCTGAATGCAAAGTCGAGTGGGATCACTCGAAAGAAAAATTTATAAGAATTTCAAAATTATTCCCTTTCACATATTTTGTAGCATAACTTTAGATATTGAGATATTGTCGAAAATATTTGTGCCTCTTTTCTCAGAAGCTGTTTGGAGTCAAAAGTTGAGATTTTCTGTCAATTTAATTTAGAATAGTTCCAGAGGCATAGCTGATAATTACCAAGAATAATATAGTTCTTTCCAATTAGTGCAGTTAAAATTAAGAAGAAAACAAACCTATTCAATACAAGTAAAACTCGAACTGCGAGGTTTCGTTACATACTTGAATATATATAATGTGTTAGGTTGGCTAGTAAGTTTTTCGCCACATCTTCGGGACTTTTCTAGAAAGATTTTCGAAACTTCTAGAAGGTTTTACTGTATGGTACAAATAGGTCAAAGTGCAATCAGTTGGCAACAGTCAGCACCGAAGCTTTGAGCGAATTACATAAAAGATAAAGGATTTAAATCAATATCAAATACGGATTCTCGTAATCAACAAAAGCAAAGGTCAATAATTGTGGCAGCGATGTCAGTTTAAGTATTCATTTTACTAACTAAAGTTGGAACAATAATTTTCAAGTACCATACAGTTTAGTCGTTTTAGCCGTAATAACGGATTTAGTCGCTAGTGCCACCACACACTTTCGTTTTTCGTCTACTCGCTGCGCAACTCGTGATATTTAACCAGAATATCCGCCTGACGGCTGGATGTGCGACTGGTTATAGTTAATAATCACAAATATGTAGGTAATTTCTGAGTGAATATGATGAGTGTAACAAATTCTCTAGAAAATTAAAAGAGATGAGAATACCCGTCAATATTAACAGCTCTTCTTATATGGTATATAAACTCACTATCTAGTTATTATTTCATTCACAATAAATACCTACATTCATAAAAAATTCTCCCTGCTCCAACCTATTATTTTTCCTATTCCCCCCGCGCATTTTCTTTACCTTGCAGGTCACTATAGTCAGTGGAACTCATATCGTACTGTCATGGAAACTTTTGCATCAATAAAATTAGAATTTCGTCATTAATTATTATTTGATTATCATAATTAAAACATAAAACTTAAAACTAAAATAACTAAACCCGCACAGCACGACTGCAGCAATTGATTCGTTTGTGTGTCCCGTACCGAAGACCCACGTTGGTGTCGTCATCGATCGTGCGGACACGGTCAAAGTTAAAATAGGTCATGTGTGTGGTCAGTACCAAAAATAAAGTAATGCAACAATTAATACCAGATTGTAAGAACATTTTAATGGAAATTGCGGCAACTAGTCTCTATGGGAGATAGGAATACAATATAAGCAAAGATTAATAGCCACAAATGCCATTAAAACTTTAAAATATTATATCACAATTAGTGGACTACATAACTGAGTTACAGCAATAATCTTCATAATGTGTTACGTGTGAGTTACGGTAAATGCAATAAATCCGTTTGGAATTAATATTAAGAATTACGAGTTCATATTAATAAAACAAACAATATTATTTATATAGACTGCCTTTATGATGTATAATATTATTATTAATCAATGAAAAAACATTAGTCAGCTGAAGTATATAGCGCAGATCAAAATTACCCTGTGTATTATGTCATTTAGGTGTATACTTTACGAGTTAACACGGGTCTAAATACTTCTCGCTGTAATATTGGTACGGAGACCTAATTTTGCGGACCCGATTCGTTCTTGGGCGGTTTTTTTCCATTGGATGTGTCTTTCCAATTTTTTAAATAATAATTTCATAACTGAATGTCATCTACTTTGATAAATAATATACCTTTACTCTTCATTTTACCTAGATTAAAACATCGTTATAACAGTGATTTACTTTAGTTACAAAAACAGAAAAAAATTATTATTTTACTAGTGTATACAAGATATTTATTCTGCAACACGGTTACACAACTTCAGGGTGCGTAATCGTGCTTTCGCACGCTCACGCACCTATAAGCGCAAGGATTTAGTATTTCTTGTGGTGAAACCATGCATACGCGTGCGATCACACCGATCAAGCGGTGCTAATCTGTGCGGCTTCTGAAAGCGTTCCGCCGACGCTAAAGCGTACAGACGATACTCCATTCAAAACATAGGTTTAATATGGGAGCGGTACTGAACCATGCTGTGAAATGAAGTCCAACCCTTAACGCGGAGTGAAAAAATTTAATAGCACACATTTATACTTGTTTTGTGATTTTTTTGTCAATACTATATCGGTTCTATGTTAAACAAAAGTATAACACCAAATTCAATAATTATTAAAGGGTAATGAACGTGGGATAAATTTTTCGTAAATTACATCTGTGCATGTACATCAGTGGTGGTGGAGAGGTGGAATAACCTCCCTGCCGCATTATATGAATGTGAATAATTCACTAAATGATCTCTTTGCTTAATCCATGAGTATGTGAAGCTAAATGCAACGCCGCCAAATAACAAAACGGTACAAAAAAATGTAGAATTAACGTTTTAGGGTTATACGTCACAGAATTATTCCGAAATTAATTCTATCACGCGTCATATTTTACATCGAGAACTAATGTAAATGTAAACATATTAACAATTCTAATATTGACCGGCATATTCCTTTTTTAAAAATGATAATGTGTTTAAAAGTCACATAAAATAATATTTAATTAAAAATCTGAATTTATGTATATACATAAATAAATGTGTATATATATATAATTATATATATGTATATATATATATATATGTATATACATATATATATATATACATATACATACATAAATAATGGTGAACTTTACTTCCAGTTTCGTGGCGATCAAACGGTTTTTTTTCAAACAAAAATCTAATTTTGAGTGACCTATGTGACAATAATGAGAGACAATAAGCAGAAATAAATAGTGAAGATTATTAAACAAGTAAACAATATAAATAATTATATGTTTGACATTTATTTAGCAAAAAACTGTAAATAATTTACATGCATTAAAATAATTATATGCCGAGACCCATGTGAGAATTTCCGAAAGTATTTTCTTCTAAAAATATTAATCGTAAGATACGTAATCAAAGATTATTTAATGTAAAACCATCAATAAAAATAGAATTATATGAGTAAAATAATGGCGCTAATGGAAATCCTTAGTTAATGGCGAGAATCATTTTTACAAAATCTTTTTCCCATTAGCACTCAGTCAATCTAACATTGACATATCGCGTTAGTGGATCGTCATATGAACATATATATCTACTTACCTACTCTAAAAGAGTCACTAGCAACATGTCGCTCTAAGTGCACAAAAAGGTAAATGATTTATTACAAAATAGGAATTTCGTCGTGAAAAAAACTAAATGCAAAATTCGTTCACCGAGCTATTTCCATTTATATGATGATGATATATTTTATTTTAATCGATTAAAGTTATTTTACATCGTATAATTCAGAGTTAGCCCTAGCAATACGAACGTTTAAAATGTTTTGTGTTATATTTGTATTATGTTTATTTGCCACAGTTCAATCAAATTTTGAGGATAAATTGAACAATATATAAAAACAAAAGAAATCGACCTGCTGTGGAAAATATCGTACAAGATAGCCAATACAATATGCAATAAAACGAAAGAATTAATAGATTGGGCAACTGACGAATTTTCATCTCGGTACGAAGCTTCTATCTACGTTTCCATAGTAATAGTGCAAATAAATATATCAAACAATACGGCACCTCACCTCATTGCAGCAATTTGTCGATATATTATATTGGTTAATATATGGACGATATTATGCAAGAAAATCTTTATAAACTTGTCTATTGCGAAAAAATTAACATCAATAGAACTATTCAACAATGCTAGTCAAATTATAATACTTTGTTCATAGGAAATATAAAGAAATGCAGTCCGAAAATTGTACTTCAATTGTGCTGGCATTTTAAGCTTAGCGGAATTGTACTTACTAGAATTTTACTTACCATATTTTTAATGGTCAGCATAAAAACACGGCTTTTATTAAACACAAATTGTCTTTAAAGACAAGTTTCATAATGTTAATAGATGTATTTTATTACGTTCTTATTACATCACACGACTCCGATGGAAATATTGTAAGAAATAATATAATAGTAGGCAACTTTTAAATTTTATAGCTAGTTATTTAAATATCACACTGAAAGTAATTACTTCCGGGGAAGGATTGTTACGGTGTTTACAAGGAGGGTGAATGGTTCACTTCGATTGGCGGTTTATTTATGGCAAGACAATTTTTCACTTGCTTCTGATAGCTTGATTGTTGGCAACTTCCTCTCCTTATAAATACGTTGACCTAATATGTGTCATATCTTTCAGTCCGGTGATGCCGTCGTGGACAAAATCATTTTTCCCATTCGGATATAAGTTCCAAATACTTTACATTTTTATAATTTTTAAATTTTGTATTGTGTTGGTTTGCCCGCATCTATGTAAAAAATAACATAAAACAAGGAATGACGTTAACTTTACTTCGCGTGCGTTATTCATATGGTAATCGTCTAATTTTCCCCTTTTTAATAAACCGTTTACGTGATTCTTCCTTGAACTTTTATAGTTCGATTTCATCATTCGTAACGTGTATAAACGTGCGTATATAATAAGTTTTAAGCAGGATGTGCATAAGACCTACTTTCACACTTTTAATGAGGTTCGCGAAGTGATTAAACGTGACCAAGTAACAGTATTCTTCCAGAATGAAACCGATATTTTACTGTCGTATATAGACCTTGAATGTAATGTAAAATATAGAACGCAGCAGATTATAAATGAAACAAAAAGGAGAACATTCGTTATTTAATTTGGAATAAGTTATAATTTAGATATCCTTTCTAAGACTCGAAAAATATTCATACATTTTACCCTAGAAAATTTTTGACATTCCAGCAGTTATATAAATACCTTTTGGTAGGTATTAAAATGGTCTTCGTAGAAAACTAAGCTAAAATAAGGTTTTTGATGAGATACAAGAAGATATATCATATATAGAGATAAACTTGACGAATTTTAAAAGGAATATTGGAACTCATAATATCATTAGAACATCTGAAAAGTTGTTACAAATTTCGAACAATAACACTGTAAATAAAAAAATTCCCTTAAATTATTGGTTTGCGAGTTTATTAACTAAACAATTTTAGTGATTACTTCAATAGGACAGTACAAAGTAAAATATACAAATTAAAATAAATTGCATTGGCTTTTTGTTAAATAATTTACTGTCGAATATAAAATATATATTCAATATTGTCGTCTTTTGTGTCTCGTTTAGAAATTCTTAATAATTATTCAAATATATTTTAATTTATTTATGGTGCGATTTCCCCTATTTTTTGCCAAAAATATCAGAACTGGTGTACGTATTTAGAGCGTAATATTCCAAATGTGCAATGCTTCATTGGTAATGCAAGGATTATTAATTGTAATTAATCAATAGCTAATTAATAATATTTTCATACGCATTGGACTAGTTTTGTTAGTTTTTTTCCTGTAATAGCACTCAGTTTCTACAAGCAAGTGCTACTTCCGCCCCACTGGATTTAAATAAATTTTTGCTGTTTGTATGTAATTATAGATTTATAAAAATTTTTATTAATATTTCGATACATTCATAAATTTATCTTGGAAAGAATATATCTGAGAACAAGTTGCAATTGTATATTGATCGATCTACAAATATTTTAAATTTAGCATGACTATTATTTAAAAAAATATATAGAAAATATTAACTTTTTTCCTTTTAAGTTCTAGGTATCTCTTTCTTGTGCGATAACCGTGAATAAATACACGAGACAACGTATATTGACATGTTCAAAAATATAAAGGAGAATATGTAACAATTTATATAAACCGACACTGAAACTATTTCTCTATAATTTTGTTCCATTAACGTATTAATTTTAAATAACTTTTTATTTGTAAAGATTTCGATCAACGTTTTTATAAGGATTTAATACACTATCAGTATTTTCCATCATGACTTTTCTTAAAATTTTCATTTTTGTTTACTGGTATTTAATGTAATCTTTGTAACGAAAAGCCGTTCATTACTGCGTTTAAAATAATGATATTAAAGTTTGCAGTGTGCAAAAAAAACACTTTTTTCCACGTTATATCATAGAGGTAACATCCAGTGAAAAATTTTTTACACCAAACAGTCTTATAACTTTTTATACTCGTAAACAAGCTTCTTTTCATTCTGATAAAATAATTTAACAATATTGCGCGTAATTTACAAATATATTTATAAATAATTATGAATGGACAACAAAATTATTGATTTAATGAATAAAATACCATAATATTATAGAAAAATTACGACGTGAATTGACAAAATTTAAGTAATATATTTCGTAGGTAATTTTCACTATTCTTTGTTACTAGTATATAATGTGAGAGAAAGGGTGTATATAACGGAACCAATTTTACATAGAAAAATGTTACAAAAATTATATTATTAACCAAAATGAATTAAAGTTTACATTTACCTTCGAAGGTTGTTAGACGAAAAATAACATTTTTGTGTATGTATGTATGTTCATTTCTAGTTTAAACATTTTACAAACTCTCCTATAACCCGTTCTAGATCATAAGAGAACTAGAAAGAATCAAAATTAATTTTTGAAATCATTTAAGTAACATTACTTGTGGCAAATATGTCTCGCTGAAAGTCAAAAATAAAACATTCATTTGAAATTATAAATGAAATTAAATATCAGAACATTAGTTAAGAAAATGACATTTGCATTACATTATTTGTTTTATAATCGTATCTAAAAGTAAATAAAACTTTTTATATATTTTTACCTATTAAAAATTATTTGTATTGTTGAACTTGCAAAGAGAAAGTAAGAAAAATATTTTTATTATCATTAAAGAAGGTGCATGATGACACTTCAAAAATAGTACAAAAAAATTATATACGGGAGAACACTCAGTAAGTATCAAATTGTTCAGTATATTCTACCGACCTACACCGACATATGTTACTGCTCAAATTTGTCTTCGTTTGTAATTTCTTATTGTTTTGTCGGTAATAAATTAATGGTAAGTATTATTTATAATTTACAGTTTCCGGATATTTCCAGAATTATTGGTAATTAATAATTCACGGGTTAAAAAGTAAATTAAAAAGTCAGATACTTTTTAAGTTACACTTAATTTAATACAATTCTTGGAATAATGGTCTCTCTAAACTAATGACAACTCAATGTCATTAGTTTACGGAAACCCATTTTCAACCTGCATTGAAATATTCAATCATTAGATTCTCATAATCGTTCTCACAATAGTTCTTCTCATCGGAGCTTTTGTGAATATATTTTGTTACATAAGTTCATACCTTAGACAAGAAGTTGATTATTTTTGTTAATGTTTCGCATTGTACCCTCTTTTATAATAGGGCCCATCAGATGACAAAATATACCGTCGAGCCAATATTGAGATCAATTGCGTGTGTAAAAGTGAGTTATCCTTATCAGTTCATCGTACCATTTTCGTCCACGGTGAAAAAAAAGCATATAAATATATATATATATATATATATATATATATATATATATATATATATATGTGTATATATATATATATATATATATATATATATATATAACATAATTTTTTTTAAAATATAACAGACGAAATTTTTATCGGGTCGGAAGCAGGAGACACTAAAATGTAACTTTAATGACGACATAATGTGTTCAGTCTAAGGTAATTTGTTTTAAGATTATTTCAAATTTGGATTCTGACTCTAAACTACAAGGTCATTGAAGAAAGAGAACATTACTAGTAGCATACGTTAATATTGATAGTTATTCCACTTTCTTAACTCCAATTAAAATATTTCAGTCGATAATAATGTAGGAAAATAGTTGGATGTAGATTCAAATACTAAGAATACGTGGGACAGTTTTATTTTATTTGTAGATTCATTATCATTGTACAGGTTGTCAGTGGCAGATTTCAATGTTTGAAAAATTGTAAAAAAAAAACTACACCTCTAATACAAAGTAGGTTTATTTTAACTTTATAACAACAAATGCGGATTTCATTTTTTAAAAACCACGTTTTCCAAATGGCGGCCATCGAGTCTGACACACTCTTCGAGTCTAGCACGCATGTTTTCAAAAACGCGTTTGCAGACCGACTGGGCTGTCCTACTGACTTCGGCTCGAATATTTTCTTTAAGTTGTGTCACAGTGCTCGGATTTGTTCTGCAAACAACGGATTTTAAGTATCCCTATAAGAAAAAGTCACATGGGCTTAAATCGCCACGGTACGGTACCGTTTCGAGATATGTTTTTTTCTGGAAATAACTGCCGCACTGCATTCATGGACACATTAGCAGTGTGAGCTGTTGCCCCGTCCTGCTGGAACCATGTGTTTTGGTTGAAGGATGGACTATTCTGTAGTTCTACTCTCAAAAAGTCATTTAACATCTGGGCATATCTCATCGAATTCACAGTTACTGTTTGGCCACGTTGATTTTCAAAGAAATAAGGCTCCATGATTGCAGATGCAGACATGGCACACCAGACTATTACTTTAGGCTTATGTAAAGGCTCTTGATGCATTTGTCTTGGGTTGTGGACATCCCAGTAACGAAAGTTCTGCTTATTCACATATCCTCCAATGTGAAAGTGAGCTTCGTCACTAAAGAATATGTTGCCCATCCGGGTAGCAGTACGAAATCTCAACAACATCACCTCCGCGTAAGTTTTTCTTAATTCAAAGTCAGAATCGTGTAAATCTTGAACAATTTGAATTTTATATGGATGGAACTTCTACTCTCTTCAAATCTACAGACAAATACAGGCTACTGCAAAATGACATGTTTCTCTCTTAAATTGTTTACTTTCAGTTGGCTGTCAATAGTAATAGAATTATTGGAATACGAGTTCTTTTCAATCCCACAAAGGTATTTTTAAAAACCCAGTTAATCCATATTTTCAGTCAATAAAATATAAATATTCTGGTATTAAACACTTTTTTATTATATTGTGTCTTCAAAATTTGTGACAATTTTAGACTGCAAAGCGACAATACAAAGTAATTTTTCTAAAAGAAATCTTTTAAGACTTGTATAATTAAAGTGAGAAAGAATATTATTATTAGAGGATGCTACTGTAAAAATTGCTTTGCACAAATGCTTTCATTGTTTTTGATTTTATTCACTTTGACTTTAAAAAAAATGGATGGATTTCGATGAAATTAAACTGGAAGTTCTGAAGATAATTACTTTTATGAAATCTAACAAATTTTCATGATATTTATCTAAAATATAAATATATAAAATGAATTTAGGGTAAGAAGACATATAAATAGTAATTTTGTTTAAAAAGATGTACTCATCGTAATACAATATTTTTTCTCTGTTACATTTGGCTGTTACATTTTTACAAAAATAAATCCACATGTAAACGGACATACCGTTTACATGGTAGATTTATTTGATATAAAATAGTAAAAAAAGAACTAGAATATGTGTACCGAGGGATAACATATTTTTACAATTCCGTTTTTGAGGTTAAAATAAAAAACGATACCCTTATCTATCTCTCACGTGTCTGTGGTTGTCGCAGGTGATTTTCTTCGAAACGGTTTGATGTAAAAACATAAAATTTGTTAGGTCATAAAGTTCCAAAAATGTTAAAGGGAAAAAATTACTAGTAGGTATTAAATGTTTTAGCTTAATCTAAAAATAATCATCAGAAAGTACAAAAAAGAATGCCCCATTTCTCTTTATTTCAAAACTACTTAACAGAAAATGAATAAAAAAGCGAGTTGGTAGAAAATGCTGATAAAGTTGCAGGAAAACTCTGTCGATAATCTTGAATTTCATAGCTTTGAGATATTTAACCTATTTTAACGCCTAAGAAAGATGTACTAGGCAACAAATTTAAACGGCGAACAAATAAATGTTAATGTGTGTAAATAATTAAGTAGGATGTTTTAGGTGTTTAAGTGAGTACTGAACAAATATCTCGTTCACAAATAAACTTATTTTTCTGCTGTCACTTTAAAATCATTTCCCAAATATTTCCATGGAAACAATCTATTTACAGAACAACATTTAAAATTAGATTAAAACAAAATGGAGTACTATTGAAATGACGTGTCATGTTTACGGAATATCTGTGAATGGCTTCAATCACAGTCGATGCACATGCGTTGGTTTTCCGTCTCAGTTTGCACATTTAAAAAATTTGTAATTAAATTATGCTCTAACGTTAACACCATTATGCATTATTACTTTTGGTTAAAAATTTGAATCTTAAATTGTGTAAGTAAAACGGATGTACGATACATAAAAAAAAGATCAAAAGCGTCAAGTTTTGACAATCACTGTAACTTATGTAGTAGTGTGTTAATATCTTTAAAAAAGTTATACTTTAGTCGATGGCGATACATTGAATATTCCTCAGAACTTTTAAATTATTGGCAGATGTTAGCCAGCAAATTTGCTTTAGCTCTTAAGTGAGCAAAGTGCGTGAGTTCAGCTCAAAAGAAATGTTTAACTTTAGAGATACATTTTTGTGCCAAAGCTCATTTCAAAACTCCAAACCGTGTTATCACGCAAGAAATATTTTTTTTCAAATTTGAACGATTCAGAATAAGTAATCCAAAATAGGTAAAATTAAGAATTCTTAAGAATTATCCTCATTGCTTTTTATTCCAAAAAAAGTAGATTAATCACATCACGTATTTACACCAAACCAACTTTATCTCTTTAAACAAATGTTCGATAAGTATTTACTATCAGAATAACTTGTGATTATATATATATATATATATATGTATATATATATATATATATATATATATATATATATATATATATATATATATTAATTCAAAGGCAATTTTATGACGACCTTTGCATATGAGTACATTTAATGTCATCAATCAGTGAGCGAATCAAGCTACTTATCAACCTATACTCTTAGAATCAACCTACACTCTTTTAGTTATTATTAATTATTTTGATGATCACAACGAGAAAGTTATTGTAACGGTAGTTCGTAAACGACGTAAGCTTTAATATTATTTATGTATTTTTAGAAACAATGTAAATAGTCCTCGTAGGTATCGAAGTATGAATTGTAGGTGTCAACCGTACCACTGAACTGATGTGGTTAATACGGCTTCTTTTCAAAATATGAATTAAATGAAATTATTTAATTTATAACAATAGTGTTGCTGTCAAATTCCTTAACAATTTCATAATTTACTAAATTCACAATTCACTGTAATCTTAAACTAAAACAGACAAATTCGAAAGTGGATTCTTAAACAACTTTTAAATAAATCATACTTTATTGAAGTATTGTTTAAAGAGTCTACATGGTAAATTTAAAAAAAAATGCTGATAAATTAAAAAAAAACTTATGATGTATGAAGGTAGCACAGAAATTACTTCAAACTCACCATTTAGAAGAACGGTCATAAAAAAATTAAAAAAATTTCCAAAACCGAGCTTTTAGTAAGCATTAGGAAACTTTACTAAAATTTATCATCTATTTCTACAAATTGACCGCAAATTTAATTGTTTAAAAGTTTAAATATTAAATGTTTTTCGGTTGACGATTTTTTGATACCATCGTGGTCTCAATCAAGTAAAAAGTTCGATTCACATTTATTGGTATTTTATAATGAAGTTTCATATCTCACTCCTGTTTATAACTAGTTTGACGAATCCAGGCAAATATATTCGCAATAATCGAAGATAAACTGCGAGAAATACGATTCATGGATAAGGAAGCGGCGTATCGTAGAAACCGTGGAAATGACATTAAAAAAGTGTTTTCATGGAATGAAAATTTACTTAGAGTGTCGCAGCGGCAATTTTGAAAAACGATAAACGAATTAAAAACTTACTAGTAGCTTCCATTTTTGTAATCTTAAAAACTGTCATTGCTAAATCTCATAGCACACGAACACGTTCGATTTTCTTTAATTTTGCGAAGTGCAAGTTACCTTTTTGTGCAAATATAAACTTTTTAATTCAACTCGTAGATCATCTTAATGATGACGTAATTTCTCGTAAACCACATACCCAACATTCTTTCTATATGGAAATAGAGGTAATATTTCTCCCTGAAATCAACTTTAATTTTATATCTATAGTGTAATAAGTAGAATGGAAAAAAGGGTTATGTAAGGAAAAATATGCTTTGCAGTACTAATGAAACTAGATATACGAAATGAGGAATAATCTACAATATTTTCTACCAAGTTACGTTAGCAAAATATTAGCTCAAGATTTGAATTATTATTTAGATTTGGGGGAAGATACAATAGTGCCTCAAAATGTTTCTTATTAATAAATAAAAATATATTAAAATAAAAGCTATCTGAATAACTATCTGCTGACAAAGCTATTGTCTACCAGATTGATTGCGAAGTCAGATTTTTGCTATTCCAAATAGCAAACAGGCTATAAACAGGGCTTCAGTACACTAGACCACATCCTGACTATGAGGTTATTAGACAGGTAGGCCAATTTTTACCCTCGACGTAGAAAACATTTTTAAACAACTGGATTAGGAAATTAAAAGCTTATTCATATCATATAAATGTTTAAGTAAATTCAGGTTTGCAGACGATATATCAAAATTTGCTAAAAATCCATGTAAACAACAAAATATGATTGAGGAAATGCACGAAGCTTTGCCGTCGGTAAAACTAGAAATGATTCTAAATAAGACAAAAGATATGACGTAGAAAACCAATAACCCTTCGACCATAAACATGGATAATAAAATAGCGCGCTGAGATAAGTATGTATATCTGAGCCAAGAACTACGAAATATAAAGAATCAGACCAACCAAGAGACCAAACGCATAAGACCGAGTTAGGCAGCCTACTCGAAACTTGACTTTGCCTTCAAAATAAATATCACAAACTACTTCAATCAGTGTCATTGTGTACTATCAATCGGCACATACAAAGCTGAAACTTGGGACATAATGAAAAACATCTCGCAAAAGGTTGCAAAGATCTCCTTAAAGGAATTCAAAACGAATAAGTGCTTTCAGCGACAAAGTTAATTTGTTAACATTTGGCAACAATTTGGTGACGTCGCTCAAAAGTGAGATTCGTGGTCAATATTTATCTTCTGATTATTGTACATGGAAGAAGCAAGTCGAGTGACAGAAGTGACACAGATTGAATTCATACAGCACAACGAAATAACTAAATGAATCTAAACGATAAAATGAAGAAAGGTGAGCACGCGTCTTGTTTTGTGAGAATTTGGCCTGCTCACTTAAATGATCTTAGATTGATAGTACTGTTATAACCAAGCTCTTCAGTCACACTAAGGATGTTTTGAGCTATTATATTTCGCTTTTACTTTTAATAAACTCAACATAAATTGCTGATTAGACTTATTTATCTTTATAACAATATTTGTCTACGATGGAGATGACTACCTCAAAAATTATATCTCAAAACATTGTGATCGAACAAAGATTTTAAAGCAATTTTTATATTTTGAATTTTTCAAAATAACTGGGTAAATATTTTCTTAACGGACGAAAAGTTTATCACTTTTCAATCATGAAAAAAAATTAAACCCGCTAAAACACATGATAGTTATTATAACTACAAACTAGGGTGATTCATAAAATTAAAGTTTCAATTGTTTTAATTCTCAACCCATAATATGATGCTATCTACCAAAATAATAATTTGTTTTAAATTTTGGATGTTTTAATTAATATTTAAGGATCGCTACCGCCTCATAAGTTTTGTAAGAATTACCTTAAAATTAGCACTTATTGCGATGTTGGCTATGGTTTACTTATACAATTTTGATGACGATATTTAGTTCCTAACGTAAACAATTCTTTTCGACACTCTTCGTCGTCACCTCAGTGCTCTCTGTAGATACCCACAATTTAGTTAATGTAAACAATCCATTGCTCTTTTATACACTTATCCAGTGACGCCATCGTTGCGAGTCATAGTGATTGTGTATGATTGTAAATGTGATTAGTTTAGCTTTATTCTCGTATTTGTATTAAACGCGAAAAAGGACTGAAATATGGTTAATTGGACAATCTCGTTCCAAATTGGTGTAAACAAAATTATCGTCAGTGAAATAAATTATGCGTTTATTATTTCATTATAAAAACGTAATGAATAACACAAATAGAGAATCGGCATCATTAACAATAAGTCAAGTGATAACACTATGGCAAAAAGCAACTATTCCTACCAAAGAAAAACAACATGTTATTACAAAAATACTTAAATATTTCAAAGAATGGCAGAATTAAAAAAAAATAAAGAAAATAAAGCAAAACGCTCACCATCAATAAAAGAAAAAGAAAACAAATGGCAATCAAATTTAAATGTTTAATTTGAAATTGCTCACTCAAATGCCCTTAATGTGATAACTATTGAAGAAGATAAGCAATTTCTTTTAAGACGAAGAGAAATGAGTTGTCCAGGAAAAATTGGTAATATCGATAGAAGCCATGCGAAAAAACTTAAAAAACATTTACAAAAAGAAGCTAAGTTGCAAAAGATGACAGAAAAGGAAAAAGAAGCAATGAAGAAATTAACTGAGAAATGTCATTTACTATTTTTTTCAGTTTCTTCTGCAGGGAATGAAAGTGATAGCGATATAAGTCAAAGTCATCCTATATCTCCTCAGCCAGGGCCCTATTCAAGCTATGGTTTTACTACACCACAGAAACGAGGCCAAAAAATAATTTTAGATTCTAGTTTAGCTACTATTCTTGATGTCGCTAAGTTGACTGACCGAAAAGAAACTGTTGTTTTGGCTTCTTCACTCAAAAGTCTGGGCTGTGACGTATCACAATACAACGTTAGCTATTCTTCTACGTCGCCAAAGAATGGATATTAGAAAACAGAACAGTTGAGTCTATTAAAGCTGATTTCCAACCACTAAATATACTTACTATGCACTGGGATGGAAATATGCTAGAGGACATAACAGGACATGAAATAGTAGATAGTCTACCAATCTTGGTATCTGGAAAAGGAGTCGACCAGTTCTCGGCTGTTCCCAAGCTTTCAGATGGAAAGGAAAAAACAATGACTTCTCCTATTTCCGAGACTATTTTATCGTGGAATTTATATGATAAAATAAAACGTATGTGTTTTGATACAACAGCATCTAATACAGGACGAATAAACGGAGCATGTATTCTTCTAGAATAGAAAATGCAAAAGGAACTGATTTTGTTTGCATGCCGGCATCACATACTAGAAATTTTACTCGAAAGTGTTGTTGTAACAGCTGTAGGGCCTTCCAATGGTACTGAAATTATGATTTTTAAGATTTAAGGCATCCTTGGAATATGATGCAATCGTAAACAAAAACATCAAAAATTTCATATCAACAAACACAATAATTTTTTTCAAAATTACTGGTATTTCTTGCAAGTTCATTCAGTGAGATCCTGAGCTATAGGAAGAGAAAGAAAGCTTCAAATCGGCTAAACAAATTGTACAACATATGAGAGTCGTGAACGATATAGCTGAGGGGTGTTGCATTGATGGAAGAGCACAATAAATTACATATTAATGAGGAAGAGCAGAAGCAGTCTTTAATGTTTTTAGTGAAGAATTATAGGCAGAAAAACTCAAATTGTAATGAGGCAAATCTATTATATATATTTTTTTCTTTTTACTTAATAATTGAGAGGAATGATAGTTATTGCTATTTAATATAATATTTTCCCTAAAACCTATGTATACCACTCATTTCTGGTGATAATTTACTCTTAAAAACAAATGTTTTTTTTTCGAATTTCAAAAGTGGATAGTGACCTTTTTAAAATAAATTTAAAAAAAAATAAAAATATCCCGGTATGTTTTCTAGTGGAATAGATAAAATTAAGGGGTTGAGAGTGAAGAAAATGTAACAAAAAAATTTTTCGGTCTTTTATGAATCACCCTACTACAAACACTATATTTGAAATAATGTAGACATTTATCAATTCGCGCACTGAAATTTTAGCTTCAATTATTCTCAACAAAATGACAGATAATATAAAATATATATCCTGATAATCCTTGCAATACCCCAACGAATGATGATGCTGTTTGCTTCAATACCGGTGGTCGTCTTCACGAGCATAGTTCGGAATTTGAATAAAAATCTATATATGGCAATATCTGATCTCTGAGGTGGATATTTTCACATTTTTTATTTAAGTTGGAATCCGAAAGCAGATTAAAAAAAGTAAGATCACCTCTCTTCAAAATATTCTTTCACTGGAGTTTTTTTACTTAAAAATGTTTTTTCTTCTTGAATTCGATATCAAAAAGTATTTCACACATCGCTGTGCTGATTATTCAAAATTGCCATATGGGAATTTACTTCATCAGAAGTCCCTAGTCATTCAAAGGAATTTGGAACGTTTGATGTGCAAAACAAAAGCAAAATTAGGAACAAAAGCAAAATTTGGAAATATTTTTTTTTACTTAAATGTGCTTGTGCAAAATATCCTGCCATACGCTAAATAAGTTTTGTTGTCCTTTAATTCAAATAATTGCAATACCTAATATTTTTTCGATTAATGCTAAATTTCCTTAGGTGCAAGGCATTTTCGATTCATCAATAGTAAAACCTTTTTGTACCAGCCACAAAATCTTAAATAATTTCACTTTTCTCTTCCTGGAGTTTTACGAAGAGAAAGATAATATTTCAGCTACCTTTTGCTAAAGTTGCCCAAGCCTTTATAACTTTTATTAGATGATTATGCTCCTTTATTTCTTTGTTAACAGCATCCTAACTATTTTTGAGTTACACCGTCGAACTATACCCAATAAGCCATCCAGGCAGATATTTGAAATACAAAATGTGGATAAACTGGCTATTCCAGCCTCGATAATTTTCATTATTCTAGCCCGTTATTATATTTTGATATCTTGCTATTATTTGCTCACTTGATCATTGCTGAAAATTCAATGCTATACACCTCTTCTTTTATTATCGCTAATTTCTCGTTCACAATACTAATGTTCTCATCAATCGTTAAGGGCGGTCTTTGGGCAGAAAAAATGGTACTTACTTATATAGCTAGCTTCTTTGGTAATACATCTACCATATGCATTTTAATCTATCAGGGATAACGATTTCACGTTTATGGAAAACTCACACACTCGTGTGTTTCCGTAGAAAAAATATTCGAATTAAAATTCCACGATTTAAGAAAATCTGAAGAAATATTACTGCATATATAATGAAATGTTTTTAAATGAATTGTTATGAAAAATGCTGATATAGTATTAAAAATTAATTTCAATTACATTTAATAGCTTAGAACTGTTTCCATAAATTTATTAAATTTGTCCGAAAAATCCATTCAAGAAAAAGGTATACTTTTTTAAAAATTAGTATTTTACAAACATAAATGTCACTAAATTAAAATAAATTATCTTTGTACTTGAAAAAAGACGAAATTTACTTCTGTAAAATAAATTATCAAAAAGTCATTAACGATTTTTCAATTCTAACAAAATTTCGTCATATTCATAAACTTAATCATAACTTCAATATTTTCCGAAATATAATAATGACTATATTTGTTTTTATAGTAATATTTAGTAGATAAACAATGTAGTTCCGTTTTCATTTACGCGAGCAATACAAATCACCAGATATTAAATTTCACTATTTTATCAAAAATGGCGGAAGCTGGATAAACATGAGCAATATAGCCACGTTCGGATAAGCTTTCATTACGTTTTTGAGTAGTCGCTGTTGTTAATAGTTGTGTCTCTCAATGTATATCCTTAATAAAACATCCTTCTTTACTAAGTTTCAAAAATTACTAGCTTTAAAAAAATGTTACCGATTTTAATGTGTGAAACTGATGTTTTAGACATAACCAAGAACTATTTGTGAAAAGTTTTGGTAAGTAACGTGCAATTATTGGAGGTGCAATTTTATTTTAAAATACCAGAAACAATGTTATTTTCCTTAGTAATGCCATCTGAAGTAATTGCCTGCAAGGAAAGAAAAATTTATATATCCGATATTGATCAATTTGGGATAATTCAAAGTTGTTCAAACTAATCGATTGGAGGTGAAAATCCTGCATTCTAGTAAAGAATATTTGTTATTTAATATCGAGCCTAAAGTAATTTAGATCAATCTCACCAGTCGTTGATTAATAATACATGATATGTTGAACTATAAATCTAATAGTATATTCTAATTCTGCTATCATTAAAGTTGGTGAATTTAAAAATATGTTCATCTATTTTGTAGGTTATAGTGTAAACTTATTTGTTGAAGCAGAAGGTAAATGTTCTACCAAAGATCCAATTTTTTTACACTTCAGTATCAAGTGATATATTTAAAAATTGCATAGATATATTTAAAAAAATTATATATTTAATAAGGGATGAGGACATATATCACTAACTAAATTTACCAATGGAAAGCTTAATCTTTTGTAATGGATCTCTGTCTCGAGAAAGCGTTCGTCGCATACCTCTGAAATTTATATCGTATCTCCTTCTAACTAAGTCTTTACTAAACATATACCACTCACAGACAGATGATATCGTTAAAAATTTAATTCATTGGCGCAGATACCTTATTCACCCGGGTTTTCAAGGCCAATCAGTGTTTGACCCATAGTATCCACAACAGATGCTATATCTGTCGTTTTATCCTGGGTATGTACCCTGAAAAGAACGTTCTTTGTATTGTCCTAGACATCACCGGCGCGTTTGATAATGCTTGATGGTCATATATTTTAACTACATTAAAATACCCGCGAGTTTCAGCGGATCTGACCAGAGGTTGCCCGCAAATGTCAATCCTCGGTCCTATATTATGGAACATCATATTCAATGGCATTTTGACGAAATATCTTCGGTGCTGATACCTATGCCGTTGACACTTATCTGATAATTGGAGGAGTGAACCGCGAAGAAATAGAAAATCAGATGACAGATTCCCTGGCCACAATACTTGACTTGGGCTGATGTCCAAGTCAAGTATTGTGGCCAGGGAATCTGTCATCTGATTTTCTATTATATATTATTGATAGAATTAGCTTATTTTATATTCTTGATAGAATAAGCTCAGTTTTTTCTCCAAAAATGTTTAATTTATCCTCTTCAAAAGTAGAGATGAACTATTGTAATGGAAAGGGTAAGGAATCAGGTCATTTATTTAGGCATCGACAACGATTCGAAGAATAGTTCCACGGTGACATTGGTGAGAGGGCGAGGATTGCTTGCCTTGCCGTGGCCCAGATAGCCAGGGGTGACTTGAGACATAATGCCTCGATACTCGCACTAGTGTATACAGATTTATCCAGGTATATTAACCTATATACTTACGGGCTCCGTGATGCATCGAAGTTCAGCAGGTTCAGAAAATTGCACTGAGACCGCACGCCGCATATGACTTAACCTAAAGCTTATAAAACTTCCTCAACAGATGAATTGCCAATTTTAACGAGTCCCTAAAAATCCAACCTCGCGACTATAGAGCACGCGTGTGCGTGTGTGCGTGTACGTGCGTGCGTGCGCCCACGGGGGCATGTGTGTGTGTGAGAGAAGTTAACGAATAAAGAAAATGTGCAGAATAATTTGTTGATATTTTCTAAAATTATTTATTTGTTTGGTGTACTAAGATATTTAATACTTCTTTGCACATTATTAATGTTGAGTTATTCTTGCTGCGGTGAAACCGCGTAGGTTATTGAGATATTCCAGGATTAGGAATCCATACAAATATTTGTCACCACGACTCTTGATGTAAACGAATGGAGAAAATAGGAAGTGCAATAACGGAATTGCAGTTCATGTATCCTCTACCCTAGACCGCAGAACGGTACGACATTACTATAAACAAAAATATATTCAACAATTAACCTAATTGCATATACTTATGACCACAGATTGTTATTTCTTTATTGAAAGACTTATTATTAATATTATAATGTTATTAATATTATGACAAATGTTAATAATATTAGTTGCATAATCAATAATTTAAAGTCTTGACTGTTACATGTGTATTAAATTTATCAATATTATAAATGTAACTCTTCAGGATTTTTTGGCTGATGGAGCTTTTAGTAATAATGAATACGAGCAAGAAAGAAAAATAAAAATGTTGTGAAAAGCCTAAAATAACATTTGATATATTGACTGAAACTTTTTTATTTAAATTAAAAATAACCGAGATCTCTATAATATGAATATTTATAAATATTGCAGTTTCATTGAAAGTTTGCATTGATTGCAATCTAACTCAATTTTAGCTAATTTCAAACTGGTTTTACATTTATACAGGAATAATAATATACGTTGTTGGATTACCAGAGTCTTAACAACAATTATATCTACCAAATACGTGTTGAACTCACATTATGAGGATTCCACATGTAACTAGGTACTTATAAAGATATAAGAGTAGGTACATAGTATTTCTATTAAATTTATAACAAATTTTAATTTTTTACAACGTGAAAATGTCGCCTACTGTATCTTTCAAAGGCGTAAAAAGATGATAAGTATTTCAAAAATAATAAAATCTAGAGTTTTAGCTTATTTTCCGGTTATCTTCTGGACGGATTTTCCCAACCCTGTTTTTTTTCATATTTTTGGGACAATATTTTCGAAAATAAAGGAAAGTGTTTATATTATTTAAAATATATTTTTAAATATACAATTTAAAATTACAAAAAAATGTTTAATTTCTCGTAACAAGTCCTTTCCAATGATATCCCTCAACACATTTAGAACTGAAAAAAATAGTGCTTCATTCACCCAATTTTTAATCATTATGTGGTTATTCGTAAAAAATTTGCTATTTCAAAACCTGTGTACTAATAAAATATATAACTATGCCGATTTCTGGCAAATTTCAAATTTCTACATCGACTGTTAGATTTTTCAGTTCGAAATTCAATGCGTACAATTTGCGTTCATGCCTCTTATGTTTAAATGTTAACTTCTATAAAATAGACAATGACAAACAACTTAATCTGAATAAGTTTCTTTCGAACTGATCTCCCACGTCATTTTTTTAATTTGAGAAATTGAAAGTGCTTGACAAAGGTAACATTATTTCTGCGACTATATAGTCAACTTTAACCCGCAAGTACAATAGAATGTGCTTCAGATTTAAGTAGTCTCTAAATTAAGAATTTAGTCACATATTTATTAATAATTTCTATATTAATATTTTAAATTATGTGATATTGTAAAATATTTAAAACTATGTAAAATATACTAATATTTTATATAGTTTTTACATATCTACAAAACAATAAATATCCAGTGTGTTTTCTCATAACATTAGCAGGAGAGAAAATTTACTATGAAATATTAAAACATTACTATTTCATTAATAAAACACAAAACATTAACAAACATATGTTGGAAGGGCAGATTTGGAATCAGATGATTATACCAAATTATAACGACACAGTGGTTAGAATCTACACGACGGTACAAAGTACACATATTATTTCTAAACATACATTTTTAAATGATAACAATATTCCGATATATTGGACAAAATTTTAATTTTAATTATTCACAATTACTAGAGCCAAAATGTCTAAAAGAAAATAAGAAAGAACTAATCTGGAATAGTTCAAAAGACTTTTTAGTCATGGGTAGATAGACTAACTTGTAGCATAATGAAATATATAGGTTATTGAAATAATATAAATATATCAGTGTAAATGTTAGAAAACAAACATCAAAATTTAAAACCTTCCAAGATGACTTAAAAACACAAAAAAGACAAAACTCTGATGAGTGATGAAAACGTAAAATCTATTCTATTAAAATAAACTAAGCTAATAAACGCTTTCGTGACATATATTCCACTGTGGAAATAAATAGATCACGTATAACATCTCCAAATGTCTATTTCTCGTTCAAACATAAGGTGATTTATGATCGTCAATACAGATCTCATTCAATATAAAGTAATTAGTTTTGATAATTAAGAGTAATATACAGAAACCATTGTGTGTAAAATTAGCAAAAGTAGGAAGACAATTTTAAATACTAATTGCATTTTAATCGTTACCATAACATACATTCAGGCGACAAGAAAAAAACAGTAACTTTGTGAGAATGAATAATATGTAAAAAGCTTACAGAAGAGAGAAAAAATAATGAAACGAAAAACTGTGCAGCACGTTATTTCATGATTGTTGATTACTGAACGGAATCGGCGTAAAGACGTGAAGATATAAAGACGTTAACTTAAAAGTCAATAAGTTTGACAATGTTTTTCTCTAAAATGTATGTCACAAAATATTTACCGGGCACTTTTTTAGATTCTCCTTCATCTGATGGCCCTCGGAGTGCCTTATTCATAACTTCTTATATTTTAAAAGGTTTGTTATTTTGAAATTCCTGGTAAAGAAATAAATTGATAATTTTGTGTAATAAAGGCTGTTATAACACGTAAATGCGTGTTGATATTTCCTTGTGAATATATAAATATCCGCGGTATATGCAGCTTTATCCAAGAAATTTAGAAGGGAACATTGAAAAGCATACATATATGCTCCTTTACAGATGCCATAACCTCGGCTACGTTATTACCAGATCTATCAAATGAGGTTCAGAATGTAATTTTAAGTAGTTAATTTGGTAATTTGTTAATTTTCAATGCACTAAAAAAACATTTAAAAAAGTAGCCTAAAATGTGGGCTGTATTATTTAAAGTAGCATCCCTTAGAAGAATCACTATCAAAGTTAATTTTAATATATTAAAGTAATGTATACTTATAAAGTAACGGGTAAAAATATAAATATTTATAATTCACAGCACACTTGGCATTTATAATTTTCACCATTTTTAGTATTGTGTACGGAACTAACGGAACTCTATTGCTTTGGAAATATAGTCCGTAGTTCATCGGCCCGTTTGGGTACCTGTCTTTCTGTTAATAAGCTTTTTAATGCATATTAATTTAAATTTTATATACAACATAAAATTAATTATTAATATGATCTAAATATGTAATTAGAGTTAAAATAAAATTTTCTTTTGTATCAAGATATGGAGTATAATTGAAAATAATTTTTACCAGAATACAAATTTGCTTTAAATTTTTCGCTGAAAAATAGCACATTGATGTATCATTAAATTTACTTTATTACGTTATGTCATTTAGATAACGTAGAAATAAGGCAGTATGTATGAATATGTATATATATATATATATATATATATATATATATGTACATACATACATATATATGTATATATCAATGTTAAAAAATAAAATAAAAAATAGGCAAGAGAGCAAAAATAAAATTAAAATTTGTACTTATTTTAATATATAATTTAATAGTAACGATATGCCATCGAAAATGTTTATATTTTTATAAAAATTATATTTTAATATCCTACTTGTACGTGACAGGTTTATTTAAATATCCCCTCATTGTTATAGTATTTATGCCATTCTATATACTATAAGAATCTAGTGCAACGCCATGTACATATAAATTTAAATAATTAATAAAAGGAAGAAATATTTATGTTAGTTATAGATAAAGTTCATTATCTCGTCAAAAACGCGATCAATGTAAGTTAATAATAAAAAATTAATAATAAAATAATAATAACAACAGTTACCCACTTTCAACAAGGAAATTTGAGTTTAAAAATTATAGTTTTAATACTTTTTTTCATCCTATATACAGATATTTATTTGATGAATGAAAGACAAAAGTTCTGGAAGGTACGGCTGATTAAATAAATTGTATTAATGATGTAATATATTTTATATAGTGTAGTCATTCTATTGAACCAAAATTGGGAAATTAATATTTTTCCATGTTAAGCCCATCACTATTTGTTTTGATTAATTCTAAAGAATATTTCTATTCCAACAACTTCTAATATTATTTCTGAAAATGTGATATTAAGTCAAATCCTACGAGATTATATCATATATGTAAATTCATGCACTAAATAAAAAAGTATTTTCTTTTATTTATGCTTGGAAACAATTTTATACGAATGAAAGAATCCAACCCTTGTCAAACGGCCATAAAATTTCCAAATACTTACTCCAGAGAATTGTATTTATTGTGAGAGTCGAGTACGGTTGGTACACCAAATTATTTATGCGGCGTTTTCCTTGAACTTTATGTTCTTTTACGCACACAGCTATTATCCTTCCCTTACAAACGTAGACATTTATTTTATAAATATTATTTTTATGACGGAACAATGTAGCGCATTATAAACTCGTATAAAGTTCGATTCTTATTATTGCGAACCCAGTATTTATATGAATTCTAATGTAATTCTAAGCAGAACATTTTGCATTTCGATTTCATTAACTTGACACCATATAATCGCTGAAAGTAGTTGAAAAATACCATCGTATTTATAATAGAATTATAACTATTTGTTATTTTATGTAATTAAAGTACAGATATTAAAGAGGATACATATTATTGTAAAGGAGGATATAAATTATATTGGAGGATTATAAATTTCGAGATATATATTATTGAAAAAAAGGAAAGGAAGTCGGGATTTGTACGTGTTAAAATCTGAAACTCACAAATAATATACCTAAATATAATATACGTGGAAAAAATGATAACGGAAAAAATAAACAAACTATATAAAAGGATGCCTAAAGTACGATAATATGAGAAAGCGTAAACATAAAGGAAGTATGAAAGCGAATCTGAAAATAAGTCAATTGTAAGTGTGGTCATTCTGGCTGCACTCACATTGTTATTTCATCATTAATTTTTTTCGCAAAAAGTACGTGAGTTAATGCGTTATTAATTAGAGTGCTGTACGTCAAAAGGAAAAAGGCGGAACCCTAACAATATCACTCACGAGTCCCTCCGTCCATCAATCTCTCGTTGATCACAGTCGTTTTTCTTAAAAAGCGTTCGGCTTAAAAATAAAATTTGGCACACTGGTAATGCGTAATGAATCGCATATATTTCAAAAACTAACGCTCTAATTTTTAATTAAAAGGAAAGTTATAAGGTTTAAAAACACTTTCTTTTGACATTCATATATAAAATAATTTTATTGGGAGACATATTTTTAAAAATGTCTGTGTTGTCTTCTGGGAACCGTTTGACATAGAAACTTGAAATATCGCACTGCGACAAAGCATATTATTTTGCATGTTTTTCAGAATTTGACATTAAAATGTTTACAAGCTCTACATTTAAATATATAAAAATTATAAAGGAGGCCAATATACTAAGAGAATTTTTTTATATTTTATTCGTTGTATGGAACAAAAATTGAAAAAGCAGGCGTGAAATTATCGTGAATTTTTCAAAATCTATGAAATTTAGAATCATCGCTATAACTTTCCAGTACTGGAAAGTTCCAGTCACAATATATATGTATGTGACGCTGCTTTTTTATAATGTAGACTTCAGCAATGTCGGAGACGAAATGAGGGACATATTTTTTGCCGATATTTTCAACAATACCTTTAGAGTTCTAATTGTTATACAAAATTATGAAATAAAATTGTCTCGGAATTCTTGTAATTTTTTTCCGTGACATATGCAGGTTAAGCCTTTTTATTAAAATCCGAACTTCAAGTTTATACGTAAAATCACATTTGAGAAAAACGACTGCTATAGACGGCCAAACGGACACATGAACGACCTTACATATATTATATTTTTTATTAAATTTTGAGTTAAGGAATCGAAGAATATAGCGTTACTAAAACTTCACCTAAAGTTTATCGAAAAACTATAACAGTGATTCTAGTTGCAATAGTTTTTAAGAAAAATTATATAATTATACACACGGAAAATAAATATATTCAATATATTATTAATTTTTATAAATATTTTAATGGATATATTAGGAAGCCTTAAATGTTTACATGTAGCTAAGTGTATTTGAGACTCCCGTAGTGCAAGTTATACTCGTAACGAACAGGTTTATATTTCTGTGACCACATTTAATATTTAAGGATTTTGAACTGAACATATTCAAACACCTGCTATAAATTATATTGGCACTTTTTTATTACGTAACAAGCAATGTCGTTGATGTCATACATCAAAAAATGGAGATTTATAATTGCTTCTTCAATGAACTTAATTCTTTATATTTAGTTAAAATTTTATATCATCTATTATCAAGAATTAGTTATGTTTGTAAAATTCTAATACACGATTATCTCAAAACGCAGGCATTTTTTGTTTTAATTTTTACTAAAATAGCGCCACATAAATTATTAACAGAAATTTTCACAATTAACATAACCTGAAAAATAAAAATAATAATTAATAAAACAACAAAGTTTAGCATTATTTCCAAGTATTCAAAAATAGGGATGCACATATTTCTGATCCAGTTATGGCCTATGCATATTACACACTGTAAGCGATTCTTTGGCCAGTCGAATGGTTTGACAAAATGGGCCCCGGAATTTCTTTAAAACCGACGCAAGACTCTTGCGGCTGAAAGGGTCAGGCGCTCCTGTTTCTAAAACAAATGCCGTTTTCTACTACAAACATTTTATTTCCAGGAATTCAGACATAATTTTTGGTGATTATGATATACAAAATATAATGTTAATAATTTTAGGAATATTTAATACATAATCACAAATATTCCCATATAAATACCACAAGAATATATAATTATTACTTCAAACAAATGCTAAAAAAACATGTTTGGAGGAAATACCAAAATGCATGGAAGTGAGTTTAAGTACCAAAATCGATAACAAAAACACAAAGCGTTCCAACGACGGTTATGCATGTAACATTAAGAGAGATTAAGAGAAACGAGGCGTATTAAAGTAGAGTAAAAAGAGAAATCAGGCGTATTAAACGTCACACGTACGAAGCCGTACGTGTGACGTTTGCGTTTAGTAATAGCGGCTGTAGTGGTTGAAAAATTTGATTGCAACAATATAATATAAGAAAATATAAAAGCAGGGTTTAATGTTATGCTTGTTAATGTAGATGTATCACAAGTAATTTAATTTATTAATGTTTTTATCTGTGTATCAGGATTAAATATAAAATGTTGCATAGTTTTATAAAAAGTATAAATGGATAGAATTTTAAGGGCATTAAAGTTGTTTAATAGTTATTGAAAAATAAATTATTTTGCAACCTAATTAACTTTCATTCTATATTCATATTTATGATTATAGAATCAGAAGAGATGCAAGCTGCAAATATGTAACTGTAGTATTTGAAACCAATCTACAGATGGGCGCAGTGAAAAAATGTTGGTTTACAGAAAATATTCATACACCTTTTTCCATAAAGGTACAAAATAGAGAATTGTAAAATTAATTATAATAATTTAGATTTCGAAAAATCGTTTCGTATCATTTTATATGTATAAAACTTACAGTTTAAAAAAACTGAAATAAAAATATTGTTTTAATTTTCCATCGAACCTCAAACACTACCGACAAATTTTGAAACTTTGTGGTAGAATTTTCTCACCAAGTGCTATATATCGAAAGATAAAAAGAGTTTGCATTAAACTATTAATGCAAATACTTAGTTTCCACCAGTTTATTACACATTAGAGATACACAAATATGATACAAAGATCCCAGTTACAACAAAGATAATATTTATTTACCAAGTTAAGGTATTTAAATTGAATGTATAGTGTTATCATCTGATTTCTCGATTAATTTTTTTTTATTTATCCATTTGACCATTACGTAATTTCCTCTAGATCGTGATAAAAAGAATTGACGAAGAGGATCAAGTCTCTAAGAATTTCAACTTATAGCCATCCCTCACGTACGCCCGTCTATTATTTCTTCTAACCTTTTATAAAATGGACTGTACAGTACGAGTTTGATTCGCACACCAAGATAATTAAAACTACATAAGATTTATATATGATTATAGAAATGAATGCGCGAATTTCCTTTTTCGCGTACGTCGTGCTTACACAAATGAGGTTCCATATTCGACCATTGACAGATTTGCATGTTGCGGTCGAAGGAGTTCGATTATTCTAAACGCTTTTGGTATATCGCACACCGTTTCTGAATGTCAGCGTCCGAATGTGAGTGTTTCTTCGCAATAGTCGCACTGTTTGTGTCCCGTTTCATGCAAACCGCGTTCTGTGGCAATAAATTTTGTATTTGAAAGTCTGTTAATTTTAATAATTACCTTACAGACTCGAAAAATAAAGCGAATGAAAGCATTTCTTGCAATTATAGAATGCATAATAAGATGCTTTCTATGGGACATGCTTGCTACATGTTTGACGTAATATTGGATAAATTAATTAGGTGATAATTCGTGATAAAGCCAACCGGGAGGATAGTTGAGAAACATTGCTAAAAATATAAATATTGATTAATTCTCGTAATTTCATACAATGATGCTTAAATAAATCTCACGTTATATACTAGTGACTTTAGCTATTTAATGAACCGATCTATAAGCGTGTTGCTCGAAAACATGCGAGGAAAATCATTTACAGTCTTGAGACTTAAAACATGTCGTTCCTTCAATAATATATACTTACTTTCCCAGACTATGACATTATCTATCACAGGTATCTTCAAAGTAATGAGAAGTTTACTACATATTAATTGAAAGAAAATATACATGATAAAAAAATAAGATGCTAGTGCCAAACTTTTGACAAATAAGAATATTTTTTTATTATCAGTAGGATGTTAATTTATCACCCCGATATGGCCCATAAAAATCATAAAACGTGAAGTTCTGAAGAACGATTCCATCGCGTCTTGGTTGAAAACTGTCAGCTTATTAAGTAACAAAATTTGCATTCCATTAAAAATCTGGCGTTTAATTTTTAAGTGGTATGCAATTTAAAAAAAAACTCTGATATTGCATGCACACTAATTAATAAAAACATTTTTTAACCAGACGAATACAGAGTTAAATACTATTGCATTTTTATTATTGCATTATCATCATATCATCTATTGCAGAGTTAAATACTATTGCACATACATTGAAAATTCCTCAATGCAAGTATCTTTATACCTAGCCGTGTTCAAAGGTACGTCCCATACGCATTAACATGGCTCTTTTACCTGAGCATCTACACCAATCCTTTAATATAAAAACTTTCCTAGATATATATCCTAACTAGTAGTAATGCATATAGTAGAACCACAGTTATACGCAAACATAAATATATTTGTTTTTTTACATCTAGAGAACAAACCTATTGAACTGCAATTGAAAATGAGATCAATAAATGTTTATTAAATATTCAACCTGATGTTTTGCGTTTTGTTCTAAGCAGAAAGGAGATATAACAGATAAAATATCTCTTAATAATTATCCATCCTTAGAAACGAGCAGAATTTTAGAATCGAAATCAGATTTAACATAATCGCATTTGTAATTTAATTTAAATTATAAAAATGAAATTATTTAAAAAAATGTTAATTCTATCCAGATATTTATCTGCATATAGTTATATAGTTTTATAGTTATATTGTTTAGGTTTAAAATAATCTCAATATAATAATCCTTGGAAGCAAATTTCAAAACAAAACAACCATTTGACTCGTTAAGTGACAGATGTAGGATGACAGTGTAGTGTTCTTTTTCACTACCTTTGATAATTCTTTTACAATTAAATTCAATTAAAATAATTTAAATATCGTAAATCTCTTCTTAAAACTAATGTAAACAAATATTTATCATTGAGCATTTTGTTACTTCCTTTATCTCTTATTTCAGTTCTTCGAACAAATTAAAAATAGTAACAATGTTCACCGCATACTTTCATTATAAAACCAATTATACAATGTTTGTAAACTAATTAGATAAATGTGATTCTATTTTAGTAAGAATCGATTAATATATCTGTCCATTTTTTATTCGACACATTTAGCTAACACTGAATAATGACAGGTTGATGAATGTTCTTTTAATTAACATAATGGCTGACACGTTAAAAGCAGGAAGCGTTTGTACTATGTTACAACGATTCCGGTATTTACTCAATTTTCATTTGTATTTTGGACGTCAAGGATACAGACATTAAGCTTTCTTAAATGTATATTAAAATCCATTTTATGGTATTGCTTGTATTCATCTGCACTAATGGTAAATGCCATGGCCAATTTCTCTCTGAAGTTAATAAACAAGAAATAGATATGTTGTGGAAATCTGTGCAAAAGATCGCAGATTTGACATTTGATAAATTGAAAATTGTATTGGTTTGGGATCACGATGGTTTATCATTTGGTTCAGAATATTCATCTTATCTTGGAAATATTATTATCAGAACATCAAACAATAAAAACAGCGCAAGCATGTCACGATATATCGTAACTATTAGCCAGTATATTATAAATATATCATCAGTTAAAGATTTAAATATTTTTATTTCCAATATCGGATTACCTGAATTCGACAACACTGGACAAATTATAATTATGTGTACCGGCAGAGTTCACGGTACCAGTATACTTAAAGATATTTTCCAGTTATGTTGGCAAAACCGTATGGTAAATGTTATTGTAATTACAATGAATATTGAAACAAGGATAGAAATATTTACATACTATCCTATTTCAAATGGATATTGCAATAACACAAAACCAGTCAAAATTTTATCAACAGAATACTCTAATTTTGATGACAAATCAGTCACAAATTTTTTTGAAAATAAATATAAGAATTTCAATAAATGTGAATTAATTGTATCAACATTTCAACATGAGCCGTACATGTTGATGTCACGAAATAAATTTGGAAAGCTCCGACTCGATGGTATAGATGGACAACTTCTCAACATTATTGCGAAGAAACTCGATATCAAAATAAAGATGAAGTTTGTTCCCACTGGATGGTACGGTGGGCTTGAAGATGGAAAATGGAGAGGTTCCGCTGGCGATGTAATTTATGGAAAAGCTAATATTTCTATGTGCTCCGATAGTTTGACTGTAGATAGATACGAACAATTCCAAACAATTTTAACTTTTATAAATATGGACATCGTGTGGGTGACTCCTGCAAGCGCATTAAAACCTCCTTGGATGAAACTGATAAGTCCATTCAGTTACTCGTTACGACTTGCATTGCTCGTTAATTATATTATTTATACAATAGCTGCTTTACTCGCAAGACCCCTGTCATATTTACGTACGAAGAATAATGAAAGAGATGTTTCAAAACATGTTAATCAACTTGGTCTCCAGTTATGGTCAGTTTTTATGGGACAGCCTATACGGTATTGCTTCCGTAATAAATATATTACTTTCTTTTTTATATTATTTACATGGTTCAGTTTTTCACTTAGGAGCGCTTATCAATGCGCCTTGGTGGAGAATTTAAAAGAAAACGAATACGAAGAAAATTACGCTAATTTTAATGACGCTTTTTATGATTTGGGAAAATGGGGTGGAAATCTACGCATGAAATCTTTTTTTGAAGACGACCCGACAATGAACTCAACGTTCATGATGGAAAATAATATAACAGACAATTTTCAATCAATTGCCAATGGATCAAAGAAGATGTTGTACGCTCAGGATTTAGCATCGGTGCGATATTACAGTGCTAAACTGGGGCTGCACGGTAAGCTGAACGTTTTACCGGAGAAGATGGTGAACGTTCCATCTGTTATATTGATGCCGCTGTTCTCTCCTTTCGCCAAGTCTATAAGAGATGTTTTAAGGAGAATTCATGAAAACGGCATTGACACCAAGATAAGGGAAGATAACCAGCTGAAAGTTTACTTGTTTAATTTAAAAACGATGAAAGGATCCGAAGATATTGTCCTTACATTTCATAATCTTCAAGGTTGTTTCGTCTTGTTAATACTCGGTTATGTGTACAGTGTAATTAGTTTTGGATTAGAAATTATAGCATATAAATGTTCTTTTAAAATTTGAAGGAAATGTGGTGAATGTATTAAAAACATTTATCTGTTATATATCTAAGGAATGTTTCATATTTTGTAACCAGGAAAAATTGTGTCGTCTTCAAAGTTAGCTACGAATTAATTTAGTACCCAAAACAAAATTCCAGTATTCTCACAATATGTTGCTACACCCGGTTTAGTAAATAAGTATTATACTGCAATAAGTACAAATATATAAGTAACTAATGAACGTTCATAAATGTTGTATCGAAATTATTTAGAGATTAAAGAAAAAGAAACTTATAAGAAGTTGATTGTAAATTCATTAGTTACTTAAAATTACACGGATCAACTTGAAATCCATTGAGATTTTATTGATGCGAAGTTATAGCAAATTTTTTCTTTGCTCGCTAAGATATATCGAAAATATGTAATTAAACTCAATTTTTGCAAAGTGTAGATTTTTAGCATTTAGATATTTTAAAACAGTACTACGACTTTGAGTTTATGCGGTATTAACATCGTACACACACACACTATGTATATATATATATATATATATATATATATATATATATATATATATATATATATATATATTATATAATAGTTGCCAATCGTTGTTCTTAATCACAGGATATTTTTATTAATTATAACATAAATATTGTTCTTTTTATTATTTCCATTTAATTTGTAAGTATTATGATATTTTCTGCTGTGAATTAAATTATAGAATAGCTTACATTGAGAAGAACGGAGTCTTGCTTTATTACACAGCAATTGTTTTTCTCTAAACTTTCGATTTTCTTATCAAATAACATAGCTAAATCAGAATCCATGCATTTACATACCCAAAAATAGTACAATACCAAATACTGTTAGGAGTTTACTGGTTCAATTTTTCAATTAAAAGACGCGATTACTTTTTCTTAAGTGTGAGAAACAAAATAAATTTTCTTCTCATTTTCTTCAACAATCTTCAACTTTCAATTTTTTTTGTTTAAAAACATTATTTTAATATTTTGTCTTACGAATATGTTTGGATATTTAATTTTTTATTATGTACCGGGACCCTAATTCTGACATTTATAATTTTCATAGATGTGATTTTATCGATGTGTCGAATACGTTTTACCCGGGTATACAAATTGTCCTCAGGTCAGAACAGGTCGTATTTTATAAACAACATTACCATGTCATAACGATAAAGTTTGTAAGATTTTAATTACATTTTACAATGAATATTTAGACATTATTATTTCAAACGACGGCTCTCACAGAAATATTGTTTACTTGTTTTTTGATTGCGTATTGACTATTGCATTACAATGTTTCTTTATGTTTCATTAGTCATTTGATATTTCTAGTTTTCTGCTGGTTCTATTAGTATAAAAAATAGTAGCAATTTTTCTGATTTCTCTAATTCTTCATTTTGATATTAGTTCCGTGGATGAAATAATTAGCGAGACGAACGATAATACTGCCGAAAATACTGGCGATACTGGCTTGAATACAAATAGCAACACAATCGAAATACACGATTCAGAGCAGAGAATCTAAAACGATTATGGACTACAATGCAAACATGGGAGCAATTGATATGCTGGATAAAAATGGTTTCGATCTATAGTTTAAAACTAATAACTAGGAGTTAGCCGACAGTCATATTTCATAACATAACTGACTGATTGATTTCAGTACTTACGTATTATACGTGATACTTATCCCAAATGGAAACAATAAAGAAGAGTTTATAGTGTACGGAAAACCGACGATGGAATAAGTAAATGGTATATTTACAACTCGTGTCCACTGTGTTTTTAAATAAATGTGTGTTAATCGTTTATTGCGCTTCTTTCTTTTGCAATAAATGTATTCTAAAGAATAACTTATGTGACATTAAATTTTAAGCAATTAAGTTTGTTTTACGACGTTAGGTCGAAAAGGCCCGAAGACTATTTGTATGTAGTATTTGAGAAGCCGAGGAAGGTTAACATTATTTTAATGTAGTATTAATGATTCAATTTTATTGGCACAAAATGTTAATAAAGTTTAAATTTCAAACATTTATTTCTAATTTTAGCGTCTCTAATTAGATTTAGAAATATATAATTAAATGGTACAAACATTGGAAAAGTAATAATGTTTGTTTGTCTCTGGTTCATGATTCCCGTAATCTTAAATATATATATATATATATATATATATATATATATATATATATATATATATACATATATATATATATACATATATATATACACACACACATATATATATATATATATATATATATATATATATATATATATATATACATTTAATGTCACTCAGATTGCAATTAATTCAAAGCATTATAACAAATTGTTCCTTTCAAAAATACACTTTGCATGGAAACTGTTTATCATATTATTCTTATAAAATAATAATCACATATAAAGTAATATTACATAGTGTATATTTTTTCAAATTGATATTTTAAAATAAATATTTAGAGACACAATATTTTAATGTGTCGTAATGTAATATCAAAAAAAAATATCAATACCTCTTTTGTACTAAACTGTGTTTTTTCCTAAAATTGTACTATCTATATTTTTTCTTCAAATCGTTCTAATCCATTTACGGGAAATTATGGTAACATAACGGATGTCAGCTTGAAACTTAATACGCCCCAAATAAAAAGAAGGTGAATTAAACTTTAATTTAATTTTAAAAAAGCTACCTGGTTATATATGGCTCTTTGGACTGCACGAAAAATATCTGCTCCCATTTTACATGTGTGGGGGGCACACTTAATTCTTGTTTATATTTAGCTGTTTTAATCGAGATCGTCGTACGAAGCTTTTACATACTTTCGTGCATGTGTAGATTCCCTCTTACGCTACCCAGCCCCAATAACTCGCCCCGGTTTGTAAAGCGAAATACTTGTTTCTTATTAAGTTGGCTCTAGTTATTTACAATAACTAGCCCCACTTTAATAAGAAACCAAAATACTTGATGCTCATCGCTCAAATGTACGTAATAATGACAGCTTCATTGTCTAAGACCCCCACGACCATGTCGATATTCCCAAGAAAGAACACTTTTTTACGATTTTGCAGTAGAACGTGGCAAAGCTTCAACACACCATAAAAACTTCACTACACATGTATTGAATTTTCAAATCTCTTTACATGTTTTGAATTTATTAAAAAGCCCTTATAGATGTAATGATTAAACACTCGTGTTAGTACAAAAATAAACGACAACAGCAATATTGTAAATCACTTCATTTTCTTTTGAAGATATAGCAAAATATTGCTCAGCTAACCCGCTGTTATCACACTAGTTTAAACATTTGGCACGCAAATGTATTTACAAACTACACGTACATATTTGCTTGCGGAGATCAAACTACATTAAGTGCGGTAGAGTTCAGTCAATGGAGATTCAAGGAAAAAGACTAATTAATTATTATTTTATTATAGACCAGCACAATTCTGTACAACATACTCAAAGAAAATGGAGCTGAACATATGTTTTTCTAATAGTAAAATGTTTAAGGTACATACCTTAAACACGCATATACTCCAGTGGATTTTATTGTCGAATATTTGAGAGGAGAATGAACTATATATTCTTTTTGTGTGCATATCTCTAACGATTTGCGTGGGGCACGGCGAAATACGAGCACTTCTCTAGAGAATGAACATCATCGCCATTCCAATATTTTTAAAATGTATTAATAATTTATACATTTATATCTTCCCCGTGGATCAATCTACACAATTGTCAAAACCGGAACAAAATATATTTAGTGATTACTGAGAAAGTCGCGTACGTGCAGACAGACAGATGTGGAGTTGAACTTTGTTTTATAATATGTATTGAAAAACTTTGGTTAAATTTACAGTCAAAAGCCAACTTTACTCATTAGACGGACTTTAAAAGTACACTTAGAATGGTTCACGTCTCAGTAACATCTCAGAACGCACTTTGTTAAGCGCTTCTTATGGAGAAACTAAACCATGTAAACAGTATGAAAAAGAAAATAATTTTCCACATGTACATTCACAGTCAGACTGTCAGAGCACATGGAAATATTAGCTCTTCCATAAATTACGTAAACGCTTCTCGTTTTTTAGCACGCCGTAACTTTCATTGCGTACGACCATAATCTTTAGTTTCATGTTGAGTTTTTCTGCAATAATAATCAAAGGTATTTCATCCATACCATCGACATGGATCTTGTCGAATTTACTTCGCGATATGAACATATGTGGTTCACGTTGAAAATATTGGTGATATAAATTCACATTTATTATCTGTCTTTATTTTCAAACAAATTTGTTACTGATTCATAATATAATCTTAAGTTTTTAATAAATAAAATTTTGATTCGTTTCCTATTACTGGAACGACCATTTGAAATAGTGTAGTAAGTGAATATTTCGACGTATCCTTTAGTTTATTTTTATTGTAACCAACATAATATCTACGACACGATGTTGTCAGCATAACTTTAAATTATCTTCAAGGGCGCAAATGTCTTGATATTTATTAGTGCATATTACTATACTATAGTATTGTCAAATTCTAGAAATTGAGTATCAGAAAGAAATGCAAATAACTGTTTGTGGGTTGATATTACAATTACTATGTACTTATCGTTTAACCCAGTTGTATCATTTTGTCCATGTGAAATTCTGATCACTGTATTTCCAAAGTACGATGAATGTTCCGGTCCCAGAAATAAATGATCGTGACCCCATACTAACAGTGTTTTCAATTTATTCCAATACATAAAAGAATATTAATGGAAAACAAGGGCCTTATTAAAAAGAAATATCGTCCATGGTACTATGATGAAAAATCATTAAATATTAAATTTATATATTCTCTCCAAATCAATATCGCTTATGTGAATTTTTGAATTACATACTTTCCTAGCATATAACCCTTTTAAGTGACACTAGATATTTCATATGCAGTATCTAGTGTCACTAAAAAGGGAAATTGACAAAAATCGTCGAAAATTAATTTTGTAAAACGGAATATACATGACAAATATGTTTCAAATAAATGTTCGCCATCAAATGACCGCGACAAAAAATTACTTTTGTTAAATGTTACCTTTTTAATGTGTTTTCTATTATTTCATAACTATTAAACAATGAACTCGCTTGTTATAAACTGTATTTGTTCCGATCTAAGTAACTTGACAAATTCTGATAAAAATATTATAGTGAGACGTATGTGTAGAGAAATAATTCATGACATATTAATGCAAAGCGATGATGCAGTGATCCTCGATGGGTTTGTTTGGTTCACGATTTACTTTAATATATGCGGTTACGCAATATAGGTTTTTCATTTAAAATGTAGAACTAGTAAGTAAATGATGGGAGAGACATACATTTGGTAAGAATTAGATTGGTGAGAGTTTTGATCAGAAGGGTCTCCATTATAGATACAAAAAAACTCAACACTACACGCTCCTGTTATCTACGACATACAAAGAACCTAGTATGGGTCGAAATGTCTTGGGTGGCACACAACAGAATCACAAAAACTCTAGATGTAAAATTTTGCTATTCAAGCATTCATGACGTCTAATTTAAAAAAAAATTGTTACGCTATTATCATTCAAACTAAAGAAAAACTGGAAGAATGTAATGTAATAACTTCTTATGCTGCGTGGAGCTAATGACCTGAACGTAGGGATATTCATACAGTTCCTAATTTATTATTTTACTTTTGTAATTTTTTATATCTAAATTTTTCCTTTTTCCTTGAATACTTGTATTTTTTTAGTTGACTTTCTCAACTTTCCTAATTTGTGTTATTTTATACTATTAAAAAGTATTTATTATTGAATAACGTAGGATTTGAACGACAAATTTTAAGACATGACAATTTTAAGCATAATATACTGTCGTGTCTTAAAATATAGAACAAGCTTGTATTCATGATTAATTGACGTCTTGTTTAATTTGTTGATATCCAATCGCCAGCTCTCCGAAGTAGTAGAAGATTTTATGTCTAGAGTACCCAAAAACTTGCAAATATTATTAGGAGTACTTACTTCCTTGAGTATTAACTTCCTCGAAGTGTACTACCTATTGTTCAAATAATTTTAGCTGTGGCCGTTTATATTCTGTACAGCTCTTATTACTGGTTGATCTGACTCCAGCTTGACACATGCAAGTCTAACACTATGAAATTTTCTGCCTCGAACCACCACACACTGCGGTGTTCACGCCCTTTTAGTTTAAGTACACCTACCGAAAAGTGGATATGTAAAGTAAAAATTTAATAATTTCGTTAAAAAATAACTGGGTCAAAACAAACTGAGAATTACTGTCATTTTTGAAAGAATAATTTACATAGTTATTACTTCGAAAAATTGTAATTAATGAGATGTTGGCATATGTAGAATTCGAGACATACCTGAATTAGGTGAGTGATTAAAATTACAGATAAAATGAATCATCAATCTTCCTTTTGTCTAAAAAAAATCAAATTTAAATAAAAATTATTTAGATAACTGTCAGGCACATTCAATGAAAACTTTACTTTCATAGAAAATCATTCTTAAACTTCGTATTATTCATTTTACTCATAAAATTGTGAAACATGTAACCTTATTGTACAGACATTTGTTTAAATAATATTATTTAACATGTGTACAGAATAACTAATGTTTTCTTAACTACATCAAGTCAGTAAATATCATAAAATCTTAACCAAATTTAAAGTAAAGATGAAACCAAGCCACCTTACATCTAGATACGATCGGAAGATACCTACATATTAAGGAGATCATTGTAAGTCTCAATATTATTGGCAATTCGATTACAATAAAGTACATTAACTACAAATGCGACGTCGCGACAGACTACATATCTAATATCAAATGTGTTCGATCGTATTTAGAATGCAACTGAATGTATCTAATTATGTTTAATCCAGATTACTTGTGAAAAAGTAAATTTAATTATTTATATCTATATCCCCCAGATTAACAATGTTAACCGATACGTACGCAAATGTTAATTAATCAGTTGAATATTGTCATAATTGACATTAAAATATGCAACGGTATTATTTCATTTGAGAAACGTATATTTGTGTGAGAAACCATTTAGAATTAAACACATCAATTAACGAGTCCATTTTCAATAACATTCTATAGAATAATTAATCCACTAATAGTTATATACCCTCACGAATATATATCTAACAAGAATAATGTTTAATATCTAGTCAAAATGAGATTGAAAACGAAATCGATAAAAATTATTCATAACATGAATTCAAAACAATTGACGTTGGAATTTCCCAAAAACAATTTAATTTACTTTGAATATATTTGGCGTTAATTTTGTAGAAATTCATTATTCACAATTAAATGAAACTACGTGATGTAGTATTATTTCTACTATCTTTAATTTCTTTACCACGACCTAGGTTTCGTTGTATTACAACATCTTCAGGTGGGATATTAGCCAAGATCTTTACTAATATCCCACCTGAATATGGTGTAATACAACGAAACCTAGGTCGTGGTAAAGAAATTAAAGATAGTAGAAATAATACTACATCACGTAGTTTCATTTAATTGTGATTAATTTACTTGGTTAAAATTCGTTAAAAATATCTCATAAATAATAATACTTTTACATTAATTCTGTTTTCTTATTATAATAAAGAAATGATCGGTTATGTAATTTTTTCCAAGTAACTTAGATAGTTAAAAAAGTTTCTTATTCAATTTCGGGGCGAGGAAAGACGTCTTCAGTTTTTCATTTCTTGACAGGATAAAAGTAAAATTTTCTCAAGCAATAAGTCTCTGAATTAATTGCCTTCAATATAATTATGTATTTACACCAATCTGACTTATTACTGCAGGAGCAATTTCTTTCAATCCACTCAAGTACCCAGTAATAAAATATATTATTTGTTGGAAAAGACTACAAGAGATTTTGAACACAATTTTAAAATAAAACGAAATAGTTAAATAGGAATAAGGAATGAACTAGTGTTCTGTTAATAAAAATAACGAATGTATACATATACATAAACAAACATGTACATGTTATAGACTGACACGAATAAAGAAGGAGGACAGGATTTAGGAGGAAATAGCAGATAAGACGATGGGAATTTATTACACGTTTTTTTACGGACGAGATTTGAATGCATGAATTTACGGCGAATTCCGAATACCAGGACCCAACTTGTTACACAGTTTGAGAGCATGAATAGTAAAACGATACTCATAGAACCAGGTGTCATATTTGTGTCCGGTACTAGAATCCTAATAAATATATTGTATGTAAGATTTCATGTGAAGCTCGAACAGTACTCGAGCATGTACTCAGGTCCAAGTTTATTTCATAATATTATTCTTTATTTCGAGAACACCACCAAATATTTCCTCAAAAACTAAACTTCTTTTTTAATCTTTTTTATCGGTCTTTTTTAAATTGTTATTTATATAACCATGTCCTTATATAATGATTTTCTTTACATAATTTTACTTCACATCTTTCTTTGTGTTTATTTATTTTAAATTGTCAGTGCAAACAATTTAGAAATAAACAAGTTATAAACATGTGACTGAACAAAAGTTACAAATATGTCTAATTAATATTTATTCATTTTAAAAATATCACTTGGAATTTTTAATTTAAATATAACAAAAATTTAGAACACAGAGTTTAATGGAAGTATGAAAATGAAAGATAGCATGCCCTATGTTCCATTCGATTCGATCTAAAAGAAATTGTTTGTAAACAAACCAATTGTTTGTTTGCTACAAATATATATTGTAATGTGTACAAATATATATTCAATTAATGGACAAAATGTTTGGTACAAATATAAATTCAATTAGTGGACAAAAGTTAGTGGTTTATAAAATACATTGCATTCCACATGTTATATTCTAATTCAAATTTAAACATTGCCCCACTATCACTACGTTAACTAATAAACTGCTTGCTAAATAGAGTCGTAAATATAAAAATTACACAGATATTTTACTAATATGAATTGTAACATTTGGAGAATAAAAATAGACTATACTAGCGGTCAATCACCCAAAACTCAGAGGTATAAAATATTTTGAAATAAAATCCGATATTTCGGCAAGTACAAAGTTTACATTAATATATATTATATTCATTACACATCGCTTATTTTATATTTTGAAGGGAAATATCTGCAATAAATCGATTTAAATTTGGCAGACGATATTTGCGTACCTTTTTATTGTGACGCTTCAGGCGAGGAAGAAAAAGTAAACTGGAAGAAACATTGATGCTGTGCAACAAACATCCTAATAGGTACACAGGGCATTTGGTGTAAGGATGGTGAAAAAATCATTATGACCTTTTATTATCAAATAAGTGCGAGTATTATTTTGCAATGTAGAACACATGTTTTGTACGCAATGTTTTAGATAGTTAAGCATTTGCCCTCATTTGACTATATATTTTCGATTATTTTTTTCAATATGAAATATATTTATTAAAAAAAAATTTAAAAATTTAATATCAATGTCTATTATTATTGACTTGCACTTTAAAGTTATATTATAAACCGTAAATGTGTATAGCAATAATTTTCAATAAAATAAATGAAACATTATTTATTCAGTATAAGTGTGTATACCGATGAAAATATTATATGCTTTAAACGTGAAGACCAAATAAATCCATATTATTTTAGTACTGGCAATAAAAGAAAAATGTTTTCAATACCTTAACCGTTATTTTGGTTTATTTACAAATATTCTCTTTTGGATTCGAATGAAGTATAGAAATATGAACATCATATATTTTCCGTTTGCTACGACGTTCTATATTTGTCAATGTACAATATTTGTTTTCCATTCCTTAGTAATTAAGACACAAAATGTTTATTTAACCTACAGTTTTTGTTTTATTAATGAAAGAAAGAATTAGCCAATTCAATAACCTGAGAAATTTAACATAGTTTCTATAATATATATCAAATATATTTTCATTTAATATATTTGATAATTTTTGCTTCTTACTCGTATATATATAACTAATTTCTTTTCATTATTGATAATAAATATGAACGTTCTAAGTAAACCTTAATTCAGTTAGATAGCATCGTATTCAACTGTAAACGTCGTAACTTGTTCCAATAAAGTTATGTACCTTATTATATTATATATTAAAATTTATAATTAAAGTTATGTAAAGTTATGTATGTAGTTCCAATAATGTACATTAATATTGATAATAATATCAATAGCATTGGAAATGTCCCGATACAAGATATTCACATCATACGACCCCATCAAGTCTACTGATTTAGTTGAAAGGGATTAAAATCTATAACTTGTACGCTAATAAATTAGTCATATTAAACAATGACAACTTCCACTTTAATATCAATGGACAGGAAAATATGAAAAATTATTTTCCATAAAAATAAAGTGAAAAAATTAGCATTAAAATTATTTGCATAACATTTAAAAACTTTCCACACAAAATAAATGGCAAAGAAACCAAAGAAACATTAAAACAAGTTATCGAGGAGTTATTGGAGTTGGATACTCCCCATTTTTTCGCAGTTAATGGGAAAATTACCTTAACACCAAAAATATTTTAATATTTATTAGCTTTATGACTCAAGATCTAGTTGTATTATATTTTTCTTTTGTAAAAGTTACATTCTAGTTGAAACGGTTTATGAAACCAGAATGTATTTTATTTTTTACGTATTTACCACACTGGTGACCGAGTTAAATATGGAAGTAAAATCAAAACAATTATTTTTCCTTTCGGTTGACCGAAATCATCTTTGAAGAACCGTTCAATTTATTTACTAAATTTATTCCAAAGTATTAAAATTAAACATTAAAATCAACACATATTGTGGAGAGAACGAATTTTTTTGCCTCCCTTAGACAATTTATAACTTCAGAAATTAATGAATATTCTTGACCCCCTGTGCAATTTAAACAGCTAAATTAACTAGTTTAATTGTAAGAACATGCTAATCCGACAGAAGTAAAATATGTTTGGATATTGTTCAAATTAAGTGCAGTACTTTAGTAAAATTCTTGACCAAAAAAAATTTTACAATGATGAAGATAAAGAACGTACTAAAACTGTTTATAGAAATATTGTACATCTTTTATAATGAAAGATGGAAATATTTAAAAGACGGGTATGAGTTCCAGCAATGCTGATAAATAAAAAAAACGTCGAAAATGTTAACAAGAGCAAATGCACAAATAAATGAAACTACGTGATGTAGTATTATTTCCACTTTCTTTAATTTCTTTACCACGACTTAGGTTTCGTTGTATTACAACATCTTCAGGTGGGATATTAGCAAAGAACAATCTTTGCTAATATCCCCTTGAAGATTAACAAATCTTTGCTAATATCCCACCTGAAGATGTTGTAATACAACGAAACCTAGGTCGTGGTAAAGAAATTAAAGAAAGTAGAAATAATACTACATCACGTAGATTCATTTATTTGTGAATAATGAATTTCTACAAAATTAACGCCATATATATTCAATAAGAGCAAATGCCTTATAAATTGGCATTTCAAAAACGAGATATCACCCGATACTTCACGACCATTTATACGTGAAAAAATACGTGCAAGATTCTCAATGCAGTCCGAAAAGCGCAATACGTTGCATATTGTGAACAGCTTTTGGAGCTTTGTCGTTAATACCCCAAGGCAGTTATTGAGTCGACCAGCTCTTTTCGAAATTGAAATCAGACTAAGGGGAATAATAGCAGTAATTACCAAATCAACGAAGCTATGAACGCGCATTTTAAGAGGAGAAATTCATTCCATTTATAATAAATATAGAGGCCTTAATTAAACGTGATGAAAAGTTTGTTGAAATCTAAGGGAAATATATAGAAAACAAGTAATTTTTTTTTAATTGCGAATTTTCTTATTCCATTCGGCTAAGAATACTCGGACTCAACTACACAAAAACGTTTCTCGATGTAATAAATTAAACTTGATCGCATGCTATATGAAACACATCTACAATGTTCTTAATCTGTCCACGATAAAAACTATTGTGTTCAGCAATCTGAACGAGCACAGATTCAATGTCGAATTTTTCTGACTCTCCTTAAAATACTGGTTTATTTCAGTAACGTGAGAAATTATTATTTTTATTTCGACTTTCGCGCTTTCAATTGCTTTATAGACAATTATAACAACTACCCACAAATGAAATTAACTTCTCATAAAAAACTAGGTTTGACAAACAATAAGGGTTACTTCACACCACAACTTATGAAAGATATTTAAAACTCGGTCTGAGTATAAGTTCATTAAGGTTCTTGCGTAACCAGATTCTTTGAAATATTACTTAACTATATTCCACAGTCTCATCGACAATAAGACAATTTGGGAAAAATAAACGATATAAGTGTCACAACACTTTATTTTCTTGAATGTAAAGTGCTAAGAATTAATTTATTAAGTGATTATGGGTGTTTTGATTACAGAACACGATGTTATGTTCGTTTTTTACAGTTTTGATAAGTGTCTCGACATGTTGTTGAGATGTTTTTATTCAAATTTGTAATTTATCTTATTTTTCATTCTTTTTTAATTCAATTGTCAACTGCGACCGGAGCCAAAATTTACCTTTGTTGTTTATTTTTATTCTATGTTCGATATTTTAGAAGAAATAATATTTTAATATTCAGCATATTATTACTATATTTACTTCTTATTTAAAGAGATATAATAATATTTTATTAAGATGGAAGTTGCTCCTTTTCTTTGTTTTTTTTATTTGAAAAACGGCTTATTCGATTGACACATAACATTAAACGTCGTATATTTTGTAGCGACTTGCATCTTGATAGCAGTAATGGATACATTAAATTGTTAGAACGCGTAGACAATTATCGATAACTATTTAAGCGAGAAAGCAAAGCATGTTGAACGCATTTATCAGTTAAACTTTTAAATCATTATTGACATAGCTACATTGAAATAATGTTTGTATATGTACGTAATGCCACATGAAATATATAAAAGTTATTGGCCTACATCGCTAATTATATATTTTTTTTAAATCAAGCTGTTGGTTTTTTATATATTTTAGGATTTGACTGAAAAACGATTTACCTATTTACACTAAACTATTTGTATTAAGCCGGAAAGCATACAGAATATTTATTTAAAACATTGACTCACTGTCAAGAGCAAAAAAAGTTGCACTCAAGGAGGTTCTAGTACACAGAGTGTATTTTTGATCTGGCATTTCATACATTTGGTTTCATCTTTTAGACTTGTTTAAATTTATTTTGTCTATGTCTTCTATATATAAATTTTACTGGTATTACCTTATCAATAGATTTAACAGTCAAACGATATAAACGTAATATTTTTTTTTATTTTCACAATAAAACTTTGGTCGCTATTCAATCCAAGACGAGCGTTTCTAATTCTATTACATAAAGTTTGCTATCTATATTCTGCAAAGACAACATCTTCAACGCATTCGATGTTCCGCTTTTAGTTTGTCACTTTCATTCATTTCATATTACCCAATTTTCATACCACATTGCCAAACGTTACGTCCACTCGTTTTCACTTATCATAAATTTGTTCTTTACCCCATTTGTGAGGTAAAGAAATAAGAGTTAGTCATTCACTCAAAGGTCTTACATAAACAAACTCTTCGACTTGTTTCATATACGGACATTTTTTAAAAATCATTACTTGACACTTAGGTATCAGGTACATTGCCTTTAATCTAAGTATATTTGAGACATTTTTGTTACCAGATATTCTTAACGTTTATCATTCCCTTTTAATGAGACAGCGTCATCTGTTTATGCCAAATATGGGACTTGAATATTCTTTATTAAAATATCTGTCGTCAATTCAATAAATAAACAATTTGAATAATGACAGAACGCAGCTTCACCTAAAATTTTATCTTTATTTTTAGGAATTTCTTTGATTTTTAGGAATTTTAAAGCCATTAGTAAATATGTCAACCACACTTTCCTTAATTTTTCTTGAAAGTGAAATACGTTTTATCAACCCCATCTGAATGTCTATTAATTCACTACTTTAAAGTAAAGTCTTAATGACTAGCATACAACAGTCAATAAATATAAGTTTGAAAAAATTAACAATAAATCTACACCGTTTTATATACTGATGCCAAATAATATATATCGGCAACACTTTCTCTAATTTTTCTTTTAAAACTATATCATAGGTGTTTATATAATTAATGTACATTTTGTTCCCATCTGAAAGTTTTTTTTTTATTCTGTACCGAAAATTTAAGACCTGATATGTAAGATACATATCTATCAACATAACAAGATCGTATAGAAAAGTATCTTTAGAAGCTTATACCGTTTAATATATTTCTGTATGGGCCTTATACCGAATGTGGTGTAAAATGCCGTATAATAATTAATGATAATTTGTTACTTGTTGTAAACTATTAATAGGTCTATAGTAAACAAATATTAAATGAACATTTAAGTGGGAAATATAGAAAGAAAGAGAAGACAAAGTGTCGTTTTCTTAAAAATAGAGTTGAACTGACGGTAGCCTTTCCTATTTATTACCCTTCAGATCAAAATAATCTACATTTGTAAAACAATATAAATAGAATTTTAGAAATTTATCATTTCAATTCTTCCTTTAAAATTATGTTTATTTGTCTTTAATCGATTGTAATCACGCACCATGAAATTTCAGTACGGTGCGGCGAGAAAACTAATGAATAATTTAAGGAACTAAATTATTACACGTAACATGGATTTTCATCCCTTAACTACATTGCTAAATGGAAAAAATGTTAATATAAATATTTAAAGATCTTTAAAAAAACACGGTAACTATTTAAATCGTAGTCAGAGCATACATAGTCAAACTATATTGGGATATTTTGTGACACGCCTACCGAATTACGTTGCAAGTGGGTCGCCAAGATGCCGTCCGCGTTTATTACATTAGCATTATGCGTGTTTCAATTCGGGTTATTGCATTTCGGATTCAGAGTTATTTCAGCGGTATGCAATTATGTAAATTCGCGTAAATAATGATGGTGTGAATTATCCGAAATAGATGAATGTTTGAATTTGAAGTGGATATATATAAACTAATTAAAAATGTTAGTGAAGTCAAAAACCGCTTCTTGTATGTTAATATTTTATAAAACATTTTAAACATTTTTTCTCCGCTGTAATTCACTAATGTTCCATAAATTATTAAAGAATTTACTACACTTTAAATGTTTCACAACACGGCCAGCTAAATTTATTATAATGATGAAAAAAATATTTTTAAAGCTTTTTATGAAACACTCTGCTCGCTAGATGCTCTCTGTACTAGTGGTAACACTTGAACAGCGGGTTGTAGCATTATGCATTCTTATAATGTTTTGAAATTCGTATCTCTATAAAGAGATTTTTTCTTTCAATTGTTACACTTTGGCGTTTTATACCCTATACGATCCTAGGACATGGTATGTATCAAAGCTACGAAAGTTAATATATATAAAAAAATACTTGACGCAGGTATACATTATATTTCTCTAACAATATATTTTCTTATTACCGCACATGTTGCACCGGTAAGTAAGTTTTTGTAAAGAAATAATGTTAGTTTTTCCCACCGCAGTACAAAATTAAAGTACAAAAAAATTAATTTGATTTCATTCATTTTTACTGTGACATACATTTACGATAATTATTCGTGGTAGAGAATGTGTAACTAAAGTAAGTAAATATCGAAACAGGGCAAAGTTTAATAAAGTACTGATTTAAATAAAAAAAAAACAATCATGATGACGGTGCGTCGTGAAACTTTTTAAAATAGTTTTTGGGGGCATAATGCAATTAAATGTATAGAATTTGTGTTTTAACCAAATATTAATGATAATTATCGTCACCGTGGTGTGTTGGGTTGATCGCAAGACATATAGCCGTTGAGTGCGCGGCGCACCCCGGAGACCGAGTTCGATTCCCGGCCGCTCATCAAGCGGGACTGGAGAAGTCCAACCTTTCGAGGCTTTGACAACCATTTTTCCATATGAGATCTTCTTCATCTCATGTGGACACGACAGACAAGACCCTTCAAACTAATATTATATTTAACGTTACTCTTTGTTGCTCTTCGTGTTTATGTATCTTTTATCTCATTAATCCTAAATGAAAATGTTGGTAGCTCTGACATACATTCATATTTACACTTTATGATATTTCAGATACGCTATCTTGATAGAGCGTTTTGCACCTTCAGAATGAAAATGACCCAACTCAAAAACGATAATTTTTGGGAAACGGTGTTAAAAATGTGAAATTTAGCGTTTTTTTTGTGAATAAATGACGTTAGAAGCAGTCAGCAAACGAGACCAAAACATTTGCTTATACATTTACTAATATTTTATAATCTGTGGGTTGCGGAAAATACATTCTTGTCTTTTCATCCTATTAATTCAGTTTCTCATAGTGCGTGATAGATCTGCTTTATTGTGAAGATGATATATATTCTCAGAGTGTTAAACAGCAACTAGCCATAGAGCATACCGATTAGATATGAGTGCAACGACCCCTAATTGTAATAATATGAAATAATAAAGTAATGTTCTGATAGTTTACCCAACTGTTTTTACACTGAAAATTGCATTACTTGAAGTGATATTTTGTTTTTTTAATTGATTTTATTTCCTTTTTCAATTTAAAACTTCTTTTCCATTCAGTGTGGATGTATTTGATACGAAGTGAAGAGAACCCAATATCGCTTTTATTTGTTTTTCTGTCAATATTATCCTATTTTCTCGCTTTCCATTAGTGTCCTTGATTGATTATAATTCCATATGTACTTGTTCGATTTTTAATCCATGTAATTATTAATTTTATCAATTTTCGTGTCTGTCATTTTGTATCCCTGAATACGGTTTATAATTTTTTCTCAATGTTATTTTATGCGCTATTTATCGAATAAAGTCAGTGCTGTCCTCTGGTGAGTTTTCGAAATTCGACTTCTTCGCTGCCTATGTAGTTCTAACAACTATCTATAACAATAGATAACGCTGTTTATCCATTTTTATGTAATGTTTTTCCATCTTAATGCGATTTTTTATCTTATGATATATAGACATAGGTGCTATTCACTTTTAAAACGGTAAGAGTTTCACATTAATATATTATTTTTGGCAAATTTGAAAAATATTCGAGTTTTTCTATAATCATAGTCTTCGTTACCATTTTTGTTGAGTTCTGATCACATTAAACTGTGTTATTTTTCTTTCTCCAGTGTTTTCGTCCGTTTTAGCAGTAAGAAATGTTTATATCCTTTATATTTATGCCTTTTTCAAGTTTTGAGTACTTTTTGAAGAGGTATCCGCTGTACGTATATTTTCTATAGATTATGGAACACAGAAATGCTAAATATTCGATTCATTACTTTCCATCGGCGATAACGATTACGCTGTTAGGCGTTATCTATCGAGCGTCCTAAGTAGTTTTAGCAAATATTTCATAGATGTCGTTGTCCATAGATTTTTGTGATAAATTTTTCATTGTTATTTATCTTCATTGGTTTTAACCAATACATAATATTCCTTTAACTTTTGAAAGTTTGAAACGTTACACTGAAATAATTTGTTTTTATTAATTTAATGAAAAATAAGTGGCCTAGTTTTTCTTCAAGCATACTCTTCATTAATGTTTTTAGCACGTCACGTTATTTGCTGATTTACTTTTTGTACTGTTTTGTACCTATTTCAGTAGTAATGAACTTCGTAGTCTCTTAACAGAGCTCTTCGCTGCACATATATTTTACTTTAATTGGGGAAGAGGAAGATGATGTTAAATATTCGATTTATTACGCTCAAATTAGCGATTTTGATCACGATCTTTGCTATTTTCTACCGAGCTGTCTTGTAGTCTTAACAGATTATTCATAGATGGCGCTATTCGTAGATTTGTTTAATTGTTGCTTCGTAATTCTACGAACGAATCATAAGCTCATCCACACCAAATAGTCCTTGGAAAGTATTATATACACATCTATAAACAAGATCAGACTGAGTCAGAAATATTTTTTGAGCTCGAAAATAACGAGAAGTTGAGGGTCAACCATTTTTCAAAATTTTCCGTTTCATTTCTCTTTAAATATGTATGGACCATTTTATATGTAAGTCGTCAACCAGGCGGTAGGAAGGCGTAGGCTGGGGCCCGGCTGGCACACGCCACCTCAACTACGTGGCCAGTCCGACACTGCGTATAAAAATACGTGAATGAAACTGTTAGTACTTTTTTTGGTTTTTAATAAGCCTAACTTTGCCGTTTAAAAGTGCCAAGATTAAAATTTCGACTCTGTTGACACGGCAGCTAATGTAACAATAATTTAATTACCGCAAATTTATACAAAATAATATTTTCAAAGTTGTGCAATGCTTTTTCTAAATGGACTATCATGTTACGATTGCTGTGTTTGTGTTTACCGATATAAGTTGAATGGAAAATAAATCGAAATTAAATGTGATCATGTGAATTGAAATAAATTGAATGCGAAAGAAGTGTAAGTCGAATTGTACCAGAATAAATCAAATTATATTCTGTTTGTATGTATCGAATATATATATGAAATTATGCCGGAGAGAGTGTTGGTCGCGTGTACTGGGATGAAAGAATACCGAGTTTGGTTTGAATATAGGAAATTATTCTCCGTATTTGTTTATTCTACTTTGTATTTTTTTTTCTGCTAAGTATATTTTAACAGGCTATTGAATAAATAATAATAATAATAAATAATAATTTTTTTTAATAATAATAAATAATAATTTTTTAAATAAACAAATATATTTTTGATATATTTGTAGCTCCGCAACTAAACTGGTCAATTCCTCAGTGAAGTAAATAATTTAATTAAATTAACAACTTTGGACAAATCGAATGAGGATTTAAAGTTCCTTAAATGGTACGAATAACTACAATAAACTAATTGTTTACACTGAACGCGCTAACATTTATTAACACAATATTTAGCGAAGATTCTTATAGAGCGAGATTTCTTATTAATTAACGCAAGTATTGAAATTGAAGCGTCAAACCGTGCATGCGCTGGTTTATATAATGAATTTGTATAAATATGGAAACCTGTATAACAATTTAAAACACGTTCGATACTTGCACTAAAATATTGACGTTAATATTAAATGCTTTACCATATTTGTATAGAAAAACAATTACTATAGTATATCAGTTTATATTTAATTTTAAGCTAATATGTATAAACATTTATCAATTTATTAAATTAAATTAATTCTGTTGCGATCTACACTCACAAGACGTTTAGTCATTTATTAGACTTTTACTGACCACTTGTGCGAATGTAATTATTGGTTGAATTTCCACATTGATTGAATACATTTAATGGGAAATTTTTCCTTCGCATAGTGATGTTTTACTAACCCGACTCTAATCAAATTATTATTTGTGGGTGCTAAACTCATAATTGGACAAATATATTGAACGTGCACACTTTGAACACCTTGGTAAGACGTATGCTCACCTATACATCCCTCTTATTTGAATGGTATTGAATACTTTAAACTCATAGAACAACAATTGTGGAAAATTCTACGTAGAGACGAATATACCAATACTGGCCCTTTTTAGGGTTCCGTAGACAAATAGCGAGAACGGAACCTTTGTAATTTCGCCCTGTCCGTCTGTCCGTATGTCGAAGTCATTTTATTCAGAGACTATTGACACTATATACGTGAATGACACTATATATATTTGAATGGTATGAACCTTCTATGAACCTCTATACAATAAAATAGTGAAATTATGAAAAAATAATATTATTGGTGGCACAGATCCAGTCCAGTGCATACTGACGTATGGGATATCGCCATATAGGTCTTAAAAAATGACGAGAGGTTAGAAAATAGCTTTTTTATTTAACTCGACAATTGGTGACGTATGCGCTTCTAAAATCTTAGAAATTATGTCCCCCCTTCTAACTTTTTATCTAACGTGCGTAAAATTCTGAAAAAAATTAAGATAGATCATAAAATAAATCAATGAAAATTGGATTGAATAAGATATGCTGCATAAGATAACTGAATAAGATATCTCAAAACGGCACCCACCGCAGCAATAACTTTGTTTTTCAGTTTCTTTGAGCAATACAAACTCATAAGTTTAATATTGTTTGGTGACGGAACCATTCGTGCGCGAGTCCGATTCGTACTTGGTCGGTTATATTTGAAATTTATATAATATTATAAAGAGACTAATTTAAAAAAGGTGTCTTTTTCTGTCAATTCGATATCCTACCATGACAGGGACATAGTGCAGAACTTAAGGCAATGTCCAAAAGAAACCACACAGCAGGGCCCAGCTACAGAGCTACACATTCTCTGTTCTCTAATTTTTCATCTTGATTATTTTTTCTCTAATTTTCTACGTTTCCCGACATAAATGATAAAGTTTTTCGTTACAAGCTACGTTTGAATTACTCTTACTTTGCTTTCTATCCTGTATTTTTTTTATTTTGTGTGCAGGTACACCTTGATGTTGGATGAGGTTAATGTGACGTTAACAATTTAAAATAAATGAAAGTGTCGGATACAATAGATGACAATTGTTAGATAACCTAAGAGGACGTCAAATCGCCAACCAATATAAATCGAACGAAATGACTAACTTCAGTTATGAACTTCATGATATAGCATAATTTCATACCCTACCGCATTATACGATCGACCTGCTACATATCATACAAGTACATGCAATGCAAAACGACAGATATGTTGGAAATTTTATGACGCGAAAGTTTTTTTTTAAATATTCTTGTAAATGTAAAAGTATGATACTGCATTTACTAACTGTTTATTTTTTTTCGTCTCCTTTGAAATTTCATATTCGAATTTGCTTCACTGTAAGTATTGCTGTTATTATTGTGTTAGGTAGAAGAAAATTATCATAAATTACCTTTCTGGTTAGTCACACTTTTTAATAACATTATATTTTAATTACATAGATTTTTCTGGATTAAACTTCTATTCGTAATGTTTATCATTTAACTCTTTCCTTCTCTGATGTCGTACATTACATTACCGGTACATTGTCAGATTTAATTATATTAGTTAAATATATAAAAAACTAATACTTTACCTTATTTTCATACAATTTTTATCACCTTAAGTACTATAATTAGTTGAGGTAAAATTACTTCAGAAATAATAATAAATTCGTATTTCCTATTCGAATCCACTGTTTAAATTAAATGGGTAAAGATTATTTTATATTTTCGTAAAATTAATTATAAACAGCTACTAAACAGGAAGAACGTTTTAATCATCATAAAGTGACTTGACTTTTATATGACGTTCGTAAGTTCTAAGAAAAGAGGAGGGGGATATAGATTTCCATTTCGTAAATTTTTCAGAGACGGAAAAATCAGATAAAACAAAATAGCTTATCAAATTTATAAATCGCACTAACAGAAACTATTGTTTATCAGGTCAATTGAAATATTCCATCCTAATTGAAACGACGTAAAGCAAAACGGCGTAAGGAACTAACAATTAGATTGCCGAACCAAATCATCTGTTACAAGAAAATAAAACGCGATTATATTTAAGTAATATAAGGTTAGTTCTATCGCTCTAAGTCTCGAAATATATTGGGTACGAATTATATGCAACCAGCTGTAGCTGAGACATTAGCCGCTTTTCAAAATGTACCTCTTAAAAGCGTAATCCCATTGAAATAATTGTACGAGGTGTGTTACGTGTTATTGCGAACCACCTTCACTTCTCTCGAAGATGTCATGGTGGTATGTATATGTAGAAAGTTATATGAAACATAACATTCTTAAAATCATGCATAAACATATTTTTCAATAATAGTATTCTTTACTCGCTTGTATCGAATAAAATTAGGACAAAATTTTCCATCGAATCTGTTTCATCAAGAAAAAATTACCACAAAAACAAGTCGAAAATATTATAAGGATAAAATGTCTCTGCCGATAAAGCGTAAAGGAAGTCACTGTGGAACCTTCCTGTGCTTAGAGTTAATGACCCGCGAAATCACTACGAAGACGTAAACTATGGAAGATCATTTAATTTATGATGCAGAACTAATTGCTTCATAAAAAATTTATTTCGTAACATTCCCGACAATCAAGTAAATGAAATAATAGTATCTAGATTTTTACCGCCGAATGCAAAGGAAGGCTTAATTTACAGAGGTTAAACATTTTCTTAAGTTTTTTACCCCTTTCTTGCGACATCTCCATAGGCTAAAGGTATGTATTAAACATTTTATTTCTTCCCACAAATAATTTGTTATTCGTATAATTTTACCATATTATGTTACGTATAACAAGAATAAATCGACGGATGGAAATACTACTCAAATAGGTACTCGAGTATGAGATTTAATATTCTGTTAGCAATATAACGACTCATTTTTATGCGTCAATCTATAGATTGTACCTGTGCTAGAAACAAACATATTATTCTTAGGAGACTTCAAAAAGGACCCAATGACACAATTCTATTCTAAAATAAAAAACGCACACTTTCAGGGGAACGGGCTTCTTGCTAGGACAATTAAAGTTGAAGCGTATTTCGTTTAACATATAACATTTTCATGTTTTTCTGGGGCACATGACGCTTGAAGATGGAATGTTTAATAAAATTGCATATATATTGCGTTATTACATAAAACAACACTTTCTCCTAACGTTTTAAAAAAATATTTTCGTTGATAGGTTTAAAAATGCATGTGGTAATATGTGATAGGCATCCTTTCTGTCCTATATGATAATATCACATAATTCTTTAATATTTATACTCATTCAAAAACGGTAGTGTAAATATCACTTGCGTATAAACGACAATATAAACAATCAAATATTTCTTGACCATTATTTTGTAATCCACATCTTACAGTAGTCAAGCATTCGTAGAAATCTAGCTGTACAAAAGTATTCAGATATACCTGCGCATTTTGATGCTATGGTAGTTCCACTTCTGACATCAGAGGGACAATCCTCGCTTACAACAATTTCCCTACGAAACCAAAAACGACCGCCACATGTAGCAATAAATATAATGAGAAAAGTGGCTCTCCAGCTACGACTCACTTATATTTAAGGGGCCATTAATGGTAAAAGTGAAGTTAGAACAACGTGTTTTGAAGAGGACAATTTGTTTAGCAGAGAGAATTAGAAGATATATGTTCATATATCTACAAAAAAATTAAGTACGGGTGGGAGTCGCACTACGAAGATTTCGCATACATTTTGGTCGATATAAATATTAAAGGGAATAAAATATTTCTATAAAACTATTTGAACATGTCGGTATTATTTCTCACCATTTAAATATATTGCCCAGTTCACAGGCACAAAAATATCATTAATATTAAAGAAAGAACAATGAGATGTGGAATCGATGCTCTAGTTTTCCCGGTGAACGTTTATCTAGAGAAATGATTCTAAATCATTCCTGTAGTTCGGAGATGGGGCGGGATATTTACGTAGACAGTTTCAGCAAAATAGTAAATTTGTACTGAGTTTTTCGGAACTTCTGACAATAAACGAGACAAAATATGCGATTATTACTAACGCGGTTTCATAATTATTGTTTGTTTCATAACGGTGTGCTATGTTCATACCGCAGTTTTCACTAAAATGTCTAGTTTTTAATGTATATTACCGTATAAAACTGTGAAAATAGGTAAAACAAGTGAGACTCGCACTACGAGGGTTCTGTACACGTTTAGGCATTTATAATATATAAATACCATTAAACGTATATACATTTAATGGTGCATAACATTCCTATTAAACTATTACATTATACTAATTGGATACCACTAAATCTATATTACATTTATACTACTAAACTTTTCACAGGCGCATATTTAAAAACAAAACTATTATAACTACAAATTAACGAATTTTTTTTTCTTGTGCTATGAGACCTTGCTTCGTACCAAATTTTATGATTTTATGTCAACAGAAAGTACCCTATAAGTTTTGATTTCTTCTGCGTGTTCTTTGTCTGTCAAAAATGCAACATAAATGGCCCTATTGCTAGGATAGCAATCAAAAATTGCTTTGACTTAGAAGCATAATTTTTTACAGCTCCAACGGACCGTAGACTTATATGTATTTGATATTAATTTGGTACAGCCACGCTTTTCTGAGAAAAAGGGGTCTTGATAGACAGATAGACAGACGGACAAAGTAGTAGTCCCTTAAAAGTTCCTTTTTTTCTTTTGAGGTACGGAACCCTAAAAATCGCTCCTAAAACTCATGTATAATGTCGGCTGCGGTATCCGTATTCACCATGTGTCCCGTTCCTGTTTAAGCTGTGACGTTCGTGTATACCTGTCGTGTTTTTATGTATTTTGAAGTGACATTCTAAAAGTATTTTTGAGACAATATAGTTTGAGGCTTTTGATCGAAAACATATCGAGCAGCATGATGAAAGCTTGTTTAGTTACGAAAAAAATTGGTTATAATTTCGAAATTCTACAAATGCACCAAAACTACCGGTCGCCGTTTTGATAAAATGTGGTGTTTTAAATGTAAAAAAAATAATATTCGGGAATGTATGGAATTAGGGGTAAACTTCTTAAAATCACTAACCTACAGTTTACGATCAACTATTTTTATTCAACCTATTATTTATTATGTTAATATAATGTGTACATAGCAATGGATCACATAACATTGATGTTGTAAAAACAAGTATATACGTCTCGTGCTATAATTGAAAATATTTTAGAACGCTTTTATATATGATATAAATAAATATTAGTAAAACAAGAGCACAAACACAATGAATATTCTTATGCTGGAATGTTTTTTAAAACTCCGCTTAACTTCATTGCCCCACTTCTAAATATGAACCCCCCATTTCGAATCCCATTCTGAACAAAAATAAAAATATTTCTAAAATTATTTCATTCTTAAACGAAAACGGATTCAAAGAGTATAGATGAGTAAATTCTACTTCTGTACCAAATTTCAAATTGATAGTAACAGTAATTGATGAAAATAGCAACCGTGTCATAAGACAGACGAAGGTGAAATAGGGTTAGTGAAATTTCTAATCAAATGGTACTTGCAATTAAATGAAACTACGGTAAAGAATTCAAAGGAAGTAGAAATAATACTACATCACGTAGTTTAATTTAATTGTGAATAATGAATTTTTACAAAATTAACGCCAAATATATTCAATAAGATCTGGTGTCATATTATACTTAATTTAGAAACTAGATATTTTGCAAAATGGGTTCAAAAACCGACCAAGTGCGAATGTGGCTCGCATGTTGCTGTTACCGTATTTCGGTTGAAGTGAAATTACTTTATTTATAACGAGTCATCACTTATACAGAATTCCGAGTACAATAAATATGTGATAATATAAATTATCACATTTATAATTATCGTTATAGTTTTCCCATATCCTACTTGAACGTATCCTACAATAACTCCACCATAGTCCTTAACCCCATTATTCTATACAAATATATAGGGGTTAATATGCTTTAATTTTATGCTAAATCTGAAGTTTCTCCACTTCGGTTTCTAAAAAAAACTATGCAACGGACGCGTAGTCATATATACGAGTGATATTATAAGCATTCCGTTTGAGGTGCGGAAACTGGGGCCTAAAAGATGATAAACGAGAACTCAATTTTACTTAAAAACGCCTGTCTTTTCAGACCCGAGAGAGGAGGTATATTAAATGTTAATAGTATTATATTAGATGTAAATTTCCATTGAAAGAACCTGGTTACAAAATTTAATCTAAATGAAATTAAATGTGAAGAACCGCGAGGCCGTTGTAGAGGGAAGGACGTCGAACGTGAGAAAAAGACGAAATTTTGAAATTTCTTTGTTTCAATACAAAATCTTAATGATTATAAAGATTTTGCTTTTGCTTTTATGCAAAACCATTAAAGTTTGGCGTAAAAATATAAAATGCTAAGAAATTATAAAACTTTCTTTACATACCGAAATTTGTTTACGCAAGTCTAAAAAGTGAAAATATATTAAGTTTACATATATTTGTCGGTCCGACATACAACTACACGATTGTGTTACTTACGTATAGTACCTAAAACTAAAATTGTAGTGAATATACTTAATATCATTGTTTCAACGCATAACAAATTATATTATATGACACGCTTCCGAATAATCAAAACCATTTAATGTAATTAACTACAATATGATAGAATACAATATTGTCAATTAACATATAATATCGCTCTATCAAGAATGTTACTAATTATTACATGTAACGTTGCTTTTAATATGAATACTATTTCAAGGAAAGCTTTTGACTGTCAGGCAATATATTTTTAAGTTTAATCAGATAACGAGATGTCACGGAAAGCTTTGAATATTTCTTTGCGTATTATTCGGATCGCTGATTGAAAAGAAATTTTCGTTACTCTTTTTCGCAATTTTCCATCAAGGTACGCTAGGTATCGATAAGGAAACATTCATATGCAGATAAGCTTTTGTGCCCTCAGTTATCTCGGTAAGACCGCCCTTTCGCATGTTTCAGGAGCTTATCTCACTGGCATCGTAGATTTATTCGAACCCTTTGAGGCATATCTCAATACCAGGCGAAAAGTGATCAGATTCTCCAACACATTTAAACATAAAAGTGAAGAATGGCAACAGCAATAAAAACAAATTAGTTTATTAAAGAGCTTATTATCATATTTTCAGTTCAGTTTTCAACAAATTATAATGATGGTGCATCTGTTGTGAATAGGAAGATATATTTTTTGTTCCTAAACAAATATTGATTAGTTTCACAATTTGGGCGACACGGAAACCTCTTCCGTAATTATTTTATTATTAGATGAAATATAAACAAAATCGAAATTTTTAAAACACACTATTTATTTATTAAAACATATTATTAAAACACACTATTTATTTTGTTATTATCCCCCTATGTATATGTTAAAAGAAATTGAATGTTCATTTTAAACAGCATAATTTCTTAACTTCCCAATAATGAAAACGGAGTTAACAACAAAAACAAAGTTTAGAAATGTTAAACAGAAAAAAATTCTTTCATGCTTTGGTATGTAAATGAGCAATTTATACATGTACTAATTTTACACTTTTTCTTTTAATTTTACCTTTATTAGGACAGATTTTCACTAACAAAATCATAATATGAAGATGTTTTAAAATTATTGTAAAAATGTACTTTTTTAGAATTTTTGTCTCGCCGTCAGTTTTTTCTAGAATCAGGTAAAAACAACTCAACGATGGAAATTTGAATGAAACTTTCACTAAAATACTCCTTGGAAGTCAATTTTAAATATAATTTAACTATTTCGAATATTATTCGATGAAAACTTGACCTGCCTGTTCATTTGTTCCTGTATTCGGTTGCTTGTTTGAGCATCATTTAAAGCTACTAACCGATTTAAATTAAACTTTCACTAATGCTCAAAGTAAGTGTTATCATTTGAAATGCTTTCTCCGATTATATATTTCTTAACCAAAAAGATCTAAAAAACAATTATTAGCACTCAAACAGTAATATCGAGTGAGCGGCCTTAAAACTAATGAATATTGTTGAGACCATTAGGGCGATAACTTTCCAGCTAAGGTAAAAAAGACATTTAATTTTTTTAAGTTTTTATTCCGAGCGAAGAAGAAATTGGCTGCAAAAATTAAAACATACATCAATGAATTATATAAAACAAATTTTAATGCTGTCATACGATGCTATACATCTATCTCAATAACTGTAAGCCTAATATAAATTAGGCTTACAGTTAAATAAATGGTTATTTCCTCAAATATAACTGTTAAGATTAATAAAATATGTGGAGATTAATATTAGAGTTACGGAGTTAACAAAGTGATGTACGATTCTAAGCACCAAACACCTTATTCGACGTTAAATACTCGTAATTAGCGATACAAGTATTATTTTGCTAAAATAAATATCGATTACACTGGTAATGTTATGATAATGAAAGAAATATTTTGTTATTTAAAAATAAATTATTTATTCGCCAAAAAGAGCAAATTAAAAAAAAAACATAATAAATTATTTTCGTGCTATATTTGTAAGAGGAATCTCAAACAATTTAACTATCAACCCGTGTAAAATATAATGAAATCATGTATACATTTCTAATATCAGTGTTATAAATTGTCACTGTAAAGTTTAGAATTTGATGACAATTTAACACCTTAAATATGTTAACCTTATGATTAAATTGTGATCGCATTGATAATTTATGTGCAAACAATGACCACTGATTAATAAAGCCGAAAAACTGAAAACCCGCCAATAAATAATAAAATGAAACAATACCAAGAAAATTTAAAATTTTAAGATTTTAATCACATAGAAAGAAATTCTGTGTTTATCTTTTATTTTAAACCTTTTAAATTTAAACTAAAGAATACAATGTCCTGATGAAAAATTTTACATCCGATAATTGGATGGGAAGGCAGAAGAAGACCAGGACGTATGGATTGGCGTGATGTGGTAGTGTAAGTCAAGGTTTTTCTTGGAATGTAATCTTTATGATGATGACGCTCATAATGATTATGATGACGGGATATTGATATATTATTGGCCAAAATTGTTGGTACTTCATTTCTGTTATCTGTTACCTCATTGTCAAATATTATTTACTTGAAAAAATATTATTTACTTCAAAAAATTTTTATTTAAAAATTTTTATTTACTTCAATGAAAAACAATTTAATCAACTGCTTTGTTAATTGAAATTGAAAAATTGAAGTTAATTGAAAAATTGTAACTAAATCTGTAGATATATATATATATATATATATATATATATATATATATATATATATATATATATATATATATATATATAAATATGGTAAGAATAAAGATATTAATTAAACATTGTTACAAATAAAATATCACCTTCAATATACGGATAAAAATTATTTCATATTGATGCTTAATCTTTTTCCTCTGAATGGTACGTTTTATAGAAGTTTGTATGCAAAAAGTTGCTTCGTTCATAGATAAGAGGCAATATTAAGAGATTAATGTACCGTCTGAATACTTAGCGATCACATAGGATCTGTTTCTGTCATATTCTGTATGAACCATTTTAGCCCTTGACAATGTTTTAGGGCATAGATAGATCTATTATAAATCTATCACTTAGGATGAAAACAAGATAACAAAATAATATAAGAATTTTATATGAAATAAAATCAAACACTACGTCTTTAAAGCGGGTGTTTTCATTAATAATATTTACATCGCGAAAGTAACTGGAAATAAACTCTTCTTGATTCCAAATGTACCCGCACGATTTCATGTAATAGTTTGCTTGAAATATTACAAACAAAAATTAGTTCCAATTAAAAATTTATATACTTATTATTATTTCCTGAAATGTTTTTGTAACCTTGAGGGTGTTAATAAATAAGTACACGAATTATAAAGAGAGCGACCAATATCATTTATCAAACCCCCGTCATCTAACGAAGACGAAACAAATTTAAAGAAAATGGTTAAAGTTTTATTAATAATTCCTTATTTCTTGTTATAGTTTGCATGAGCAATAATTTCGTTTAAATTATTTGGTCGAAATCTATGCCTGAGATTGTTATGATTAAGTCTTTGAATTATCCACAACGCATAAACCGACTCCATAACGTAAAGTATTTTATTACCTATTTTTCGTCACTATCTCCTAATTTTGATGAAAATATTAAATTATATTAATGCACATTGCGACCTGACGAACAAATCCTTATCACATTTAATATCTTGAAACCTATGTAATAAATTTCACACCCAGTAGAATCACGCCTGGAATACATGCTATTATACTATTATTTGCCTAAGATTTCTGTTTCTTACAAAATAAAGGTTTCAAGGCATTTTAAGGATTTCACGCTGTGAATTTTGCGATCAATAGTTTGTAAAAATATTAACAACTTCAACTAAATCATATCAATGTAAAAATAAATTTAGAAGATTTATAATTTAGAAGATATATTCTGCTCTAAGCTGAATATTGGTACGGTTTAGAAATTAATATTCTTAAGTTACAAATGTAATAAATGTGAATAATAATAAACTTATCTAAATTATTTCAGAATATTAGTACTAATGCTATTCAATAATATAGCAAGTCTTATATAGAACTTAACTAATAAATTCTGTCAAATATCGATCACCGTGAGTAAACTTATTCTGAATAATTTCAGAGTACGGCACTAGGTCGCTATGGGGTATACGTGACCGGTATCAATTCATACTCGCACACACATCGGCTGTGAATTACGAACCAAAACATCCTTTCAAAGGAATGATTCGGGGAAACACGTCATTCAGCGTACAATGTTGAACTGGGAATTCAGACCTGGTCGCCTTTTATAATCTCAGTGAAAGGCTGTTCGAAAGGCGAGATTAACGACTTGTTGGAACACAAATAGCTCAAAACCAAGCTTGATACGAGTAGGAATTTTGAGGCACTTTTCCTAAATATCTATCAAGTATGTTTCTGGTTTCAGTAAACTAGCTACCGTTGATATAATTATTATTCTTGTTGTATAAGACATTTGATTATTTTTTTTTATTTTAATAACTATAATTTCAAGGTACAAGTTGACGAGAAGTGAAAACATTTGTGACAAGTATTAAAAAAAAGTCATAAAGGTTTAAACTTAACGTTTCAAGGAAAAACGTAACCAGGATGTAATGTAAACAAGGATGACCATACTAAATTGTGATGTCATTTTTGGAAGGCACGATTTATTTTACGAGCTCGAAAAAAAAATAGTTCATCGTAGTAAATTCAGTAAGAAAAATTACGATCAACTGTACATAAGTATATATATATATATATATATATATATATATATATATATATATGTATATAAATATATATATGTATACAGAAATATACACAAACACATATTTATATATGTTCATCATTTTTTCCGAATATTACTACTTCCGCGGACCGAAGTAAGTGTAAGCAAGCGGTATCAAAAAATAATAAACGAGTCTTATTAGACAAATATGAAGATGGCCCATAAATTGTCATAAAGCTACAACTAAAAAATGAACGAGTATTGAGACAGAGGTGGTAATTTCTATATCCATAATGGCGTCATTGTGTGGTTGTTTGATTTTTAATCAGTTGCTCGCCTATTCTTGTTCTTACGGTTCCATCACACTTGTTTTCTGGTTTACTTTCTTTATTGACTTTTCGTTTTATTTCTGGACTTTAAAGTGCGTAACGATCTGGGTCAGTGTTATCATGTAAATTAAACACCTTGGCAAGATTAAGGAACAACTTAATTGCTCAATATTTTGAAATCATTACTTGCAACAGAAAATAATCACGTTTTTCCTGGAGTAAGTGAGTCATCATTGTTTTTTTTTTGCTATAATGATTACGCGAGAAGGAACACCTCGGGAGCAATAAGAGTATACAGGAAGCATGTACAACGTAGATTTAAGTCTCAACATAAGCAATTTTCTGATAACCTACAATGAGGGACCCGGATGTGATAGATTTAGTTATCAAATAAATTGAAAGAGATCCATCGACAAGTATCATAGCAGTATAACGCCGAACCCGAGTTCCAAAATTTTACATACTCAAATACTGTAGGGACATCATCCTGACGATTATGACAGAAGAGTACGATTTTTCCAAGACATGTTGAGAAGGCAAGAGGAAAATTAAAACATTTTCAATTTAATATCATGGTCGGATGAATTCCATTTTTGACGAAATGATGTTGCAAATATACACCATTACCACCCCTCGAGTAACGGAAATCTACATATATTGAGGGAATCTTATTTTCAAGAATAATTTTGTGTCAGTCTTTGGTCTAGCATTCAACAGTCAGCTAATTGGTGTCTTCCAAATTCTAAATTTCTTGAATACGAGATATTTTTAAGAGGCAATACAGTTATTTGATTAGTTAAAAAAAAATTGTCTCACAATTATTCAAGTCGCAAAGATAAAAATGTTCATAATTTTTTTGCCTAAAATAAAAACCCTCAAAACACTACTTCAACATTTTACGAATTGTCTGCTGATCTTATCATTGATATTTAAATTTGAAAAAAAATTTCTGATATTTTTTGAAGATTTATTTTCTTGTCACGGTATACAATACAATCTGTATAAATATTCAAAGATGCATCGATTTTTTTTAAATTTGTTTTAAATTATTTTCACTACGTAAATATATCACCTACTAAATATTTCACGGATATAAAAATGTAATGAATATTTCAATAATTATGAAGTGTAGTTGGCCCATAAACTTTGAGCAAACTTTTATTATCGCTTTTCATAATTGATTTTCACAATTTGTTGGGGCATTCGTGAACACTAATATTATCTCTAGAATTATATCAATTTCTGAATAGAATTTCTAAAAAGTACCCTTACAACTTGCATTTTTAATCGATATCCAACGAGACACATGAAATGAAAAACAAATGTTTTGAGCGTATTATATGTCCCTCCAAAATTTCTGTATTAACATGTTGAAACGTTAACTATTAAAATAATAGTTAAACAAATTAATGTTCTTACGTCCAACATTTTCTGAGAAAATGTTTGGTAATATCACTTGAACAATCTGATGTAAAATTATAATTTAAATAGTTTTATAATACAAGAAAGCCCTACCACGCTGCCTCCATTGCATGTATCATCTGATGGATTAAGCAAGTTTTATATAGTAGTGGAACTCATGTCAATAAGTTAAAATAATTCCTAACAAACCTGATATTCATTTCAAGTTTGCTTACTGAAACTCATATTTATCCTGAACTAAGCCATTAGTATTTTCGTAAATGATTACGGTATACAGCTCACTTTTCATAACCTGTTACTAAGTGCTTAATCGTTTTAATATCAGTAATGGTACTAACTTCCATTATATTTATACAGTTTATTAGATTTTAAACAGAAATTACATCAATTATTTTGTGCACAATAATTAAAAATCGTAATAAATTGTAATGACGCCATTGAACTTTTTAATTAAATTATATGAATAAAGGAATGGGTAAATACTAATATTTTCCATATTTAAATTTAAGTTCTAATAAAGTAGAATTTCATACTAAACTTATTTCACCTACTCACATAATATAGTATTATTAGGGAAACAATTAACGAAATTTAGTAAACGATTAATTTTAAAACCATTTTGCGCTGTATACCTCAAATAAATATTTTTTTCATAATGAAAATGCATTCATCTACGTGAATACGTTTCGTTGGCCGCTAGTCAAACCTCACACCGTTATTGCGAATACGCAACATGCATACTGGATAGAGGCCACGCACGTAATTTACAAGATAATGTAAAGCATTTTGGCAGCCCGTTTTTAAATTTTATTAAGGGTTTATATTACTATTCTGCGTTCTATTGATACTTAAAATGATATGTTTAAAATTGTTTATATCATTTTTGAATAAGTTTACGGTAATCTGTCTTTTATTTATGGTGATAAATTAGAATCACTCTTTGTTAGAACACAAATCAAAACTTTTTAACGTGACGAGTTTCAATAAAAATGTGTTATTTTTTTATTTTACCTACAATAAGTTATTAAAAAAATTTATTAACATTAGAAAGTAAATACAATTTTAACTATTCACAAATGAATCTAAAATCTTAACAATAACATTCGGATTGCACTATGGGGTTTGAAATTATGATGTGGGATTGAGAAAAGATATATAAATTGGGAAAATTAAAATTAGCTGGAGTCCAGATTGGACTCAGATTTTACAAGCTCTAACTTAATACATAACGTCACTCGTGAATAGTTTAGTTGAAGCTTTTTTCGCAAAATATTTCGTAAAGTCCAATTTATTTCTGGGACAGTTTCAACCATTTTTTTGTTTCAAATCTCTGGTTAGTTTCTTAAAATCTATTCAAATATAAATAATATAATAACATTGTTATTTTTAAATATTAATCAAAGGACTATGCTTTTGCCTTCAATAACCGTTAATTTTTTACACGCAAATAAAATTTCCCAATAGAGGGATATGGAAAAATTCAATGAAAAATTTTGTAACTAAAATTAGATTTAAATCTAACTCACCTTTTAGTTGAAGTTTTCTAGAAATTATTGAACTTGTATAGACTATAATATTTCGATTTCAATGTTATATAACGTAAAATTATTTTTTTAATGAAGATGTCAATGTAATGTAATTGAATGTATGACGCTCATGCTGTATAAATGGTATTGGACATTTCCTTAAAAAAATATTTATTAGTTAAGTATGCTGCCGATTTTACTTTGATGTCCACATAATGGTTTAATTTTCTGATTGCTTCTTAAAGTTAGTTTCCATTATTGTCCATTTAACTTCTATCCGCAAATTATAACATTTCCAATGTGAATGTATCTTTGTTTGTATGACTCACTTTCACGTCTCAATTACTAGAGATACCTCGATTAAATAACGCACACGTATAGAATATGCGATGAAAATAAATATGGAATAAATTTAATTCTGAAAAAGAAATAATTTCTTGTTATTTCGTATTTTTTCTACGGCAGTTCAGCTTCAGGTAAAAGACAGATAATGATAAAAAAATAATACAGACTGTATTATTTTTTAATACACGCGTATTTTAGGATCAATTCAAAATAAATAAAATTGTCATATTTTTCAGTTATTCTTCCTCTGCTCTCCCATTCTGTGTTCCTACTTAACAATAATTTAATTTTTACTTTTGCTTGGAATCGAATTACTTTTGCTGTATGTCTTCCAATTTATTTTCTGTGCTCAACAAGAGTAGTCTAAGAAGATTTAAATTTGGCTTTTAATAAAGACATTGAATAATTTTCGATAGGCAACAAAACATTATTTTTAACGAAAGTTGCAAAAATCTTCCGTCCGCTGCGTTATAAAAGCAGCCCCACACGGTTATACAAGTTCCAGCATTGCGCGGTGAATGATGAATTCCCTCATCCCCCTGAACGTACGTTTGGTCCATGAATCACTGCCGACATGCATGCGAGCGTAAATCGATGCCGGCCACCCCGGTCGTAGCATTTGTACCGTATTCTGAAATTATTTAGCGGAAATGTTGCTAACGTAGAAAATATATGTAATTATTGTAGCATAAATAATTAAAACCTCTTACTATGGTGAAAAAATTTCCATAGAATACATATTCCTAAATTACATAAAACTTGAAGAACTAATTTTAATCTGTCCATTAGTAGACTCTAATATTTAATAATACCAGTAATTGCCATAAAATTGTAATATTCTTCGAAATTGTGTTTGAGTAGTGCGAGTCAAAAACTACTTTTTAAAGGTCAGTGGTACATTATAAGAGGCAAAATAATTTGCAACCCAGAAAATAAATATTCCCTTTCACTAGTTTTATAAAGTTTTTTAAATAATATTTTTGAATTTTGTAAATAATTACTCTGTCTTGAATTTCGTTGAATTTTGCTTCTTACAAACTAGCATCCCACTTTACAAACACCGTGGATAACGTTTCATGCAACGTTGGAAATAACTTTAAAAACTTTAGAATTCAACCTGAAAAGTAACTTGAAATTCTTAGCTGTTTTAGCATGAATTGTGACTGGGGATGATTTGTGTACTAATGTGTAGTTGTCCGTTGTCATTATCTTATTTCATGGCTAAATCTATCAAAAAGCCTTTTTTATGACAACGTATTTTAATTACAAGGCTACCGCCAGCAAAATTTGAGAATATTTTAAACCTAACAACATATAAAAGCAATTTCATTTCAATTTCTATCTATGTTTTCTTTTTATTTATTTCGGATTGTATAGAAAACTAGAATGAGATGACAATATTTAATAGCAATATTTACTTATTATTTTCACAGTGTCAGCGACTTTTATAAATCCAAAGTGAATTCCAATGCGAAAGTTTTTAAATTAGGCTCTATGAGTGAACGCTCAAATCCATTTATGTTGGGGACGTCTGCGAGTAACAGAAACGTCTGCAGCATTTACAGTTACAGGAACCACCTTCATCTTATCAGGTTAAAATAATATAATAAATGAAATGAATGTTAGTGGAAGGAAAACATTTCGAAAACATACGGAGAGGACTTCTAATTTTACATCACCCTTTAAAAGATTAACCTATTTACATGGAAAATTGGCTGATTTTGTACTACATGTTACTCGTAAAGTACGTAAGACATTTATTTTTAATTTAATTATAATAAGTCCTTAAACTTTAATATTAGCAACAAGTGAAGTTTGATAGTAGAAAGTAACAAAGGAACTTGTTGCCGATATTGAATTACTACGAATCGATGGTGAAACATCCGTACGTGTGTCTGTATGGATGTTTCACCATCAATTCGTAGTATTTCTAAAAAGAACTTGCGTTTTCTGAATGTAATTATATTTGCCTTATAAAGTCAATTTGGATACAAGTAAATCTAACAACTTATTCTCTCGTACTGGGTAACTCTTCTAGCATTGTACTCTGGTGTGCAAAAGAATCGGTCGTTTAATTAAAATAATAAATTCTCTGGGTCTAGTCATTGCTTCTCTTAAGAATCGGGGAACAATTGATTAATTTTAAAAGTAATTTTTAATCGTCGCAATATTATTTTTATTATAATACTTTTGTTCTCGTTATTTCGTAATTTCATTTTAACAATCACTGATTTCAATCACAAGAAATTATCTTTCAAAATAACATGTTTTATCGTCATTCATTAATTTGTCTCTTAATTGCTATAGCAAGGATCCTTTTTTCGATTTTCTACCGAAAATATGAAAAGAAAAAAATTCATAATATTTTTTGATTTCCTTTATTACCAAGAAATAACTTATCTTACAATAACAAAATATTATCACTTTCAAAATTTTCTCGATCGTAATTACGTATGGATGTTTAGTTACTTAATTAGACCTTACAAACCTAACTACCAGTGTAATCATTTTTTTCTGTGGAATAATGGTCCTAATCCTCATTATTCAAGGCAGAATAAGGTATCAGGTTATACTGGTGATGCCATGTGGCGCTCATTGTGCGTATATAGCAGTACTCTAATCCTTTACGGCAAGTTGATATAGTAAGACAAACAATTATTGACTATAACCCTTTTGTAATCATATTGTATTCAGGAATACACTGAAGCCCGTTTTTATGCCAATTTAATAACCACTCGTATAACAACGTTATTCAAGGCTTTTTAAACGCTGAGGTGATTATCGGATTATTTATAAGATGTTATATTGATCTCCATATCGTACTTTCGACTTTTGGAATTAGTTTCTTGTATTTATTAAGTAATATTTTATGTGAGAAACCTATGCAATTGCAATTTAGTGGTGTAAATTTTTTCGGGGCTTTTTATATCGTATGTAGGTTTAAATATTGAACACATATATATATATATATATATACACATGTGTGTATGTGTATGTATATATACATATCACAAGGATTCATCAAAGTTTTATTCATATAGGCAATTCTCAACTGTTTCTGATCTGTCAAAATTGCGATTTTAAGAAAAAACCTTTTTTTATAGAAGCGTGCTTCAAATATAGCCAGTTTGATGCGCAGATTAACCTTTATGAATAATAGACACCTTCCTTATTACAGTTATATGCAAAACATTTTTAAAATTTCAGGACAGTATAGACAAACTTAGAACAAAGGTCTAAATATACACAAATTTATGTTAAAAGAGTTGCCAAACCAAATTAAAAAAGTCGTTAGTTACAGCGTTTACAATCTTTTTCTGAATCAGTCCCCAGTCTCATGACGTCAGAAACTTATTTTCTTATATTGTTGACATACCTGACGGTGACACGTCACGTGACATGTACAGCTTGATTTCCATTAATAAAGTAATGACACAAAGCAATCATTCTCTACAGCAAAATAATAGATACCGGCAGAATGTTAATTAACATACATGTTTCCACTGTGAGCTTGTCTGAGGTGAAATTATTCATCATCATCATTTTCATCATCATAAGCTTATAAATAACCACTGCTGAACATGAATCCTTCCCAAGACGCCCATGTATGCCTTCCGCATTACATCACTTGCCGACACCATTTTAGATCGTGAGGGCATCTAGCTGAGGTACGTCCCAAAATGTGATTTGAGATGAGTGTCAATATTTCAGCGTCGCCCATCATCATTGGCAGAACGCACTGATTATTAACCTTCGTCTTCAGCGACTACGGAATCTGAAATACTGTCCAGTCTAAACAATTTTTTCTGTCAGCTTCTCTGCCGAAACTGAATCATATATTATTAGCCTCATCTTAATTAATATTGTTTATATATCACTCTGTTGTTCGTTTTTATTTTGTTCATATTATAAGTGGATCTTTTTATAGAAAATAAAATCTTACATTCAGAAAATATTTTTATTTATCTTTTGCTGTACTTCTTTTAAAGATATTAATACTGCCAATGTAGTAACAATATCTAAAATAAATAAGACAATAATGTCCACGACTTCCTAAGATCTATAAACTAGGTTTGTTCCTATACACCAATCCCTTACAGACACGGCGTTAACGAAAATTAAGAAATTTGGAAAACAATTTATACCAATAAATCCTGGGCCATAAATTAAATTGTCTACATTTATCTCTATTCTTTACGTTATTATGACTTTCCATTCATTCTATATTTCCCACCGGTAAGGACATGCATAGAAATTCGAACAGCACCATATCTATTCTATTCATTCACAAGCCTAACACTGTCGTGACAAATCTAGACTTAATAGTTGTCTGCTTTAGTCTACGATTAAATATGGTATTAATTATTTTTAATTTGATGATTTGTAAAATAAATTCATACATTGTATTCTTTTTTAACACGAAAATTACGTATTTAATATATTTCACGTTAATTTTGTAGAAATTAATTTTAATTTAATTTTTATTCACAACTAAATGAAACTACGTGATGTGGTATTATTTCTACTTTATTTAAATTTTGTGCCACGACCTAGGTTTCGTTGTATGACAACATTTTCAGGTGGGCAATTTGTAAAGATTTATCTTGTAACTTTACAAATTGCTCACCTGAAGATGTTGATGAACGAAATCTAGGTTATGGTCAAGAATTCAAATAAAGTAGAAATAATACTACATCACGTAGTTTCATTTAGTTTTGAATAAAATTTAAACGAAAAATACAAATATTTAGCAGTAGTATTTATATTTTTGGCTGGCACGGGAATAAAACTACATTCTTGTGCGTTTATCTTGAGAAAATTTTTTGTAAATCGCATCTATTTTTACTTGCTTCCATTATAAAATTAACTGGGCATATAATTGAAAATAGTGAAAATAAGCTAGAGGTAACCTATGTACAAGTTTATGTGATGATTGTCGATCAACAGATCAAACTGTAGTCCTGTTTGATGGCACGATCTGCTGCGTAATATATAAAAGAAAAGCCTTCATTTTTCAATCAAATGAAATTTGTGTTAAAATCATATTTTTATAGAACATATGCATTTTTATTTAAATTTTTCTAATGAAATTTCTATAGAAATTCTATAAAATTTCTATAGAAGTTTACATTAATAATTTTTTTAGGCTTTATATTAGTTTTTATTAGTTGGTGTATATATTAGTTTTTATTAGTTGGTGTCACCAACTAATAAAAACTAATATAAACCAATCGTTGTCATTGCGTGCTGGTTTATCAAAATTCTTCTAAAAAATCAGACTAAACATTCATTCATTGCTGCAGGTACAACACGACGGAAAATTAAGTGAAAATACTCCACAGCGTTATATCGCAAAACATCTATGCATAGAGACACTTTTCAAATTGTTGCTAAAGACTAATTCAATGGTAAAATTAACAAGGTCATTATATATTTCTGTACGGCTGATTATAAACTGAGAAACCCATTATTTTAAACTGATAAACCCATAAAAAACCCATGTTAAATATTCAATTAGGTAAAAATTGTCGAACATTTTTTTCGACATACATTTAGGAATCATTGCGCCATTCCCATAAATTTCTTATATCGAAAGCTAAAATATTTCACGATTTCTTTTACCTGTTTCTTTTTCAACTAACAACCGAATGGTAAACACCTCAAATTTTAAAATTTGAGATTAATACCACTCGATGACCCTTTTGATTTATTATTATAAAAAACGTTTTTTTAACTTTTTACTGCTCTACCAATAAGTTTAAAATATATTAATTGTCATAAATTTAAAAGCCACAACTCGCTTTTATAATTAACTCTACGAATATTTAAAGCACAGTTAAAAGAAAATTTACACGAACGTGATTACTTAATATGAAGTGTCGTGCATTTATTTTACAGGTAAATACGCTTTCCATTTCTTAAAACGAATAAATATTCTTAGTTGTTTTTGATATTGAGTTAAATAATATTTCGCGCTTATTCCCATGTAAAATCTTTAATGTGTTTTACTTTCCTGGTTAAATAGCCATGTGCTCTTCTTTGTTTATTTTTTTGTTGTAAATAGGAAAAACAAATTAGTTTTTGTATTCATGTCGGATGGAAAACTACGAAAAAAATGCATCTATATAGAAGAGACGAAACAAAAATTAAGTAAAATACTTTGCATTGGAATATTGTTTTATATAAATATGTTCAAAAATAGAAAAAAAATTGAAACCTTTATTTTAGCTACACCTTAGTGAACAAATTACTAGCTATAATATTGCTTTTATAACTATTGATAATATTGTTCACATTATGTGAGGATTTTTTTTTTGGAAAGTTAATTTAAAAACATTTTTTTTAAAGATATCTATGACAAAACGTTAGTCTAAGTCAAAAAAGATATAAAGACACAGTATACGAAATTAACTTCTGAAACTTGTAAAAAAAATTGATTTTTAGTTATGCTTTTGGTTCTTTACCTAAACAAAATAAGAAATTTTTGGATGCCCTTTGGATCAATTTTTAATTTTTCACAAAAATTTTGTTATGTGGAATCAGAAATAGATAGAAAATAAAATCTGAACAACTCAGAGTTAAAACGTTTTTTCATTGTGTTATTTGTTTTTCTTGTATAATAAAAAGTGCGAAAATTTTAGATTTAAGTTAATTTTAACTTTACTTTGGGTAAAAACATTTTAATCGATAAGTGGCTGCGATGCGTTCAAGAAAAGGTATTCTTTTAACTGAAACTGCTTTGAAATGTTTTTTTATCTTTACTTTTAGGTAAAACTAAAATTAATAACTGCCTTTTCCACTTTATTTACAAATAATTTTAATTAAAAATAAACAATTTGCTTACAAATATGGGAAAAAGCATTAATATTTTTTTAAATTTGTATATATATTAATTGAGATCTTCACATATAAAATTTAACACACACGGGTCTAAAATCTAAGAAATTATGAAGCTGTGATAAACGGATAGATGGAAATAATGTTCTATTTTTCACTAAAGAACCTTAATAATTAAAATCTAAATTTTGTTTTACGTCACAGGCTCACGATTAAATTATATCCTTGTTGATCTTTCTTATATATATATATATATATATATATATATATATATATATACACTTACTATATATATATATATATATATATATATATATATATACTTACTTTATATATATATATATATATATCAATTGTTTTGTATTTACAAATACCTCAATAACTATCAAGAATATAGTATCTGTTACTATCCGCATGTAAATAAATATATGTTTAGTGAGTAATTTCATCCTGTCAATTTTTGTTGCTTCGTGAAATTTTACTTTCATCATTTTTTCATAACGCTCACAAAAAGTGTAACGTCAAAATACTTAAACTGAAAAGTGTATTTCGGTTTAAAGTATACTGATCGTAAAACCATACCATACATTTTCTTATATACGATGTAGAATTGCAATTACATAGCAATTAGGAACACGTTCAATAAATCAATTAAAATGATGGGTGCTTCTATTTTTTAAAATGATATTCGAGTTACACTCGCTAATTATAGTTAACAATATAAAAAGGAAGACATTGGGTTTAACGGAATAGAATATTATTGAACAAATATAAATAACGGATTAAAAAAATGGATAGTATTGTTTGCGTTGGTAAGTTTAGTTTGCAAATATAATTTTAAATATTAAATAATAATTTTGTTCCACAAATATTCTCAAAGCGTACAATTTTTCTTAAATGAGTTGAATAAACGATACATTTAAAGCATTTGCTTTGTTTTATATTTGTTTAATTTATTTTGTCTTTCTTATAATTTGTTTTGTTTTTCTTGTAATTGCTCAGTTAAAAGTTGTGAGTGAATTTAAAATACATCAAAACCGATCAATTGTAAGTTTAGGTATTTTCATAAATATTATTACAGTTGCAAGATTATGGCAATGCAATACCGCACATTTGAATTTGATTTTCACTCGTCGTCGTCTTATTTTGCTTTATATTTTATAAATATACATGATCAGTTCATTACATTTTATAACATTTTATCAGTTCAATAGACGACTTAAGGTGATTGATTACACACAATATATAAATTTTACTTTACCTGATTAAATTTTTACTCTTCCTAGGCTAAATTTAATAAATAATAATTTACTTATACTAAAACGATTCTTTCTTACATTAATTTTACTATTGCTGTAATAACTAGCGTTATTACAGCAATTAATATCTATATTGTATTGTTGAATTATATGTGTCATTAAACATCTTATTTCTTTGTGTTAAGCAATGAAAAATGTATGTCGTGTATTCCTATGTAAGTTTAAGATAAATGTACATTATTAAAATGTATGTTTTTTGTTAAAAGTAATAATTATCTAATGTAGTTTTGTTTTGCATTTAATATTAAGGAAGTTTTTATGCTATTATTTGATAACAAATAATTGTAAGTGTAATAACATAATATAAAGTATTTTAGCCGAATTTAATAGATTTCGTGAGTTTTAGGGACAGTAGTTTTTAGGTGTTAATTCGAATCACTCCACAGGATTAAAATGGGACTTGGGTAAAAAAACTAAAAATCAGAATGAAGCTAAAAGATGCAAATTAACACAGCCTAAGAAGAATCCTTCTGAAATATACTAGTTTTTGATATCACAATTTACTGGAAAGGCTGAATTGCGCAGTCAAGGAATTTAACAATGATAGACAGCGTCGTTTAAGGAGAGATGCGGCGACTAAGATTTTTTCACTTCAGAGCAGCGTTCCTCCAGGCTTGCTAGAGATGCATAAGCTACTGATCGGTAGCTCCTGAGGAAAGATCTGTGTGACATGCCAGAAATGCGCAGTCTGCTGCTTAATTTTGTTTGAACGAGACTCCAGAACAACAATCTCATTCATTCTTTCATTCAATTAACACATTCATACTTTAATTTGCCACAAACAGTACTACGTCCTATACCAAACTGTTATATGGAGTGAAATTAGCTGGGAATCGGTCAACAATTTATCCTCACTTCTCTTTCGTGCTCCATCATAACCCTGATCTACATCTATCTATAACCTAATCATTGAGAATATCCCAATGAGCCCAAACGCGATACGCCTTATGTAAGTTCGTGAGGAGTTGGGTACCCTGCAGATTTCAGATGATACTTCAGCATTAGGCCAAGGTTACCATGTTCTTGCAAAATCATTGAAGTAACAGGATACCAAATTTCGAATCGATAAGCCATACCTAGAAAAACATCACCTCATCAACTAGGAAAGAGCTGGTGATCTTCAAACTACTAAATAAATTTTCTTTAATCAAGATCGAATCACGATCAAGTCAACTTTCAAACAAAAAAACTAAATCAAAATCGGTTCATCCGCTTGGGAGCTACGATGCTACGGACAAACAAACAGACACACAGATACACATGTTAAACTTACAATACCACTTTTTTTGCATAGGGGGTTAATAAAAGAGGATATGAAATTATGCATATTAAATATATTGCCTGTGACGTTGGAACTGTCAGGCTCTCAGCTTAAAATGAATTATTATGTAGTAATCAGACCCTTTGACGCACCTAAAATAAAATTATTCAAACGTTAGGCATTATGAAAAAAAATTTAATTCAAACTAAAAAACATAATTTTAAAAATGATTTTTTTTTCTTATTTAGTTAAAATAGGTTTTAGTATTCTAGTTTCAAATATAGCAAAAATATATAAATGTTACATCCAAGAGAATAGTTATTCACCAAATTTTCATTCCAGTAAAAAGTTAACAAACCCGCAGAGTTTATTTGACAAATAGAGCGGGCGCTGGAGGGTGTTTTGACTATTTTTTAATAAATAGCTACTGTCCTTATGATTCGGTATCAAAGGCTGCATACTTTCTTGAAAATGAAGAATTTCTTGGCAACTTAATATTTTTAAATCAAACTCGTTTTGATTTACTGTAGGTTTCACTTTGATTAAATTTACTTCATTTTCAGTGGGCTTTTTTTCTTGATATATCACCATTGCTGTCACATGGGTCGAATCTTTTCCACTTAATGTTTCTTCATTGAAATCATTGTTATCTATAGCTCCATGAAGAAATAACGATGAATCTCGAACGATATTTTTAGGAATAAGCAGTTTTTTGTCAATATCTTCATACACAATTGACGTTGTTACTTCAGTATCAAGGTTTTTCAATCCTTTATAATTTATGCAATGCCCAAGTTTATTTAACATCATGATTAAATGTTTCGATCGTGTCAAATGATGAATAGATTGAGCTAAAGCTATATGCTTTGGAGTCTGTTTCTCAGTAATCGTAAAATATATATCATAAAATATAGACAACCCTCGTCTATTATAATTCTCACCTAATTTTTTATTTTTAGCATTGAGCAATGCTTGTATAAAAATTTGCCAAGTAGCCGGTAATTGACCTTCTTTTAAAAATTTTTCTATTAAAATTTCATCATGTACATACCCATCGGGTATTACTTCGGTGTTTAATATTTCTTTGCGAAGTTGTTTTGCTACTTGAACAGTGTAGTTTGTAGAATTTATTGTGCGAATATGTTCAATCACTTCATCCAGTGGTATGTTGCTCATATATACCAATGATGATTTTGATCTATCATTTGGATATGAAAATAAAATATTTCCACCATATTTGTTAATTAGAAGTGATTTCATATCGCGATTTTCTACGACTGCATCTTCAATTTCTGTGAGTTCAGCTAGCCGCTTAGCCAACTGAGCCACTTCAAAAGAATGAGTTTTGAATTGATGTTTAATTTCATCAATCAGCTTCTCAAATGCCTCTATAAGTAGGTCATGCGGTATTTTATTTGAAGGTCTACCTGCTGGATTTGTAGAATTTCTTGGTAGTCGAAGATAATCACGATAACAATGTTTATGATACTTTATTTCCATAACAAATAGATCAGCTGGTTCTTGGTATGTGCTAATTTTTGTATAAACATCGTCTTGTTTATTACGAGCGGTGTTAAAAATTTGCTCTGCCGCTGAAATTTCTGAACACAAGAAAAGCGTTTTGTTTTTATTTCTTGTTTGTTTACCACAAATTAAACATTGCTGACTATTTTTGATTTTATTGACTACTCTTGATGAGTGTCGAACATATTCAGTTCCAGAAACACTAGCTTCTACAGAGGAGGTGGGAGTAGAAGCATTTTCCTGTTTATACAATGACAATTCTCGACGCCTTACTTTTTCTTCGCTAATGTAACTAGCCATACAACTTCTATGCCAAGTACATCTGTGTTCAGTAAAATCTATATTATTTTTTATTTTTTCACTAATGTCATTTTTCTTCGATCTGCTGCTTTTTAGATATTTGCAAACGATTGTGGTTTTGGTTTTTCTGCCAGATTACCCGTTTTATCACAAAACAAACACAATATTTCGTTTAGTTTTCGCTTCTTCACATTTGTCACTTGTTGCGACATTTCTCGCAAATACAATCAAACAACAATTTAAACAAACATAAAACAACGTAAACACGAAAAAATAAACTTTTACGCATTAATATTTGTTTTATACTGACTACTACGAGCGCTTTGACGCATCGGCGCATAGAGTGGGTACAGGAGTGGGGACAAGAGAAAGGGACCAACACAGCTGCTGGCAACATGAGTTTTTTTTTTACTTAGGGCCTCAGGTATAAGAATTTGAGCATAGTTGCCGGTCCTCACATTTTGCATACTCAACTACCTACAGCGCCTGCACTAAAACGGCATTCATTATACACCTTCATTAATATGCCCATTCTACTGAAGAAATGATATAATTAGTAACTAATAATAAAGAGAAACAATAAAATTAAAAAAGTTCCAAATGTACAATATCCATAGTACCTTGAACTGCAAATAGTTTTTTATTTATTTTGGGTACGAAGAAGAAAACATGAGAAGGATAACGTTTCGCAATTATTAATATATCTCCTATTGCAAATAGCAGAGAAAAAATATTGTGACATAAGCTTTATATTACACAAACAGAATATCTTTTCTTCTGTTTTTCTGTGGTTACAGTTTAGTATTGAACTTTCGCTCAATTATGACAGTTTAAGACCAAAATATTTATTTTATCAGAATAGTTTAACACCTAACAGGATCCTCTAACAAATCTTAATTTTATAGTTAATAAGGATTCTATTGCATTACATGTTTCAGTTATTTACGTCTTGAAGGCTTTCAAGTTTTTTTAAAAATTTTAGTTTATGAAGAAGCCAAATGTTTTTGAATTATGCTGGATGTTTTATTGTAATATTTTGGCTGAAAAAGCTTTAAAGAAAATGCTACTGTGGATTGTTTCCATACCGAGTATGTAAAATATTAAGCTGTGACTAATTTTGCGGTGTAGGCATTAATTTGTAAAATATTATGAATATTTAACAAATATTACATAAGACACATATCACATGTATCTTATGTGAAATATTTATAACTTCACCTAGAAACACTGTTCTAGTTTACAGAGTGCTTCAGAGACTTTCATAATTTTTCCGGTCAATAAACCGATTCCTGTCGACTTTTGAAATAATAGTTTTAGCTTGGTCGAAGACAGATTTGAAGAAGTTAAATTGTTTTGACCGTTAGCAAATTTTTATTTGGATCATATTTCTTACTTATCACATTTAAAAAAAACTAATAATTTCAAGGGTTCATCCTTTTGCTGTTAGTTTTTCATCTTCTTAGTATAAAACCAGCCTAGTCAGTCTGATTTAAATAAAATGATGTCATTTTGCAATATCCTTTTGCAAGCAAGTAAATTATCAAATTTTTTCTTACCATGTCAAGGTTCAAGGGCTGGCTAGTAATAGTTAGTGTTTTCTATTTCTTGGATAGCTGAAAAACTCTTATCTTACGCTTAGGTATATGGGCACCCTTGAAGAAGAATTGTTTTCAAGAACACAAGTGATAAATGACTCTACTACAAGGGAATTAAAAATCACTTCCAGACGATGGACCTTACATTTTTGCAGGATTTTCGAGTTTGTCCGCCATATTTTCATAAACATAGGAGGAAAAGTTCCTGAAGAAATGCATCGCCATAAATTAGTTGAATTATACTTATTCCTAATTTGAGATTAGTTTATGGGTACCATACATAACGCCAAAATAAAACTAGTCCAAATAATTGAGTAGAATAACCCGAGAATGTGATTTAATACAACTACTTTCGTTAACACTAGATGAGACACTGACAAAAAAGTGTGGAGTATATCCAAAACATTAATCACACGTTCTCTTTTGTACATGCAAACCATTGAGCCGTTTTAACAATAGCTGTTTAAATGCATTAAACTAAATCGAATTTCCGATATACTTTCTATTAATAATATTTGATAATATAGGTAAAATTATTCACTCAGTTGTAAATAAAACATAGGCAGTCATGGGAACTGCCGACAGAAGTTAAAATTTAAAACTATGAAATAACAGTAGTTTTCTGAATTTTCAAAATAATTGTAGTATAAACAATTTTTAATTTCATAATTTGTAAATTAAAATTATTAAACTTAGTCTGGTTTTCACGTCTACCAGCACTCCGAGCAACAATTATTTACATTTTAATAAGGTTTATTTATTAGTCGAAACATATGCTTGGGTGCGCGATTTCAGTACAAAATATAAATACAACTTTATTAAAATAACAATTAATATACACTTATATTATTTATACATAGCATTTATATTTACATAAATTTCAATGAACTTTATTTTCAATATCAATTTCATTGTTAGCGTCATTATCAACATTAATTTCAACAATATCTAGATTTCAATTATTTCATTTCATTCTAAAAAGGAAAAACTTCCCTTAGATGATTAACATATGTATTAGTTACTATTGTACTGCACAGTGATCCTAAAAAGAAATAATTAAAATAATAATCAAACTGAAAGACAATTTGAACAATGCTCAGTATACACACATTGATTTTTTCCATATAGTCAATTAACTTTACTCATGTAGATACACATAGCACTAATGTAGAACAAAATGGCACCCTTATAGCATCGTACAAATGTACTGCAGCATGTCGTTGACGCAAACTCACAAGATTTTACCAAACCAAAAGCGTCTAACGCGTACATCATATATTCGGGCAAATACAATGTGTTGGTATATACGTGTATACAGGCCGCTGTGCCAGCTGGTGCCAAAGCAGTAGATGTCATGTATATAATGTATATATATATATATATATATATATATATATATATATATATATATATATATTTATATATATATATATATATGTATATATATATATATATATATATATATATATATATATATATATATATATTATATATATATATACTTCCGCCACTGGGAAAGTCCAACAAGTCGTACTCATAGCTACAAATATATTGTTAACATTAGCAACACGCCTAAAGAAGTTTTCACTTCAAAAACGAACTTTGATAACTACGAACCACATCATATGACGAAAAAACGTAAACGTTAGCAAGTTTATCTTTAAATGAAGGACTACCAGGTTGGTAATTGATTAACGTGGTATATATGGTTTCGATGAAAATGTTCTCTGATATATATCATTCACTAAACATCATAGGCTCCGTGGCCTTTATTTATTTTGAAAATGTAAAACTATTAAAGAAATAGGATATTTACTACTGAAGTTTTAAAGCAGTAGACGTTCATTTTTAATTCCTTCGTAAATATTAAGGTAATTCTTAATGTACACGTGATGACATAAATTAAGTACAACCCATGAAGCGTAAAAGAAAACTTCCCAACTGTTCATTTTAATAAAATTTCTCCTCATCTTATGGTGCTTAGTAAATATTTTGTTCCATGTTTTCATTAATTTATTTCAAAGCTGAGTAAATAAATTTTATTCTATTTCATACCATTTATATAAAAATAATACTTTAAGAAATTTTAATTTCGTAATCCACTCTAAACTAATACATGGAATACTACGGATAATGATAAACACTTTATTAAGTACTGTGTAACAAATACCCAAATTGCCTATTGAAAATATGGCATAAACGTGTTGGTTGTTGTCCGAAATTTAATAACGACTAAATTTGGGTGATTATATCAATGTACCATTTGTATAAAGCTATATACAGTAGTACCATATTGCAAAAATTTATTCAACTATTTTTGAAGTAAAGTAATTCTTATCATACGGTTAATAATGCGGAACGATGCATTTGTTTAATGTAAAATTAATAATAAGTACAGACAATTAGGTCACAATTTATTTTTGTTATAATAATTGTACATACCTATTAATTTAATATAACTGCCTGGCAATTTTTCTGGTCAGTTTTTGTTGCTGGGGTATATAGATCAAACAAACTGATGAAAACATTTGCTATGTCTCTTAACGAAAAGCGCGCCAAGAAAAGTCATAATAGCAACAATCTGTATGACAAAATAAAATATATCTATTTATGAATCGATATTTATTAATTGATCATTAAAACTAATTAAATTGTAAAAATTGCATGTGTCACAACATCATGAATCTCGAAAATAATTTTCTACTCTTTCTTATCTCATTGGACTCATTAATTCTTTAAACATAACTCCATCAAATATCTGTTGACCTAGAAAGCGATATTATTAAAATATATCGAAGAAGTATTATTCGATAGAAATTCTTTTAAAGCAATTAAATAACATAAGAAATAAAGATATTATTTGTTCCTAACATTTCTGGTTCATTTAGTAAAAACTGCAACGTTAAACTTCAGAAGTTAAGGAAAAAATAATTTAGATACATTTAGTGTAAAATAAATGAAAAGGGTAGTTCGTAAGGGTAAGTTTACTAGGGAGAGTAGTGGGAGGAAACACCGAGAGCGCGCGGTTATTTCAAATTGTTGCAATTTTATTTCTTCTCTTATTTTATTCAAAGATAACTGTATTTCTTCATATTCCTTCATAAAAGATGAATTTCAAATGCAACTCCAAACACCAAATACATTTAATACCACATTACTCGCCATTCCGTGCCGATAAAGTCAATCTTCTCCAGCGGCGACTCTGCTACGAAGTACAAATTCAATATCGGGCATTTCTAGCCGTATTTACGCGCTGTTGTTTTACCAGCATCTGGTGATATTTCATTTCAAACATTCGTAATATTGCTAGCGGTTACGTGAGCAATGACAACGAAACGAAGTTTTACTATACGACCAACAATAATATTGTGGGCAATGGAAACGCACATTGCTAGCGATATCTCTTTTCTCTTAAGTATAGTACTTTCTTCAAAGAATTATTAATTATAAACATAATTTTATTTTTATATTATGATTTTAGTATTTTCAAAATCATTTATGTTAGAATTGAGTGTCAATGCATGTTACTGTCATAATTTGAATTATGTTAATATAATTTCAATTTTAATGTTCTTGTCTCCACAGTAACTTCTTTTGTTACCAAGTAGCTTTCATAATTTCGAGATTTTAAATAAATAGTATCACATAGAAGTTAATTAGTAACTTTTTAGGAATGTTGTATTAATACCTCAATAAAAGTGATTTATGAATTTTAGATTCCATAAAGAACAAATTGCAATTAGTAAACAAACTTTGAATTCTGTATTCAAGATATTATATCAATATTTTGCACTAATTCGCAGTAGTAAAAATTAATCATCTACATATCACCAAGGAACTCTGCACATCAAAATTAATTCATTATTTCGTATCGACTCTCGTATTCACCACCACACCAGTGTTATTTAAAGTTTGCTCGCACAATAAAGCTTATTTTTTAAATTTTCACAAAATATCCATCATTATCATCACAACTGCTGGTGCAGTTAATATCACAAATTTCTCATGAAATATAGCTAGACGCTGTTAGAAATAAAGTAGACAACCGCGTAAGCACTTTTGGAAACATTCGATTTTGGCTTTGTGCTTCGTGAATAGGATAGGGGGTGGAAACGATGGGTTTTATCAAAATAAAGCCACAAATAAAATTATATTATAATAGGTTAATTCATGGGAATTGTATGTTATGAGTTTATGATTTCATTTATGGAGCATTATCTACAACGCTATCATTGTTAAATGCCATTTCTCGATTTTAAGAAATTGTATTTTAATAAATGATGTGTTATTTTTTATGTACAAGAGAAGTATTCACTCATAAAATTAGATAAAGTAAAATTCTATAAAAAAATATTCTGTTAGAAACAAAGGGTTACTTGGAAATTTTTTATCGGAATAATTTGTGTGGTTTTACTTTTGTCTTTTAATAGTACTCGACTAAAGAAACTAACGGAATGTATAACGTGACCAAAAATTAACCAAAAAATTAATGTGTGCCAATCAATTCCACTAATATGTTTCCCAAAATTAATGTCATCAATTACAATTATAAATGTAAAGTTTAACAAATCAATTAAGACTAAATTTGCTGTACCATGTTTCAAAAAAATTATTAGAAGAAAAATAGAGACTATTGCAAATTGTCTTAATGGCCTGCTACAAGTGACCTACTACATGGCACTACAAGAATTGTGACTACAGTCATCTGCGGTTTTTGATACGGGATTGTAATATGTACTACTCATTTCACTACGATTTTCAACATCTGCAAACCATAAAAAAATCACCCAACCGCGTTTCGTATTAAGTCAAAGTTAAACGACAACATTTCGACCCAAAGAAACGTAATGTTCCCAAATACCAGTGCGACTGACCATAAGCGTTTACTCTGCTGTTTTGAGCTAAGTGTTATTTATTATAATTGTTCATAGACATTTTCAAATCATTTTCGTTATATAGTTTTTTTTTTAATTCCACCTCGTCTAATTCTTACAAACAATTTTAACGAGTTAGTCGTTCAGTCTTAAACAGTAAAAAATTAAATGAAAATTTCTATTTACGTAGACAACATTTTCCCACTCTCGTTTTTATAGTGAAATACATAACTTTAATGGTGTCTACATCGATGACTCGTGATAAGTTGAATTTTCACGTCTTTTATATTGTTTCCTAAATATAAAGCAGGTATATTGGAAATGTTTTTCTATTTTTGACTAAACTATTTTGAAGCATATATTTCTAGCTTTTCCACGGAGATTATAAATTTCTTGTTAATATCACAGTTATCATCTGATTTACAAATAAGGTAGATGACCTTGTCGATTCTCCCTAGTTGCTCTCCGCGAGTCATAATAATTTTTACCTGTATCAGGGTTATACTGATGACTATTTTCTTTGTCTTAGTGGCGTTTAGTTTTGATATGGTAACACTCTTTTCTCACTTTAGTTTTAATATGGTTTAGTTATAGATATGGTAACACTCTATTTATACGATGGTTGGTTACAATTTTTATATTTGCGTATAATTTTTCCATATCGAGTTTATGTTTCATGATTTTGAGTTCAAAACGTTAATGATATCCCTAGGTAAATGTGTCTTTTAATTATATTTTAGTAATATTAATTTATTATATTACTATTATAGTTTATTATCACTAAAAACAGCAATAGCTTTTAACTACCCTTTTATTTCAAATTTATGGAAATAACTTATATTGACATACTGTAGCAAAATTACAATGACTATTTATAAAATTATTTTAAATCTATCACTTTTGGCTTATGTATGTTCCGGTTTTATTCACCATATTTATTAAAAGTAACTAGCCAAACTATTATTGGGCTCAAGTGCATAAAAATGACTCATTCATAAACACAAAGTAAGGTTATTTATCGTAATAGTTTATAAATACCACTTCTATTGAACTTTTTGATCAAAGTAAAAAAAAAATTATAATTATGTACAATTGAATACACTTAAGTAACGTACATGTGATAAATATAGATTAAAACTAAACGACATAAACACAAAGATTATGACCGCCAGCATAACGTCAATAAAGGTAAAAATGAATATAGCTCACGGGGAGCAACTAGATAGGACCCACAAAGTCACCTACTTTATTTGTGAATAAGACGATAACCATGATATTAGCAAGAAAATTAGAATCTGCGAGGAAAAGTCAGAACTTAATTTTTAAAAATAATTTATTGAAAAATAGAATAAAATATTTAGTATACCTAATTGCTTTATATTTATGTAATAATATAAAAAAAGGGAAAACTCTATTTACCGCGAGTTGGATGATATCGATACTATAAAAAGATATGTATTTCACTATAAGAACGACGGAGCAAGTACATTTACATGAAAATATATATACATACACCGAAATTTTATTTTAAATTGTATCTGAACAACTCCCTGGTTTCTTTATTTGTAATAAATCTATTCTGTAAAATGACTTGTTAGAATGGATTATAAAAATTGTAAAACTTGAAATTTAAGAAAAAAACTAGAAAATTTTGAAAAGGGTTATGAGTAATGATTTAGATCAAGACAACAAAATGAACAATTTATTGACAGTTGTGAACATTGCGTTTCGTCGGGTCAATATTGCCATCGTCTGATTTAACACGAAATTATAAATAATCTTTTATGGTTTATACTTGTAGAAAATCGTAGAGAAATAAGGAGTTTGTTAAGGCGGCTACCATTAAGGCCATTTGCAACCATTTCTATTTTTCTTGTAATAAATTTCCGGAACATTACACAACATTACATCAGATTGATTTATTTAATAGTTTTGCTAAACCTTTCATTTATAATTGTAACTGATGATGTTAATTTTGGGATAATTGTCTTCTTTTCTTGGGGTTAATTGACCTCATAATAAATTATATTAGCTAATTTTTTTGATCACATTATATATTCCATTAATTTTCTTACTTGAGTGGATATTTCCGTTGAAAATATAGGAACATAACGTCGCAAACGGTTCTGATCAAATCCAATTTTAAACTTGCGATACGTTACGTTGCCCCAAATACAGGTTTATATTTGCTACATGACACAAATTAATAGTGAACTATCTTTTTAATAAGTTTAGCTTTTTTCATAAGAAACAAAAAAAAAACATAAAAATATTTACATTTTTATCTGAAAATCGTAGACAACGTTAATCTTTGTCCAAACGACCGTTAACTTTTAGTCGAATATTTATTTACAGAATTATATTTTGTCAAAAAAAATACTGTTGTTAACATATTTGGTGTATATATGAAATTATACTTTATTTACTAAAATATGATTTCTTGACACCGAAAAATGGCGCCTGAAGATGATAGCATGGTAAACAATTTTTATTAAAAAAAACCTGTTATAACATCATGTTACTCGTTGCTTTATTTCGATTCTCATTGTTTCCAGCCTTTTTGCTATCACGAAGCATACATTCAATATCGGATGTTTCGAACCGTGTTTACGTGCTGTTTACTTTATTTATAACAGCGTCTAACTGTACTTCATATAAGACATTTGTGATATTAACTGTGTCAGATGCTGTGAGGGTACTGAAAGCGAATTGAGAAACTTAACTTTATTGTGAGAGCGAACAACAACACTGTAGACGATGGATACGCGTTTTGCTATGAATCCATAAAAGCGAATTTTTATACGTAAGTTCCTTAGCATTATCTAAAAGAATAATTTTTACTATTGCAAATTAATTCAAAAGATTGGAATGATTGTTAGTGTACAGAAGCAAAGGTCGTTTACTTATTTCATTTTGTTGTCTATCGAATCTACAATTAGCATTTAGGATTAGGGATTTGTGTAAATTGCGAAGAAAACAGAAAATATACTGGAATTAAAGCTAATAATATTTACTAAACAGGAAATATGTATTCCTTAAAATCAAAATGCGATGAATACAATAAGACTTACATATAATTTTCCGCATATTTTCAGCAATATCTTTAGAACATTGGTACTAGTTTTTGAAATCTTTATAACTTTGGCTTACAGCTGATACCCCACACGATATATATTTATATCAAACAATTCTATTTTCTTTTACCTAATTTGCCCCTCTAAAGTGTCTGCATAAATGTGCTTTGAGTTCAAACTTCGGAAATAGAAGCAAATAGTTACACCTAATCACTGTGCCAAACTTTAAATTTCTATACCTAACCGTTTTACTAAAAAAATGGCTTGGAGATTTTCAATAATATATCTAGAATTGCCTTACATCATATTATCAAATAGAATAGGAAGAGGGATCCTTCTACATGTTTAGTCAATCTATACCCTGCACGTTAAAGAAATTAATAAAATATCGATTACTTTATATTCTCCCTCTGGAAATTTTGTATAAATATTTTAAGGATCAATTTTAAAGTATATTTATTGATATGTTTTATCACCATACGAAGTTTCAAATATTTACTTCGAAGGGTTTTAGGTAAAAACTGTTCTGACAGACGGATAGACAGAGGAACAGACGGTAATACAGAGTGATCGATCACATAAGGCTTTATTTTTTTCCTTTCCTAATACGAAACCCGAAGTGTGATCACGTGAGCCGCGTTCTCATATTGAGAATTCCTCACTAATATAATTACTTTGATACGAGTATATTTGGAGGTATAATACGGGTAGTTATAGTAGGGCAAATCAATCTGAAAAGCGGTATTGCGGACCACCTTTGTCTAGAAGTGATTCGATTTCTTTTTCAATTCTCATATCTTTGCACTGCATTTTTTAAAAAAAGATGCCTCAATATTTTTGTTTTAAATATTTACATACTAAAAGATTTTCTTTTTAATGAAGAGTGTAGATTTAATATAACTAAATAATAGCGAGACTTAGCCCTATTTTACAGGAAGTGTGGTAGTGTGTTGGATTTAATAACTCTTTTTAAGAAATTACATCGTTAAATATTTCCTTCAAAGGAAGCCATGTGGCACTGCCCTGCTCGACTACTTTCCCACTTTTTTATAACTATATTAAATACGAAGTTTAATAATATTTATAGAACAAAATTACGACAAATATACAGAAAATATGACTCTTTCAAAGATAGTTTCAACAACATCTTCAATCATAATTGATTTTCCGCATGACGTTACTAGTGCTATGTATAAATTATTTATATGTTCATGTTTATAAAAAATTGATCTTTTTAGAAAAAACCCCTGCAAAACTCACAAAATGGAATCTACCATCTAGAACAGTAAAACGAGAAGGATGCTATTGTGTTAAATAAAGCCTCGTCTTCGTAATGGTTTGTTCCGGTGAAAAGGGCGTCAGTATAATGTGGCACGTGATTCCAGAAGAAAAAACTCCTCGTTATTCTTACGGGCTTTTGTTTGTTTATTTTTTTTAACCCCGACGCTAAATGGAGAAGCATATTTATTTTCGCTTTCTTATATACGCGAATGCTGTGAAATTATAATGCAAAGGTTGGCCGTAAAATATAACAAAAAAATGAGTAGGTACATACGAGCACAGATTACCGTACTAAGCAATAATACTTATCACCAGCCCCGACACATACAGGTAGTGAACCTAGACTAGCAAGAAAGCAAATATAGGCTGCATAAAGTAGGTGAATACAAATAATAACAATTCACACTTTTATTAGAAGTAACGTTAAACTGATGAAAAGAAATCAAATTTGTTTTAAATTCAATAAAATTACAATATCAAATTTATAGGTAAACACATAATTAAAGTTGTGACAATAATGTGAGTCATAAATAATTCCATATATTTATCGAGAAGACCTGTTGTCATTTGAAAGAGAATATGTATTTCTCACAACACATGTTTCCGCAGTTCACAATATAATTGTTCATTGACATGAAGAAGTTTAGTTTTTCAGTTCCTTTCCAGTGCCTCCGCTACCGTGAGCGCAGGTAATATCGCAAACGTCTGCGATGAAATATTGCTAGATACTGGAACAAAGAAAGCAAAATGCGTTTGAAAATATTCGATGGGGAATTTTTCTAGACGGCAGCACTATGAATGGTAACGGTTGATTTGATCTAAATAGGGAAATCAGTGACGTTTTGTTGTAAGACATTTAATATTTGTTATCGCCTTTTGTGTGAGAAAACATTTAAACTTATTTTATGTTTGTCATTACTATTTGTTGAACACTAAATAAATTTTACGTAGTCGATACAAATTTTCTGTAATGGCATGTTAAATTTTCCAAAAAATACTGACTAATTTATTTAAATTTGAAATAAACGTATGTAAGACTTTTAAACAAGAGTAAATATTTAATTGTTGATAAAATAATAAAGATAAACATTTATTGAACATAATGCAACAGTCCAAGGATATACTTCGTACTTTGCTATCTCTTCTATTCTTGTTTTTGTTTTTTTTAAACTTAAATCACCAATTTGTAGTCAAAACGACAATCGTACCAATTTATGTCTTTCGTGGGTATAATAGGCAATACGTGCTTAACAGCATTTGAGCGTTTTATACTCCATTGATTTTTGTAGTAAATATAGTAATATAATCATTTACAGAGTTTAATTAATATATCCTAACCTTATCATTCTCACGAGTGTTTCAGTTATTGGGATATTTACTTCGGGGCAATGAATTAATGAATGTTTAATGGAAGAGCACATTAAACTTATTTACGTTATTTGGTTATATCGTTGTTATACCTTTGTGTTTATGTTTTTATCTATTTATTATTATTAAAATATAAACAGACTGATGTTTTTTAAATTATATGCTATTCGCTAATGCAAATTGATTTTTATGTTGCGTAGTTTCAATTCTACTTCTTAAACTCTATAACGAAACATCTCAAATGATAGATAATCTGAACATTTCGAACGAGACCCTACATATCGGATGGAAGTAATACTAAGAACAATCTTGAAACTAAAATTCACGCACCGACGAGTAACAAAGATGCAAATTATTATATCGAGAGACTCGATTTCATCTAAAACTAACGAAGTGAAGTCTGATAGAATTTGATAAACTTAAACTAGAATGGATTCTGATCCTTCGTTTAATACTCATTAATAGAAAAGAACAAGGTAAGCGCAACTTCAATAGTATCCTTTGTGCAATCAACCCGAAACAATAAAACTAAAGAAAAAAAATTGTTTGGAAGAGCAAGGTAGTTGAAACAATTTTTGGAACATTCGGGACATACAACAATAAGAAATGTAGTTCATACAATATCAAAAAGTCAACCAAGAGCCACTTGTTAAACTAATCATGACAATATATTTACTTACGAAAAACATTATAGTGGACACCTTATTATTAATGCATCATTATCTTGCTATTTTTATATGACCGATAAGTTTTTCAAGTAAATTAATTCATGAATTCCGTAAGCTATCTTTTTTTTCAAACCATTATTCAGTATTTGCAAAAAAAGTTTCTGGTAAATTTGTGTTAAAATAAATCTCTTTATATATTTTTCAAAATAATATTGTATCTAACTTTATGAAATCATTGTTGAAAAGGTATTTTTTCCTAGAAACTATTGAAATGTTTATAGACAAAAAGCTTTTATTGTAAATTTTCTCGCAAGCTCAGCAATAATCGTAGATTACTAAATTGGGTTAAAATAGTTTATTCCTTAGGAGATCATCGTAACAATGTTATGTTAAAAATAAACTATAATATTATGAAGTATCGGGACACAGGTATAAATAAATATATATGTAATAATTGTAAAATTGGGTTAAAATAGTTTATTCCTCAGGAGATTATCGTAATTATGTTACGTTAAAAATAAACTATAATATTATCAAGTATCAGTACAAATATTCATTTGTAAATTAATTTTGAATTAAAATTTATAACGCTTTCCCGTAAAATCCTACTGGCTTGGAAACGATTACCTTAAAATACAATCAAAACTGTTAAATGTTGTTTTTATAATGTTAATAAATATGTAAAGGTCATGACTTATCCCAGGGAATGAACGAAGGTACGAACAAAAGACCCTAATTTTGCAGGTCTTCAATTACAATTTATATAAAGGGATATTTGCCTCTTCATTTAATCATTAATGTATTATATGGTGACTGAGTCTTTTATTGACGGTTATTGTCGGATTTTTTAAATAACCAAAAGTTGAGCTGAATGAGTCACTTCATCGTGATATGTAGATTAAACATGACAGGTGTGCTGAGAAATAGGAAAATCGTGCACAATTAATTATTTATGATACACTCATCTATTTATTGCTTGTGACCATTATTTTTTTAAAATAAAATTGTAAAATAGTTGAGCATAGACTAGAATAAACAGAATAAAAAAATGAATTGATTTAAATGTACTAATATAAATGATCACTTACTGGATGCGAGGAGAACCTTAGTTGAAGTTTTTGACTATGTTTTTAAAGAAATATAAAAATGAGAATCTTCTTCTTTTCTTACCGAGTCAGCTGTTTGTTCTTACATAGATCTGTGTCTCACTTTTAATATCATTGACATCACTGTAAATTGTTTCTCAGACCGAGTGATTTTTTTTTCTCATTTTCGTATTTCAATTATTGCAAGAGCTACTGCATTTTATAGCATAGCGTCGCATTCAAGTACAACAAAAGTGAGAAAAAAAAAGATCTTAAATGTAATTCCGAAAACAATTAACAAAAAAAGACACAGATTGAGCAACATTAAAAACATACAAAAAACTTAAAATTATGCGTACGTCGTATACCATTCGAAGAGACCGAAGTAACAATTTTGAAGTCCTCAAACACCCAAAGTTTTACACGGATGCCTTTAAGCAAAATTAAAGTCCTGTCTACTTTAGTACAACTAAAACCAAATAATTTTGTTAAAAAAATGTAATTAAAATGTACATTGCAAGTGGTCTATATATTCAGCATAGAATTTTGAATGACTTCTTTATACAGTTTACTAATATTATGTAACGATATTTCACGTCTAAATTTTTCAACTGGCCTTCTAAAATTATTAACTGAAATAAGTATTTTGCATTAATATAATTACTGTGTCATAAGCAGTTCCACGTAAAATAATATATATAATTTACTAAAGCAATCCTCGATTTTAATTTTCACTATGATATATTTAACATTAGACAAAATAAAAAAGCTTATTAAAAAATAAAAATTGTTTAGCCCTGTCGCTTCCATTATTAGACTGTACCAGTTTTATTGTTTCTTCTTATTTAATTAAATTAATATACGGTTTTTCAGTGAAGCAAACATCCAATTCGTTTTCATCCGTCTTACTTATCATACTAGGAATTGGAAACTATGCAACTAGCTGCGGAAATATAATATTTGAAGTGTGAAAGGGTCTCCAAGTAAAAATAATCAAATAAATATATTACATTTCAAATTCTAATTATTCTGTTTAATGACATTTTATACGAATTGTCACTCTATCGATATCGGTGAATGTTTGTTATATAAAGTGAGTTGGTCAATTCGCGCGGCAGGAAACGGTTTTGCTGTCGAAAATATAAGACAAAAATTTATAATTCTTTTTTATTTGGGCCTTTATTACGGAGAAATAATTTATTTTACAATAACAAGATATTTTTCATTTTCAATATTTTCTGAATCACAGTTATATATACACGTTTCCCTATCATAAACAGAATCACGTAAAAAAACTTAAAGAAATCACTATATAACCAGTGTAATAGATTCTCCTTTCTGCAAAAATAATATTTGCATTACTCATTAAATAAAGACCATTAAGGTGTTACGTGCGTCGTATTATATGCGTGTTACATGCGTGCGTCGTATTATCGCTTTAATTATACCGCGCAGCGCTCGGTGTGCGTGCGCTTTAGGGTTCTTAGTCCTTGCTGTAGCGTTGATACGGTGTATCTAGAGAGTGGGATAACGTATTATAAAATTGGTTGATTATACCATTATATCTTAAGCACCTTCAATATTAAGATTATGCATTAAGCGTTAATTACATTATATTTTTAAACTTTTACATGACAATCGTGTTATCTAATCAAGTGAACTGTGCAAATATTGTGGTTTAGAACTTTTAAACCCTTTCAAAATGTATAGCAGCTTAATAATATTTAATTATAGAAAGTTCACTTTAACGTTTCTTGGGACAATACTAAAGGCAGATATAAATATTTGTCTGCTTAAGACCTTTTAGTATCTATATATATATAAATATATATATATATATATATATATATATATATATATATATATATATATATATATATATGGTTTCGACTAAATTAAATCCTATTATTATATTCAAGTGGACAAAACGGATAAAATAAGAATGAATATATTTCTCTAAATGAATAAAATAATATTCAAGAAAAAAATGATCATTAAAATGTTTTGCATCATCAAGTAAGAATAAAATCTCTAGCAAAAAAATTTCTTTGCCCATTGTATGAGGGAGAGCTTAGAATATAAAAACATTCCAAATATGAAGCTTTAAATCATGAAAAAAGAGATATTGAAGTTTATAAATGAAATTTGGGCTTAAATTATTTTTAAGGGGGCATAACTCGTCGCAATGTCGTTTCCTCTGATCTCATAGACCTAACGTATTTTTATAGGTAAACAGTACTAAATATGAAATGTAGGACGATATAAGTTACTTAAAAGTACAGCATTTATCTTCTTGGTATTGCATTAGTTAAAATTCGCGTAAAACATACCTTGCTCGCGCTTTACTCAATGCAGGTAGTCAGTCATACTTTACAACTGAAAACTTAAAAAACAAAATGGGCTTTATTACACTTAGCACAGTACCTATTTGTATTTCAGGCCGTAATTACTTGAAATTTAATATTTTAGAAAGCTTTTAGATCAACATGTGTTCTTTAATTAATGCCTGCAACTTTAAAGCGAAATATTTGGTAGTCCTTAAAATTACAGGACATTTGTCATATTCTCCTGTTTTCATTTTATCATTGCCACTACAAAATTTGATCCAATTTACGTATCCTGAATTTTGTAATCTGTCTGATGTTGACATTCATGACTCATCATATTAGGAGCGGATGTATTTTTCATACATGAAGTATTTAGACCAAAACTATTAGGGCCAATTTTACTTATTTTACAAAATTTAAAAATTGACTGGTTAGTAGTTGGACCGGAAATTCGCATCGGCATAATTAAAAAAAAATATTCAATATAATTTCAGCAAAAAAAAATTAACTGATTCTAAAATTTATATTACACACGAGCATGAGAAATTTGAAAAACATTTCATTAATCATGATTCTAAATGTGTGAATAACAGTAAATTTTCAGATTATATGCCGTTGTGAGACTCGTCTGAAAAATTAGGTGAACCATACCACAATTTTAAAATTATTTTTTTTTTAATTCAAGGGAAAAATTTGTTACAAACATAAACATTACACACACTGTACACGCAATTAAAAAAGAGAAGAAAATAATTACTCAAATTTAAACAATGAAAAGAGTAATCTAATTTTAAATAGGGAAACTAATTGAATTTTAATAATATGATTAAAAATAGAATTGATTCTAACGTAAAAGATTAATTAATTAATTGTCGCAAACAAATTAAAATTAAATTACCATTACATTTTTGAATGGGAATAGCAGTTAGGCTGTTTCTCGGCAAACACAGTCGCCTAGTTAAAGACCTGCAGCGGCATCGAGCGAAGGAAGTCGCACTGCTGTGATTCACAGTACAGTAGCGCAGGCGTGGATGAGATGGACCAGCCAATAACGGTGCGAGCAACCGAGATAAACCAGTCAATCACGGGGTGGCGAACCTCTTGTAATAGTATTAGCTTCTATCACCTAGAATGGTGTTCTTAAACTAGAAAAAGCATTCCTCGAGACACCCGTGTAAAACCCTTAAGTACATGTTTATGTACTCAAACTTGTCTTATGTTTACTCTAACCTTAACAACATATTCTAGGTGCTCACGATTGAATGAATGGCGTATATTGTGTCACTGGGTTAGTTATAGTTTATCGAGAGGCATAGGATATTTTGTGTTGTCTACTTACCTTAAGTAATTTATGATTCTTTGTGTAAGGCATGGACAAATCACGTAGCAAATGATTTTCATCGACTTCGATGCACTTTAGAGACGGAAAAGACGGAAAGGATGACGTCATCTTTCATTGTTTATTGCGCTATGTCTGTGCATAACTTTCATTTGAACACATTTTTGAATGAAGTTAAAAGTACATAGCTCTCAGTCTATTTTGAATTTCTTTAGTATGAGATCGAATATTTTCAAACTTTTATCATGGGCTTTTTCACATCTTTTTTTACTTTAAGACACTAAGATAATTGTTTTCTTTTTGTATTAAAATTGTTAAGTGATGAATAAAATGGTAAAATGTGACAAAATGTTTAAATAATTTTAATCTAAATACTTTGGCCATTGATTATGGTAAGAATAAACATTTTAGAAATTTAACATGGCGGCCTTAATAACACTTCATATAAGCCAAACCACGACCATATAAATTTATGCAAATATTAATCGTACTGCCGCAAGCAAATATATTTATATGCGTTTATGCGTTCCTGAAGTTGGTGGGTAAATTTATTCTGCTGATAACGCCATACGCGTTGAGGGAGGGTGCTAGTAGGCGGAGTGCGGTGCTCCCTCCACCGATTTTTGGCTTCAACTCGACCGCGAAGATATTTGTGCCTATGCGCCTTCTGGATTACTCCATATTCTAAAGCTCGTTGTCATATAATATAAAAATCAATAATTAAAAGCATAATATGTGAGTTGAGTCGATCGTTAATTAAAGTTCCTAAGTTTAGATTGCGAAGTGTAGAGTAGTATGTGGTGTGAGGAAATAACGTGAAGGAATAATTCATGAATGCACCACCTCATAAACCACGTAAAGTGACACAATAATCATACAACATATTTAGCAGACCGAATACTTACAGACTTAATAAAGACATAAGATCAATATTTTGTTAGCTACTTTGATATTCATTAGTAGATTAAGCCGAAACTTGTTAAAGGAGCAGATCGAAATAAACATAAATTGTCAAACAATTAAATGATTTGATGTGTATGAACACAGCTCTTGTGAAGTAGCTCCGACAAATTACTGTATTAACTGAATTGCCAATGGAAGTTATAATTTCCTAGTATAGAAAAGATACTGACGGAGTATTATTTCAATGTTGTGTTTCAAGATCAATAAACTGTTTATTAAATATCAACAGTCAGGGTATAATAAAGGTACACCAATATACCCATACAGCTAGAGACGTAACAAATGAACATATTTTTTCTTCATAAAGAGTGAAACTGGCAACGATATGTTGATTAGACAGAAATTCAAATGTGCATATGTGTATGTTCACTATGTGCATATTTGACTTAAATGTAATTTCTGGCTTTATTTCTTTTTATTGAAAAAAAACGAAATTAATAAAGAAATACAGAATAACAAACGCGTAACATCTAATGGACGAGAATAATAAAAAAAGAAAGTTAAGATACTTGAATCAATTAAACAAAACACCTATAACGTTTTAGATGTCATAAAATATACAGAAATGCAGTTCGTATAAAAAACACTCTTAATCAGCTTGTGGGTTTTATTGAAATTCCTTTTGATATTGCTTAGCTAATTACACTCACGTTTTTCTTTCTTATGGAAAACAAAATTGTGTATATTAACATTTTTATTTATTAATTATATTTACCAAACTTCAACACGGTTTTGGTATTTTGGTAACCTTATAATGGCTGAAGTACTAAATTAAGTTTTTCTCTAACCTTATCTTTGATACGCAATATTTTACCTGAAAATATTATTTGTGCCTTTTTGCAAATATGTATATATATATATATATATATATATATATATATATATATATATATATATATATATATAAATATATATATATATATACCATTTTATTGTAAACTAGCTCTGCATACAACTTTTGCAAAACAACAATTTTTTTTCTCTCATATATTGCTCCTAGGTATATAATATTACCATATCGAATTCCATCAAAATTCGTCTAGTTGATTTTGCGTGATATCTGCTCAAATTAACATACAAAAACACAGATAAAAATTAAAGCATAATATTTTTCTTACTTTGTATTATTATTTGGTTCCCCAAATTAAGCACTCTTTTTAAATATTTTCAATGTAGAGAATTCAGTCTCTTACAATTTCATTACATGTATAGATAAGGTATAGAAAAAATATATGTAGAATTGATAATTATATTTTTCAATAAATAAAAACCCTTTCCTAAAATCCATAGTTACTACTTATACTTAAAAAAATACAAGGACGATAAGTAATGTTCCATTGTGATATTACAAAATTGTGGAGACATAATAATATGTTGATTCATTGTCAAATTTCCTAAAATTAGCTATTAGTTATTTGACAAAAATATTTTTTATGTGAAATTCAATAAAGAGCAATATTCTTTATTTAATTATTATGAGTTTTACATTTATACACAATGATTTCAATTATAAATGTAATCAGTGAAGCGGTTGAACCAAATAATAATACAACAAAACAACCCAGCATATTGAGTAAGTTCAATATCAATTCGTTCTCGTGATTCTTGTGTTTTGAATGAGCAAGATTGACTTTTGTTTCGTAATCTCTTCGAATTTTTATGTCGATTCCACATTCGTGGATACTTCTTAATATTTCACTTACAATATCGGATAATGGTGAGTAAAGTGGCATGTATATAACGGAAGGACTAGATACAATTTTCTCAGATAATATTGTAACTCGTTGGTCTATTGTAAAATTCTTTAATAAGTAAAGCGTTGCTTCCAAGTTTTCGGCGAACATCATATCTAAAGCTCCACTTGCCATCTCAGAAATTCCGGATTCCACATCGGACTTCTTAAGTATTTCATACTGGTCAATAATATCCTTTTCATCCTGATAGAATAAACTCATACGACGCACGCCTCCGTAAGCTCCAACGCAGGCTCGGGCTTCTTCGAAAGTGGTTAAACTTGGAAAGAAATAGTTTTCTTTTAAACTATTTACTAGAGCCCCTTGGTATGAACTTCTAATAAAGAAACTAAACCATATCCACATTATAAAAATAGAGGATAAAAACTTAATTCTGGTAAAATTGGAAACCGGATGTCCCAACAATATTTCCGTCCATGGAATGTCAGAATTTTTGAATATCGATGTTAAAACTCTATCTCGAATGCAGTATCTAAAAGTGGTCCTGGTTAAGATGGTAATGAAATACATTATTACGCAAGTAAGAAATAGTGCTATTCTTAATTGATAGCGAAATGGATAAAGCAATTTCTCCCACAATGGTTTCATGACGGGAGGCGGTGCAACCCAAACTATATCAACATTTTTGTACGGAAACGAATTATGAAAATCATCATATCTGTCGAGAGTTAAACTGTCTGAGCACATTGACATGTTCGCTCGTCCATACATTACGTCACCCAAAGAACCGGTCCATACTCCATCCTCAAGAGTTCCGTATCCTTTATTATCTTCTGGAACAATCATCGTCAACAAAACATTAAGTTTTTCTGCAATGACGGATAATATTTTACCATCTATACCATCAAGTGAAACGTGCCCATCCGGTGAATCTGAATTTATCTCCATAAACGGCTGATTCTCGAAAGTTGAAACTATGAAAGGACATTGGTGAAAATTTTGAAACTTGTCTGCAAATAATTTTAGTCCTGTTAAACTTTGATTCTTATAAGCGGTAATTATCTTCGTCGGTCTTATGTTTTCACATCTCCTTTTTGATATTGGATAATATGTGTAGACGTCGATACTATCGGCATCATTCGTACTAAGAAAGATAATATTTGTAACTCTGTATTGCCAACATAACTGAAAAGCCCGCTTGGCATTGCAGCGATATTGTTGCTTGGCAGAGCACGCGACGATAAATTTTCCAGTATTATCGAAATCGGGTATACTTGCAGTTTCCAGGAACCGTTCCATGTCCATTATTCTCTCAACGTGTATAATATATTGTCTGATTCGGGATCCATATTTAGTGTCATTAGAACCCTGGAGCGTTTGAACGACAATATTACCTTCGAACTTTGAATATTTCGGGCCTGAAGATAAGTAATTATACCTCCATATTAGAGTGGTATCCAGAATATCGAAATAGTTCACAGCGACATCGATTGAAAACGCCCACAAAGGATTAATGTCAACCACATCTGATCTGTCTTCTAATATACGCATATTAACACATTTTCCTTGTTCAAAAAACAAACTACTTGCTAGGATTACAGTAAGAAGAAAGGACTTTCTGACCACATTACGCAAAGGTATACTTCGTACTGAGGATGAAAATATTCAAATGTGATCAGCAGTAGAGGATAGCAGCAAATACTGCGTCAATAGTAATTTTTCAACAATATTTTATTCATGCGTAATGACTCTATTAGAGTAATATGTTCATTTTAAACTTTATGAAACATGATATCAGCATTAACTGGTGATGCGTCGATAATGTCAACCTTTTCTCGTTAAAATTGCCTACATTTTAGTTAAATGTTAGTTTTATTTTATATTTCATATATAATGTGACGCTTGTTTATTTCATATATCTAAATAACAAAGTTGGTTTGAGTATTTTAATAGTAGATTTTTTGTTAAACACCTCGGATTGTCATGGGGCAAACTTTGCACCGCATTAGTTTTTGACAAGTCTCACTAATAATTGTAAAATTATTTTAATGAAACAAAATCGATCTATTATCTTAATTTAATAATGAAATATGAAAAATGATATCTGGATGAGTTACCCTTTGAGTGGGCCGCTGGGATAGCTGAAAATATATTTTTTTGAAATCTACCAGTTAAATCATTAGTTTCAGCTACATTTCAGCCTAAATCGCCTGGAGGAAGGATTTATGTTTTCACATGTAACTAGTTAAAACAATCATAATTAATTGGTTACGTTAAAATATAATATTCAAGTGAGAATAAATTAACCTCAGTAGCCCTTAGTTATGCATTCCCTTCAGCAAGTCGTTGACTATTGTGTATGTAATGATGTAATTAAACAATTACGACTTGTTTGTTCCATTGCGTATGAAAGATGTTTTAGATATAATGTGATGCACATGAAATGTAACTTGCGCGATATTTCTATGCATTTGCTATGCGTTCTTGGTTTATATCACTGTTTTGTTTGTATTATTTCTATATATGATACAAATTATAATTGATTCAAACACCACATTACATTGTTCACTGTAAATGCATAACGCAAACCAACGTTTACCTTCATTGTATACTAAATTGACATATTCCGTAAGAGTTTTATTTTATTGTAATTGGACAAATTTGCCCCGGCGGTAGTTTTAGACAAATTTTAATTTTTTCAATGCGAATGATTTGCGTAAGGTGGAATATACTAGTGGGTATACTCTATAATGATTAATTGTCATTGATAAAATCTTGAAATGTTTAGCTAAAAACATAATTCAGTAATGGGTGATTCAATTTGCTAACTTTTTCTCAATGCAATTCTAGCATTAGATAATTGTTTTAGTAATCGTAATATAACATGAGATCGGACGCCATAGGTTAACTTGTACTATTATCACGAAATTAACATTGATTTTGATGTTAGTTATTTTTGTGCAAAGTTTAGTAGAATAATTGGTGTACTTTTAGGTTATCTACTAATTATGTAACGAAATTTTAAATATACGTAAACTTTCCAGAATATTTTAATTAGGTATCAATAAGCACAATCATTTCGAAATTGAATAGGATTGTTTGTTTTAAATCTACATAACAAACAAATAAGTACACATTAGATTCTTTATCATAAGCCATCATTTTCCCAAATAATTTCCGTGGTCTACTTACCCATTCAGTATGAATTTAAATCAAAGTATATTAGAGATTTAGTAAGTTGACAAGGGGAATATTTCAATCTTGCAGTTTAATGTACCCAAGTTGGTCCTTATGTGTAACATAACCAAATCGGCCTTTTACGTTCAATTGTTTTTTCTTTTTATATGAATCCTCACTCTAACTTCTTGTCATATGGTTCTAGATCAATTATTGAGTGATGTTCAGGCTTACATATAAATATATTACATCAGCGATAACATACGAATCATCTATTAAGAAGATAATACCGATAGCTCCATAAACTGGCCATTTTATCTACATTTAAGATAGAGACGTTTAAAAAGTTTTAAGACCTGGTAATTCAGGCCAGTCAAGAAAAAGTTTCTCTTTATACATATGATAAATACATTAATTTTTGGGTTTCGTTCTCGTAACAACAGCGATTAGAAAGCGTAGTTGCCTGCAGTCTTTAATGACTATATATGAAGTCTGATTACATATTATTTAATGCCAAATTGCCAGATATGAAATCTATAAAAAACTACCAAAAGTCTGGAAGCTTAACAATTGGAGGAGTCACTTGATCTTATTTACAGTTCAGTAGTTAAGAAACAATCGGAAAATTTCCTTCCAAAATAGTACGCCAAAATAGACTAAATACCTTCTTTGAGACTGGATGAAGTTTATCAATAATATCAGAGCAATTGCAGTATTCATGGGTCTTGAACCTGTATTATTGAAAACCGCATAGGTATTGATATAACAATTTATATTTATATAATTGAGAAATGTTATTTCGGTACAAGATTTATTTATTTACTCTCTCTTTTGGAAATGTATGAATAGCAAAACAGGATAAGTAAAATGGCTATGTGTTCATATTACTTTGAATTTACAAAATATTACAGTCAAAAATAATTGTAGCATTCCTTTTTTGAAAATCAAATATTTCCAATCATAACTAAAAATCTCTGATGTCCATGTGTAAAAATCATGGAGATAAATTTGATTACACACAAGATATTTCAAAGAAATAAATAAACAATTACTTTTTTATTATTTAAAGTTTTACAGGAAAATGAATCTAAGACGTTGTGGTAATCTTATCACGATTGAATTTTATTAGTCCAATAAAACATTCCTTTCTATCCTAAACATTCTCAACGCAGAATTTGTGGCACAGCGGTTTATAATAAAATTCTGGATGAAAGTAATTTCCATGTAAAAATGGTTTGTGTAGAGCTAATTCTATAACTACAATATATAATATAAAATATTTAGAATACAGAAAAAGAAATTGATCTCATTTTTAAACTGATTTTGAATCCCACCAAAGAACTTTTTTGATCGATCCCTCTGAAATATAGAAACGGGAAAATTCGACTCTTTTTGCATTTATGAACATTTCTGTAAAACAAAAATTTATATTTTCGATTTTTTGTCAAAAAAATAAAATATGTAGAAGAATATGTATAAATTGGACGATAACAATGACACAGTCAATGATACCGATAGCAATGAAAGCTGAAAATTAAACCGCTATAATTTCAATATCATATTATTAATATATTGTTATAATTTTGATAATATGCATTTATAAACAGTACTTCAATGTACCATTTTCCGCGCCATTGTTTATTAATTTACTTGACGTGTGCTTCATAAGCGATCGTCCGCCATATTTTTGTAATTTAATTCATTGCGCTAAAATTAGGAATAGGATCTAAAGAAAACTGAACCTCGCACCGCGCTCCTTCATTGAAGTTGACATTACATAGCTGTGCGACCATTTTTAGAATGAGTTGATTTATGTTAATTGCCCTCCTGAACCGATTTTTTTTCTTTCAATGTGATGGTCTCCTCGCATCAAATTACAAAAATATTAAATATATGGAAGACGGTGAATCTTAGGCTATAAAAAAAATTAATTTTTTTTTCATCATCATGTTTTTTTCAACTCAAGTGTCAATTCAAAAATTACAAGCGTGGTTTCTTTCGAAGTGCCTTCAAAATGTCTAATGAGTATAATAAATTTACATGATGTTTTCAACCGATAATGTTCTGACTGACCAATAAATTGAACCAATGATCCACGTAGATGTCGCCTATTTTTAATTTAAGAAATTTTTGATGCAAGTATTGTCTTGGCAAAACTTTGGTTTCTCAAAGTTCCGAATTTTAAAAGGAAAAACGCAACTCTTATGAGATCTCTTACCTGTCCATTCATATCACAGCCATTTTTCTCAAAAACCACTCATGTGTGATTTGGCACAAGAATAAAACATTTTAACTCGCTTACATAACAATAGCTAAAATTTAAATATGTTCATTAGTTTTTTTTTAATAAATTCCATACACAGCGCAGAGTGTCGTTTTAATGAGTTAGTTGCGAGGATCTCAAAAATATTTATTTCATAATTTTATAATTTATCATTTTCAAAGATATACTAAAAAGTATACAAAAAATATGTATCCCTCCCCTATTTTTGATACTCAATCTAAAATTATGAGAAAATATTAATTTTGGAAGCGTGATGAAAAAGATAATTAGACCCGATCTAAAATTATGATAAAATATGGGTTTTCAGAAGCCTTTCCAAAAGTTGTAGGAAAACTATAGCAATGATCATAGATATTTTTCCAAGTTTTTACGACATCAAAATAAAAACTATCTTTTTGCAGGCACTTGATATATCACAAACAGTTTTACACGAGCAGAAATTAATTTTCATAATGTTGTTTGAAGCTGTTGGTTCCGTCATTTTTATTATTACGACATTTTTTTCTCCGTTCCAATCCTTCAGGAAGCATTGAACTAATCTTCAATTGCTGGACTTGAATAAACTCTTTAAATATGCTGTTTTCTTTTATATAAATTCTTTTAATGTGCGGTGTTCTTTTAATATATGTATTGAACAACGTGTTATATAGTTTTGTTTTCAAAAATTGAAGTTATAAACAATTTAGTTCTAGATTAACTTAAATTTTCACTATTTTTGCGCTATAGAGTTCGAGGATACATTTGATGCGTTGGCATAGTTGTTTTTTATTCTGAGTTTTTGTCACCACTTTCATCACTTCTAGGTTCATCATAGTTTTTCAGTAATTTTATGCAAATGTACAATTTTATTAATTCTGCAATTTTCTAAACATTTTAATTTTTCTGCATTTTTATTTTATGCAAAACTCAATTTACCTTGATATTTTTTTAAACATCCTGCTGTTTTCTTTCACACATAGAAGAGTTGATAAACGTTAACAATTTAAAATAACTACATTGACTTCATAGTGTTGCTTTAATAGCTTCCTAATAATTTGTGCATTGGATGGATTATCAGTTACAAGTGCATTAATTCCATCATAGAAAACTGATAATCCGGATTCTCATCAAATCATTTATTATTTTTTCCGTTGTCACATCAGCCTTCGTAATCTACGAATCTACAGTTTTTATTTCTTAATAGTCTTTTTAAAGTATTTACATAGTAAAATTCATGATGTCTTGCATCCACAGTTCATAAGTCATTCATGGAGTTGCCACACCTTTAATTTTTAATGGCATTAAAAATTTTAATTTTTTTTCAGATGGTGTGAAATTATTTGAGATTATTTCAGTTCTTTAAATTTACTTTTGATTTTGGTATAGGTCCCTTGTTCCTGCAACATGCCATGGGCCTTTATCACTTCTGTCAAATTTTCATTATTTTCACTTAAAGTACAGTACTGAGTGTAGATTTGATGTTCGTTTGCAAAAAAACACAATAATGTTTTGTTGGAATTTTAAATAGAGATACGTAGCGAAATGTGCAAAAAATTAATTTCCCATCCCTCCTTCTATTAAACCAAAAAATAAAAGAAGACAAAATTAGTATAAACTGACTTGAGGATCACAATAAAATTGGCTAGAAGATTATAGCGGTTATCCTAGGTCTTGCAGTCTTTAATAATTCGTGATGTCATTACTCCTTTAAAAGGTGCAAGGGAAATACATTGAAACGTTGGAAAATAAAATGAACATTTATAAATATTTTATTACCAACGCTTCGTCCATTTAAATGTTTAAAATGTTAAGTGTTCCTTAGTGCGTAACAAACTCTGCTTATGTGAGTTACATTCGTAATTAAAATACTTATTTAATTTAACAAAAAAAACTTTTTCTACGTGCAGAATCCCTGTTACGTATAAATTTCTCCTAAATAATTTCTGTCGGCAAATGAAATGTTATAGATAAATAGATAAAATACTTCTTAAAATTAAAAATGATATGTCAGTCGAGAGACAAATTTCATATCTCCCCACATTAAATTCTGATTACTAGTATCTTATTTAAATATGATATATCGCTTTACTTGTTTCAAAGGTTATCCCCTTTATAAGAGAATCCATAGTCGTGATAATTTCACAATTTTTTGTACGTATTTGATTTTACGTTTACTAAGTTTAACAGCAAAAAAGATTACATTACGTAGAGACTACTTGACTAGTGCCTATTCTGTATAATGTCATAAATAAATTATTTTATTGGACCACATATTTTTTCCAGATACATTTCATACACGTGGTAGTTTAGAAAATTTAACGATATGTAGGTAATTTTCTACCGATTCGATTCTAGACGATGTTGTTTAATCTCCATAAGTTTGTCTTCCCACAATAGTTGCACATGATAACCGATCCCGGAATTATTATCCGGAACGAATTAAATTAAATAGATGATTAATATATTATGCAACAAAATACGGATAAAACAATCAAAATGGAACGAAGATTACAACGATAGTAAACATACACTGCGTGCTAAGGAAATAAGTATTAACGTGCGACGAGATATTCTACGTCATCGGAAACAAAGAAATAAACGCATCGCGTTCAAAATTCATTTCTTTACACGCAAGCAAATCATATCACGCGGTGCTTTCGACGACACAGCCTATCCTTTTTTATTAGTAAAAGTGGACTGAAAGCTGTTCACTTTTTCACGTGAAACTCGGGATTGTGCAATAAATAATCTACCAAACATAGTCATTTCAAAGACAGGCCGTATCTCCAATACGGCCTGTCTTTGAAATGAGTCTTGAGTCATTCAAAAAAATTGAGCCTTTTGTGCATTAAAGACTCTGTTCTTTCGATTTTCGATTAACAAGAAATCGGTCGGTCATTGTGTGAAGACCATGACCGTGATGCACCACAATTCTTTTGATCTGTGAACGCGAAAAGAAAAACAACAACAACGCCAATGTTAATGGAGATTATCAGCAACGGCTATCACGGACCGCTGGGCCTCATAACATTGAAAACTGAAAGATCAATGGAAGCCAACAACGGTGGCAGCAGACTTAGTGCCATCACCGCAAAAAGTTTAAAAAAATCACCTTGTACGAAATTTTCCATTGTTCGACGGCGCAAATAAACACGGACGTTAATCATTTTGACATACTTCATAACACTTCACGATATTGCAGATTTGTGTGTGGGAAGATGTGTATCCTTCGATTATTGATTCACTGAAAATTAATATCTGGAGACATATTTTCAATATCGAATAAATTTTTTATATCATCTCCATAAAATATCGTCGCCGTGGTATGTAGGGTTGATCACAAGGTATATATGGCCTTTGACGATGCGGCACACCGCGGGCACCCAGGTTCAATTCCCGGACGTTCTTCGAACGGGACTGGACTGGTGTTATGGTTGGCTGTAAGAGATTGCTCTCGTAGCAATAAGTCCGCCATATGTATCAATTAGATACATTTAAGTAGATAAATAAATAAAATATGTGTACTTGAAATGTTTATTTCATATTATTAATCTAAATTACTTTCCATATTAATTTTCCAGGTTTCATGCTTCGCGTAATTTATCAAATACCTTTTTACTTCCTGGGATGTCTATAGAACTAAACAAAAAACTATCAAATTGTGTTGAATCCTAACTGATGTTTCAAATGTGAATGTGTCTTTACTTTCTTTTTATTTTTAATAACTTAGTGAGTAATGAACCCATCTTCACCAATTCACCAAATTCACCTACATACTAATTAAAGTATTATGGGCTAACCTTCTTTGTAATTATATGAACATTTTTAGTTCGAGTAATACCCTATACGATAATCTAAATATCGGTAGTTCTGTCATAGAAGAATAGGATATTTATTGAAGTTCTTAGTGAAATATTTGTTAAGTTTTTTATATTATTTTTTGATAACGTATCAAACATGTCAAAATATTGGAAAAATACCGGTTTCATCTGGAGGAGGGGGGTGCGAAACCAGGTAAAGTTTATGCCCCCATTTGAGTAAAACGGCACAGCGGGTAAGCTGAAATATCTCAAGATTTAATCATAAATGAAAAAAAAATATTATAAACTTTATATATTACTACAAAATTATAAAAACAAAATTATAAATAATTATCATATTCTATAATTGTTAGAATATCTACTTCAGTTTCATACATTAGACACATTTCAATAAAATTCGAATATTTCGAAAATTTGTTAGAAATCAATCATATGAATATAAATCAATTACATGAATATAAATCAATCACATGAATATAAATCAATCACATGAATGTATATCAATTACATGAATATAAATCAATTACATGAATATAAATCAATTACATGAATATAAATCAATTACATGAATATAAATACAAATTCATCACTTTGATACATTTGTTATGTATGCCAGGAAAAACGGGCCCTTATCGGATAATTCGCATGTCTGTCCATTTGTCTTCCACAACCGTTTTTCTCAGAAATCGCTTGATGTAGAAAAATGACATTTGGCATAGTAACCAAACGTATTAACTCTCACACGTCTCAACAGCTAAAACTAAAAAAAAATATTTATTTGGAAATTTTTGGTGTGAGGAAAAATAAGTAAAACAGATTGATTAATTCCAAAGAAAAATTGGAAAACAATTTGTTTAAACACATATACGGTGTAGTGTATCGAACGAAAAGACTATTTAGAAAAGGACGCAAAAAATTGTTTTCGTAATTTTATTTATTCCAAAATCTCCAAAAATACTCAACCTGAAGTTATGAAAAAATAGAGGTATTAGAAGCCTACGAAAAGGCTGTGAAAACTAGAGCGATGATTGTGAATGTCATAATTGTTTAAATAAGTACAATGTTCTTACGCCTGTGAAAAGTGCGGTAGGCAATATTTTACGTTGTGAAAAATTAAAATCTGGTAATATTTTAATAGAAGTAATTATCCTGAAATGTACCTTGAATGCCTTAATTTGTACGGGACCCTCGTATCGCAAACTCTACTCGTTCGTGAGGGATTTTTAGGCGTTTGTACCTATTTATTGAAATATAAACAGTCATTAAATAAGTATTTGGTAAACAACAACTAACAACCTTCAACAGGTAATAATTTCTTACCTGCTTTGGGCAGCACAAGATGTTTTAGTGAAGAAAACGATATTTTAAATACAGTACTAACATAAATTTGATATTTTCCAATTTTAAAGAATGAAATTATACGATTACATTAAAAATAGTGATTACGTTAAATAAGTGTTATCGACTAATTCAACAAAATGGGTAGAAACTTCGATTTCGCTCTGTTTTCTCTCAGGTTCACAGGACTGTAAACCTGCATTGCCAAAGCGGAACCGATCGAAATTCGTTGGCGCTCGGATACTCTCGGTATAAATACACATTGACACTAATAATTAGAGATAGGCTCTTAGGCAGACTAGCCAGAGGCTTCATTAGTTGACTAGTAGTCTGCAGAAATCAACGAGTAGCCGGTTACATTAAGTTTGAAAGGTGTTCATTAAATGAAAATGTGTTATTCATCATCACAAAAGTACCTATCAACCAGTCATAACCGACTATCGATCGTAGGTAGATCAACAAATAAGTAACTGAGGTGAGTACCATTTGTTTATATTTCTTGTTAATTATTGATGTATTTACAATTATGATTTGTTTTTTACTAAATAATTATCTACCAAATATAAATCCATTTATTTTATTATCAACAATTCTTGTTACAGTCGCTAACAATCAAATATTGTTTAGAAATAAAAAGAAAAATAAACATTTCATTATTAAAAAATATGTTGTCGTAACATAAATAAAATAATGAAATTAGTTTTGATTTTTGTTCTTTTATTTGTATAACTTAATTGTAGCAGTATATATTATCATTTTTTTAATTATTATAAATTTGTTTAAGCAGTGCAAAGAGGTCGTCACACACAGACTAGTCATCCGATTTGTTCGCTTATCGACAAAAGCCCCAGTCCGTACATCTCTACTAATGATTCACACTTCAATGGACAATCGTTTACCCGTTTTAGGGTACCTTAATCTTTTTTTATATTATTCAGATTTTTTAAACCTACGATGAACAAATTATGCAGATGGCATGTCACTTTGAAGGTTTTGTATTTCGCAAAGAAAACGAAAAATGAAAAAGGACAAATTAAAAACAATTCTACATATTAATTGATATCTCCATATGAATGATACATTATAAAGTTTTATTATAAATCTAAACTGTCAGGTTGTGGCCATCTATTGAAGGGTCGGGCATGACGAAATTTTAAGAGCCCCTTGTTTCACTATGGAACCTTAAAATTACCTTCTTAGGGCGTCGCTACATGAAGCTTATGCTGCTGTAACGCAGACAAAGTTTCAAGTAACAGCTACTTTATTTATATATTTATTCAAAGTATGTAAATACGTACCGTATAAGATGTTTAAAATGTTTTTAAATTGCTGTAGAGATAATAGGTACCTCAAAATTTGAGAATTTGACAAATTTAAATATTTCAACTAATTTTATTTGGGAAATATGAATATGGGCTTCACGGATACAAAAAGAAATAAAAACGCACTCAGATACGCCGTTCGTTTACAAGAAAATTGACATAACTTACACTTAAATAGAGTTTTAAAGAGGTTTAAAGATTACGCTCACACTTCATAGACACATTTTTCATACATTTTAAAATTACTTATGGCCTAAATTGTTTCTCTGAAAATTATTTATTGAGATTACCAATGAAAGTAACTCAATTATATATCAATTTATATTGCCCATAACAACTTTAAATTTTTTAAAATTCAAGATATCACAATAGTATCACAATTCTCCTCAAAATTGCAACCAAATATTGATTATATGTTTTACCTTCTGTACCTGTAGCTTCAGTAAGAAAAAGCAAATTGTGTGTTTCAAATATGAATATAAAATACAATTGTTCTTTAAACGTACAAAAAAAATAATTTCATAGCCATTCATTTTTTGAGACTTATTGTACAGTATAAATGAAAAAAACTTATCGTAAAAGCTATAATAATATTGCACAATGAAATATCTTGAAATTGGATGGTATAAATTAGAAAATAGAAAAAAAATGTGCATTGTCATGTTGCCTTATCAAAGTTGTTAAGATAGTTGTAATATAATCTAGGGTTTAGATTTACCTAACACAATTTTAGAAATTCTGTTTTTTTCCTCTCCGGAAAAAAATTGGTTTTGTATATAAGGCTTTATGTTTATTATATATATTCATTGCTTCATTTGTTTTGTTGTTTAATATCCCCCGGAGTGATTATACTTGAAACTTGATCTTCACGATTAGTTTTGCACAAAATCTCGATGGTTCATATTTTACCGTCTCAAGGATTTTAATATAATTTGCTTTACCACGGTTGTTATTATCTAAACTGTTTAATGGACCAAATTCCATTTTCCTAGAACGAACTTCCAAGTCAAGGATATTATCATAAGTAATCTCGATTCCTTGGTAGGATGTTTATGTTTTTATACTCCTAATGACAGTGATAATTTGCTCAGGTACAAAATCTGGGTCTGATTTTTAGTGCTTTTTTATCTCTCACTCAATTAATGAATGGCGAGTCGTATTCATTTTGTATATATCCATTTATGAATAATTCGTGCATTACGGACTTAAAATTTTCATATTTTAACATCATATAAACAAACGGCAAACATGAACCGATTTTTTTGCCGTCCAGGAAAATTGTCGCTGTGAAAAAAAATCTGTTCTTCCTTCAGCAACGTTCGATTTTAATTCAATACATTTCATAACACAAGTCCCAATTTAGTTTATTCACATAAGAACTTCGCCTTCGCACCACATGACACATAAAAAAATATTAGTGTACAAATATATTAATGTGAAATTAAATTGATTTAATTTTGTAATAATAGGTAGAAACGTCTCTACTATTGCACAGCCACACCTGATGTAGATCACTGCAGGTCACTACGTAGTTACTGGTGGCTCCCAATTTTTCACGTTTTTTTAACTACAGGCAAGTAACTTTAGGTAAATGATCTTCCTGTTTTTTTTACTTGATTCTTTTTTCATCATCTGATTTAAAAACGGAACCGTATATGTCCCGTAGGTTTTATTCGGTGGAAAAAAAGAAATGTATTGGTTAAAAATACTAAATTAACCTTTTCTGTGTTTGACGGGTAGATTGCTATATATACTCTATTAGAACGGGTATGAAATATGCAACTCAAAAGGGAATTGGGGTATTTTTCTATAATATCTAATGACAAATAATCGGAAAAAATATGATGTAATTCTTCATCTGAAATTTTGGTAGCGCATTGCATCATATATTTCTCAGATTTACAGGGCGGCTTAACATAATGGTTTTCTCAGTTAATGTTTTATAGTGATCTACAGTCGGTAGAAATAAAACAAACAGGAAGATTAAGCATTCCACAGTCAGCTGAAACAAAATAAACAGGCCATAAATGTCACTGCCAAGTAAAATATAACAAACTGCAGGTAAAAAGCGACTACGAAAACTATGCCCATTCAATGGATTAAAAACAAGAAAAAAATGCTGAGAAACTCAGGTAAGGCCAACACTACTACCCTTCGTAGTAGCAACGGGGTGAAAATCAAGTATAAATGAAAATAGGGTATAAATATGGTTAAGTATCAGGTACTTTTTGAACATTTTTTTGATAGCACATAAAAGAACGGACTTTAAAACGACATATCTAAGAAAATTCTACAGCTGACGATTATTTATTATAAAAAAAAACAATTTGAATAAAAATTTATGCCTGATGTTTTTGCTTGTGATGGAATGGGGTTCAATCCTTTTTTTCGAGTATATGGGAGATTTCTCCTTAAGAATCCATTTTAATATATAGCGCCCGGTATGAAGTTTTATAAGGAGTAAAATCAGAAGTTCCTAGCGTTAAAAAAATGTAAATGTTAGGTGGCCTTTCCGTGCAACATATCTGTGTGTCTTTAGAGTGAGATATCAATATGTTTATTTGACATTTTCTTATGGCGTAACCGCACTGATGGAGTGTGACAAACATATTGGTAATTTCTTATGGCGTAATCGCAATGACGGAATGTGACACACGTAGTTTATTATCGTTCGCTTATGTCAAGACGTAATCACTAAATGTCATTCTGTGTGAATATTTGGTGTCTTCTATCCTACAAAATTAAAGTCGCTTTTAATTTTAACGTATTGGTCTGATGTTACTAGATGTTTTTAATTTTGTTGTATAAATTTGATCTTGTTCACTTGTATTTTGCTGGAAAATAAATATATTGTCAGCATTTTTTATTAAATAATTTTCCATTTACATTTAAAATTATTGATATTTATATTTATATACAGCGTTCCGCTAACACGCGCAATTTTTTTCCCATTTATTTCACTTTTTCTTTTATCACTAACCACTTGTAAAGCATCATTTCTTATGAACAATTAAGTACTTATAATAAAAATATAAGTAAATGTAATTACCAAAAATTAATATTTTTTAATATATCAATTTAAACAATTACATTTTTCTAATATGGTACCAATATTCAGGAAAAAATAAAGTTTATTTTTATTATGGTATATACGTTTTTTGAATATTTTATAGCATTCATTTCATTTTGCAGTTGCCTAATCTTTGAATATATTTTAAATTCACATATTATTTTTCTTTTTGATCCCTTTATTATTAAATAAATTAATAATAAAAATTTTAATATCGATTGTATTTATTGATCATTATTCAAAATTTAGCCAACCCCAGCCCAGCTCAACCCAGTATACAAAGTATTTTATAAATTTTTATCTTAAAAATTAATTATCGTAATCATGTTTTTATAGTTATGGCAAATGCAAAAGTTGATAGTTATAATTTAAAAAAGAATCACAAATTAAAAATTTAAATAGAGTGAAACATATTAAGTTGGTATAATTGATAATTTTCTTATTTGACGTTTAAGACTGTTATAAATTGCATTTTTTCAACGTAATTTTAATGTTTATTCTGAATTATTTAATTTTATTAATTTTCTTTTATTGCTTTACGTGTGTGAAGTGTATAATATCTGACGACAAATTTATTGTGAACATAGCGAGAAATAAATATGTAATATACAATTTTCAACATATTTCTGGTGAGTATTTTTTTCAAAATAATTTTTTAAATAAATAAACATCAACAGCAGATTTTTTGTATATGTCATTTTTAATGTATATTCTTTCATTTGATACTAACACGCTTGTCAAAATGTTCCTGGTACTAAACCGCATTTGTTCCTAGTTCTTTTCTGTTTCTAACCATTGGCAGTAGATACGATGATTCTGAGTGCAACCAAATAGTACAGAAAGTAAATATAGCTACAATAATTCTCATATATTTTATCGACAGTAAAAAACAGCGCCATAGAGCTAGTCATATTAACTAATACTTGATAGTGTTTTCTGTTTTATAATTTTTTGAATAATTAAGTTATGGATACGATGGGTGACGTTAAACGAAATAATATGGCTGAATGAAACTTATAATTAATTTATTTAAAGGGTGATCTTTCCAATTTCTTTACCTTTTCGATTAATATTATTTATATTTTACTTAATTAGCAGATTTAAAATATTTTTCTAAAAATAATCGCGACAGTAAAATAATTATCTAAAAATAAATCGTAACAACACATAACCCACGCATTTCATAATACTGAATTATTAAACTAGTTTTCTTTTAACATCACGTACACTAGTTTTAAGTTCAGTATCGGTATTATTTTTAAAAACGCTATTTAAAATTTCAGCTGCTTTATTTGTACTATTATTGTGCAAAAGGATTCAGGACGATACACTATATTTTTCATATCCTATTTTAATAATTGCAATAACATAATTATTATTACTTTCGAAAAAAAATCATCCACGTCCAAATGATCTGAACACCTATGTGTTATAAAAATACTAATAATAATTGGATTTTAAAAGACCTTCCAAATTTTGGTGTACTCGTATCGACTTCTTTAGATTGAAAAAAATGTAAAATTAAAAATTTATTTTAATTTTTCAAATACTAATAAATACCACAGACACGAAAGTTAAAAAGTACCATGTGAATTTTTAAGCATGTAATCACACTTATTTGTTTTTTTTAGAAATCGATAGAAATGGTATTAACTGTATTTAACTATTATATCACTATAGTTACGTACTGAACCAATTTTAGATGACATCTTCTGGATACCCGCGATCTAGCACGCAAACGAAAGATCATTACATAGTATGACCATACCAACATATACCACATTCATGTAATTAACATGAGATATTTATATATCACTTAATGAGATTAATTTCAAAAATCAGTTCTAACATATACAGGTTTAGATTGTAACATAAAGTTTAGATCATATTTGTCTTATCGATATTTATTTTAAGACCAGGGAAAATCCGCTTGGGTTCCTGAATATTGTATCAAAACTATTCAACAACTTTGTAATGATCACTTTATTCTCGGCACATCGAAGGCGAGTGATATTTTTGCCATTGCCAAATCTGTTCCAATTGAAAAGCTTGAAGTTTCGGAAAGATACTTGTCTCAGACTTTTCTGCAGCTGAATCGATTTCATAATCTGACCTTGTAATCGAACTGAAATGGTGGCATTACTGTAAAAATGATTCACTGTATCAATAGATAATACGACATTGCCCTAGACCACAGTCTAGGTTTCAATTTATTTTATGAATCGACGCGTGCAAGTTTGCCGACTATCAGCCTCCTTAACAAACCAGTTTTTGAAAAAGTTATTGCATCACAGATCACTGTCATATGCTATACCAGATTATGTAGAAGTCCAAAGTCTATAGTCCAAGGAATTTGAGGAAGATAATTATTTAGTCACCGTCATTTTTGTGAAATAATTTTTTCTTTGTTTTGTACAAAGACGTAACTTTTTGACATCTTGAAACGTAAAATATCAGAATAAATAAATTTTGTGATTAATTTTTTTTTTAATAGGAAGGTTAAAAGATGATCCATGAAAAAAACCCACGTAGGTACAGTGTAACTAAGAATCGGGAAAACAGAAAATAGTTTTTTCATATGTTACAGGACGGGCCACTCCGAACCCATTTGTACCAACGCTAATTAGCTAATCGATTCCATCGGAGTACATTAATTAAACGCAATAGTCAGTTTAGGTAGATCTACTGTCGTATTACATATTTTCTATATTTCGAAAGCAGCAACTTTATTTTGAACCGCGCGTCTACGCGATACGCAGGCTGTATTTATAGGGAGGTTAACAAGTGTATGCCTGTCACTTGCGGTTGGTTAGACGCTGTTGACGGCTCGCGGTCGTATTACGTAGGGTAATATTTGTATAAAACTACTGCTATTATGATATTTGTTATTCTAATTTTGGAATATATTTCAATCCCAAATGTCATCAAAATGTAGAAGCTCTTGGCACAACCAAAAGAGTAAATAAATTACTTTTCAGCGGCTGAAATGACTTTTATTTTTGTAAAATTGTTAGTACGCTGCTTCTCGTGTCGATATAAAATAGGGATGAAGAAGAAAAATAAATAGAAACAAATCATTGTCATAGTTTTCTATTTACGTGGGTTCAAAAAAAATTTACCTGAAAATATTAATTTTTATTAAGGGATTATTTTAATCATACGTATTATAATAATTGAAAAATAATTTGAGAATTAATTTAAAGGTTTTAATGTACTGGTGCGCTGAGTTCGTGTCTCCATAACCATTGGCTAATATAAAAATGTAAATTAAAGTTTTATTGCAATACATTCTTTTAATTTAAAAAATATGGCAA